>VXBA01001336.1:139867-250904 GCA_013399895.1 Serilophus lunatus
GAGCAGTTTGTGAGAGGAACTGTATCCTGTGAGAGATGGGACCCCATGGAATGTGGCTGGAAGGACTCCTTTCCCCAAGCAGCGGCTGAGAACAGCAGCTGACCACAGCAACACCTCCCCCGCACCTCGCCTTTTCCCTTGACCGCTGCGGGAGAATAGGTTGGATGTAAGAAGGAGGGGGGTGGGGGGTAAAAGGTGTCTTTTAGTCTCTCACTCTTAGCTCTGATCTTGTTAGTAATAAATTTGATTATTATTCCCACATAGAGTCTTGTTTTGCCTGTGACGGTGATTAAGAAAGAATCTGTTATAGTCCTTATCATGAATAACGAAACCTCTCGTTATATTCTCTCTCTCCTCTATAGTTGGGCAAGGGGGAGTGAGAAGGTGGCTGTAGTGGGCCCCTGGCACCCAGCCTGGGTTAAACCACTACACTAGCAAATGTTAATTTCAATTAAATTTTTTACAATAATCGTATTGCTGCTCTCAGTGCTGCCTGATGCTTGAACTGACAGAGCTGGCCAGTTTTCCTGACCTGTCTGCTGTGTCGTGGCACTCTTTCCTCTGCCTGCATAAACCTCCACTCACATTCCTGCCACTCCCCATCGCTGATGTGTTTTGGGTGGTTACATACTGCAGAGGAAGACACAGATATTGCAAACATGTTTACTTAATGTCATTGCCTTTGGCTCTCCTCCTGATGGTACTCTGTGCCAGAAAGACTCTGCCCAGTGTGTTCAGAATGCTTGTTTTTTCGGATGCTGTTTCTCTTCCAGAAGAAGGCAGGACAGTAGGGGACCTCCTGACTCCTCCAATCCACTGCAGGTATCTGTATCATATAGACCCTTTTTCTGGATTTTTCAAATTACTAGGCTGGGCTCTTCGTCTTGTGAGCTCTGAAGAAGGCTGTTCCACAGACTTTGCTGCTCCAGTGGTTTGAGATTTGCTTCTCATTCCCAGCCAAAATTTATTATGGTTAGTTAACACCCATTTGTTCTTGTGCCAGCATTGTCCTTCAGTTTAAACAGTTTTTCTCCTTCCCTAGTGTTTACCCCCTCTGATGTATTTATAGACTACAACCATATCCCCTCTTGGCCTTTCTTTAGCTAGGCTAAACAGCCGAGTGCCTCTGGTCTCCTCTGAGAACACAGGCTTTCCATTCCCTTATTTGGCTTAATAACCCTGTGCTGCAGCCACTGCAGCCCAAAATCCCTTTTCCTCAGCTTGTTTTCCTGGCCATGTACTACAGTAATCCAGGTGAGCCCTCGTATTTCCAAAACTTGTTGTATTTTCATTAATAGTATTGGTACTTCACCCTCCCTGGACTCACTAGATCAGTCTCAGCAGGTTCATTAGAAAACATCACTTGTCTCCTGAACACATCACATTGGTATTTTCCTATTATCTTATGACTATGTAAGATCTCCAGCTCTTCCTCCTCCTCCATCATTTCTAACTAAAAGCATCACTTCTTACTGCTGGTCCCTCATATACTGCAATTTTCAGTAATTCCATCCCTTTGCACTTTTCCAGTGCTAAATTATCCCATTCTTGGAGTCTGGCTGTCCAGTTGATGGTGGCTCTTACCTTGGTGTCATCAGTAGCTGCAGTGCTTTGAGATTATGCATTATGGTTATTAATGAAAATGTGTAACTACACCCATCCCAAGAGTCACCTTGGAAAAGCCCTACTGTAACCACCTTCCACCTGAGATTTCTCCTTTCATTTCAACCCACGATCCCGAAAGAGGAAACATCTGCCTGACTCTGTCCAGCACATCCCCTAGAGGAATGATTTGCTTTGATTTTAATCAAGTGCTTTTGAGTTAACCTTTCTATATACATCTATATATCTATTAAAAATGAATGCTTATGTGCTGGTTCAAAAGCCAGTGCAGGCAGACTTTCTACAGGATTTCCATATAAGGTCAGTTCTGCCAAGAAAATTTCAGTTCTAACCTCTAACATTTCTACAGCTTCAGTCTGAGATCTCTCTTCAACAGCACTTGCCAATCGTGGTGCTCAAGTCAGGGTGTTATTAGATGTATTTTTCTCTGCTTCAGACTCGCAGTGGTTTATGAAGCCAAATTCACGATTCAAATTACTACAGTTATTTTTCAGACTTAGTTTCCTTTTTTTTTAATGGGAATTTGGAATGGGATGAAAATTCTTTTGTGTTCTGGCCTGTATCCCTCAGATCCTGGCCTGCAGAGGAACAGCAAAAATTACATTGTACCCTTCACATTCAAAATGTGTGAGATTATAAATATCTTGTAGTCCTAAAACATTCCTTCTAGTTCTTCGGTTAAGATTGTGAGACTTCCCCCACAACATCTCCCTGTGATTCCAGACAAAGATCTGACTGTCTTCTTAGTGCCAATGGGTTCAAAGACTTTTGGAGGCATTGGTGATGGCATCCCACAAGGCAAAGAACAGAGTTACTTCTCTTTTAGGCTCAAACAGAGCAACAGAGAAGAAATTACTGAATATTTAGCTGTCCTTTTGATGACAGGAAAAGCAGTCCTTGTCCTCCTTTCCATAAGCAGTTCAGGTTTTGGATATCTCTCAATGTTGTCAGCTAGTTCTGACAATGTTATGTTGTATAAATGAGATCTGAATGAACTGAATGAGAACTTGTTCCTTTAAAAAGAAGAGAAAAAAAGGAAGAGGAAAAAGCCTTCAGAAATACCAACTCGGTCTAGTTAAGCTTGTCTCCTGCATTATAATTTAGCTTTTTTTAATGAACCTTAAAGCATTGTCTGATCTGAAGAGTAAACTTTCATCTTTGCATACTGTGGGCTAGCTGCAAAGCCTTCACCTAATGCCTGCATTTGAGATGTTGTAAAGCCAATGACCAGATACTCCCATGACACTCGGGACTTCATCTTACTTACTTGGTGGACTTGCTTATCCTAGATGCAGGTCTAAGAATAATTGATTTGAGGATTTATCTGCTGAACAGTCAGGCTTTATTTTGCTATGAAGTTGCATTTTCCAGCTCTTTGTGCTAAAATGAAGGAACTCCACATCAAGAAGACAGTATATAACTCAATTTCACATTGGATTTTGAGCAAACTGAGACCATGTTCTTCTCCTTAAGCAATTTTGTGAAACTAGCTCCGATATTTCTGTTTCTTCCTGACACCAGTCCATGAATTTGGAATTTGCTCAGTTACTTTCTAGACTCCAGAGGTAGTATTGACTGGATTTCTGTAGCTTGTCTAGAGACAGTGAAATTTAGGTTTCCGAATCTGAAGTTTTCTGTAGGTAAGTAATGTGAAGAGTCTGATACTAAAAAAATCCTCTTCTGAGCTGTTGTCAAAGAATGTAACTTGGTAAAGGTTGATTCTAGATTCAAAGCATTCAGTATATGTTTGCACATGTGCTCTCATCTAGTCTAGCCCCCTTGCTCCATTCAGGCAAAACTGGTATTTATGGCTGTGAGTGCCCAGTGATGAATCCCTTCCACCAAGAAAGCTCCGTGCTGATCTGAACCCAGCAGAGGGAACACTTTTGCTCGTCTCTGCTCCTCTTGCCAATACAGGACACAGGCTGAAGATGAGTGGAGTCAGACAGCTGGGTCCCCAGCACATACAGAGATGTCTATGGGAGCTGCAGCCTCCAAGCCACCCCATGAGCTAGTGCAGTCACGGTGGTCAGCCAGGTACCTGAAGCCAAATTTCTCTCCCTTTACTCCTTTCCAGGGTGTCATCTGTTGCTGAGAAACTTGGATATAGGAAGCCTCCAAAGGAAAAGCTTAGAGTGGAGATTCTACTAGACAGCAGTTGCTTAGCATCTCAAAGGGAAGACTGATTTCTTTGTTTCTGACAATTGAGATGCAGGCAGTCGCTTTATTGACAGAATTAGTTCATATTCCAGTCCATCATGAATACAGATAATGCACTCTGGGATTAAGCTACTGTAGCACTAAATTTGCTAACCTAATTTTAAAAGATAAAAGCTCCGGTGAAGTGAGGCTTCATGGTACACTCCACTCCATTCAATTTCCAATGGTTCAGAGGAGCAGGCAAGAAAGGCCTCCCTCAGGTTCCTGCTCTGCACCTCTGACCTCCTCCTCTGAAACAAGTCTTCCCCAGAAGGAAGTAGAGCAGCACTAAATATCCCCTCCCTCTGGGTACCAGCATCTGCTGTCACTCTTTGCAGCTCATGTGAAAGGTCATACGGAGCATGGCTCTGAGAAGTCCTTCAGGTAAAATAAGGAGTGCTGTCCTGCATCAGGAGAAGACCTGCCTCCCTTTTGTCCCTCCCCACTTCATTTCCTGACCACCTTACTCACCCCATGAGTTTTGGAAGGCCATGAGCTCTGCCAATCCAGGCCCTGGACCTTTAATCTGGAAACAGGCATATCTTCTGAGTACTGATGGCATAGGAGTGGCTGATTCTCACAGGCTATAGCAGCTCAGCAGCAGAAGGAGGAGGGAGAGGGCAGCCAGTGTCACAGCAGTGCTGGGCAGACATCTTGGGGCTTTATTCATGTTTTGGGGTTAGAGAGGCTGAGTGTGCTGGGCATCGCACAAGGTCGCGTGGTGTCTGGAAATTGCTCAATACCAGCAGGTCTCCTGTGGCAACAGATGAGGGACAGGTGCTGCAGCCAGTAAGGATATCCCACGAGTTGAGCATTTTAGACTGGATGACAGCTCACACCTCAGCAGTGGAACTGGTGAACTTGTCCATCTCTGCAGCCTCAGAGATGGGAATGGCTCTACCACAGTGTGTTCAAGCCCCAGGCAACGAAGTGCCTGCATGTGCATGGGGCAGCTGTGCAGAGGCAGTCAGCCCCACCCCCTCAAGGCATGACAAGTCATAGAATCAGAAGATAGTTTGGTTTGGGAGGGACCTTTAAAGGCCATCTAGTCCAACCCCTAAGTCTTAACAGGTCACTGATTTTCATTCATGATTGAGCTGCCTTATATTGCTAGTGAGACCAGAGTTTCTTATGCAACTTGACTGAATTAAATTTTTCATCTGGCCATGATGCAAGGATGGCATTGTTAGAAACCACAGGCATGAAGCCCATGTAATGCTGGTGTCAGTAGCTTTATTTCTCTTGGCCATGCTAGGGGAGTTCACAAGCTACACCAAACTTCCCTGAGCAATTGTTTGCCTTCACATTTGAAAAGGCAGCATTTACATTGCAGGCTCCAGCAATGTGCTTTTGGTACATGCTAGTTGAACCAAATTTTAAATCATTGATCAGAACAAAAAGAAATCCATGTGTTAGTGTGTTGCATTCCTTTATGAAGGCCAAAATGAAGAATGCTCCGAACAGTGAGCTAAAAGCATCTATATTAAGGAGACAGTGGCATCTTTTTTGCTTAGCAACCCCCAGAAAAAATATACATAGCTTTTTTATTACCAAAATCCAAACAGTTTAGTACTGTCTGTGCTGTTTGAGTGCTTACAGTGCAATTCAAAGGAAAATCACAGAAAAAAGGTAACCCTTTCAGGCACTCCTGGCCTACCCTCATAATGGTTGCCCAGACAGAAGGCTGCAGCAACCTATCTACTTGAACCAGCTTCACAGGTGGCCTCCAGCCAGCAGCTGAGGTTCACCCCACTTCTAGATGTGAACCTCAGACAAAGTTTATGGCAAGCCTCCAAAAATACCAGCCTGTGGTTTCAGTAGAGTTCAGCAGCACCAGCTCCCTGGGCTTTCCTTTGCTTGTTTATTTCCATATCTTCATTTCACCATGCATATTTCAAGGAGGAGTGTTTGCAATTTTTTTTTATGAACCAAGGTTGATATTAGGCAATTGAGTGGGCAAATGCTTTTTGCCTGGATTCTTTGGCTGATATGCAAATTGCTTACAAGCTCCCATTTAAAATAGTTGTTACATGGTTCTGTAAAACACTCAGAGAAGCCTTTCTTTCAGTTCTGGCTCCTGGTGCAAGTGTTTCTAGTAATTCTACACAGTGCAGGATCTGGATATTGGCTCTGTGCACAACACATCCATGTTACCCCTTCTACCTCTGTCTCAGCTTATCCTTCCCCTCTCTGCTGTGATTTTTACTTTATTGGGCTTTGTTTGACTAATGGCTGCCACCTTCTCCACTTGTATGTGCCTGAGGAGCTGCGGTGCCTGGTGGGATGAAAGGTGGCATGGACCATCCAAGCCATGGCCACAGGCAGGACAGTGTTAGAGGAGGCACTGGAAGCAGTGGGCCAGTGAGTAGGGTGTGATGAGGGCTGGTGTTTTGGGGGAATCTCATCAGTTTCTATCAGTTCTCCCTCAGCCAAGCCAAGAAGGTCTTCAGACTCAGTTCTTCAGGATCTTCCAGAAATGCTGCTTGTAGCTGCTGGGCTTCACTCTGGCGTAAGCTGCTATCACTTCACTGATCTAAGGGAGGGAGAGAGCTGCATGTTAGGGGAAGATCTGACCCACTTCCATCATGCTGCCTTGTCATTTTCCACAAAAGCATTTACCAGCAATTGCTCTACCCCCTGGCCAAAAAAAAAAAAAAAAAAAAGCAGTTTTTCTTCCTTCAAATAAGACCAAATGTAGAATTTGAACTATATATATGTACTCTTATACATGGTAGTTTCTCACAATAAATGTGCCACATGGCATAGGATGAAATTATATTAGAGACAAAAGCACACACGTCAAAGCTTTGATTGTAAACTTCCAGCTCAGGGAAGGAGATGAGCAATATTTATGTTCAATTATAACTGCACATATTTCCTTTCTCCTAAGCTAGTGTCTGTTACCATGGCCACAACCTTCAGAATTTTCTGGCTATTTTAAAGTCATTACTAAGAGTGAAAGAGCAGATGTTTAATTACATTCTTCTTATTCCATTCAGTCCATTTTAGGAGTCCTCAGTAAAAAAAAAGATCTTTTTTTACTGTTTATCATTTTCCTAGAGGAAAAATAGGAAGAAATTAACTAATATGTAGCAGTATGCATTTTGTCTACAACTTCTAAGTAGAAATTAGGAAACCAGTTTCTTGACATTTTAAGGTCTAAGTAGTAGACTGGTATTGGCAGCACCCAGAGGTAGGTGAAAACCATGCTGTAGGAAATAGACCAGGAACTGCCAGTTCTTGTCCTGACCACTGACAGTCTCAAAGGGCTGAGCATTTGAATACTCTGGTTTCCACTCAAGGAAATATGGTATAGCCAGAGCCCCTCTCTCCACGTATTTGGACATTACCAGCAAAATCTTGCATGGGCTCTGCTGTTCAGGTGTTGTGACTGTAGGTACACTTTCATCATCCCCATCATGTATGCAATCCTCTGGGATTTATCAAAACACAACACCTCACAGGAAACTTCTCCAACACATTGTGGCACTTCATGGTTTGCAAAGAAAGACTGTAATTACTCAATAGATTACTCAGTCAACAGGACTGCGGTGCATGTGGTCCCCTAGATCTCTCTTGGACTGCTCATGACATGTTCCTCTCAGACAATGTTAGGACTTGTGTCACAGTATAGAAAATCTGTTCATTAAAGCTTGCTGGACTTTGGGTTGCCTAAGTTCAGCATTTTGTCTCTAATGGTGGTGACCCCAGTGTCTGATGAAAGCCTTGGCATCAACCCGTGCACATCTCCCCACTAGACTCTCTCGGGCCAAAGGAGCAATTTGATCACAGGAAAAATCAGGTATGAGGTAGATGCTGAATCCTGTTGAGACTGGTATGGAACTTGGTTTATACTGAGAAATGTGACAAGAAGGCAGCCTCTGACATCAGCACACTGCCAGGAATGAATGACTGCTGAGTAGCCATTTTGGATGTTTGGCTTGAGCTCATTTGGATGGAAGGACTCTACTTCTCATTGCACTCTTACTTTCAGGATCTAAACTTACTTGAGTATGTGTGTTATAGCTCTGTGCCTGGGCTCTTCACCAAAGACTTCCTTGATGGACTTTAATGTTGGGAAGGTGAATGCCCTAGAGAAGTGCATCGTGAGATGTGAATTCAGATCTCCATATTCAGGCTGTGCTCCAATGCCCTTCCACAGAAAATTGCTCTAAACCAATGCTGTTTAAATCCCTTTTTAGTATTTTCTCAATTTGGAGCTGCTGGGTAGAAGATTTCTGATGACCTGCGAGATTTCATTGTTTTGCTCAGCTCCTCCAGTGGTGGAGTTTGCCCTAGCTAGTACTGCTATTAACTTGAAAGTATTTATGTACTAATCAGACCATAATCTCATCAACAATTATGCTGATGAACACTGATTTGAGTATTTTGCAAACCGGAGGAAAGGGTAGTCTATATCTTTCTTTCAAAAGCAGAGGTCAGGCTGTGAAGGGAGATCCAGCATGGAATTCTCACTGAAACTTCAAATGGAAACAGAGATACCAAAAGAAGGAGTTGAAATCAAGGCCAGTGGCTGCAGAAATTCCCATGATGAGAGCTGTGGTCAGTGTCCAGCAACTTCTCACCATCCCTGCTACTATGTAATGCTTTCAGGATCCTACTGCATAACTGTTGCTGGGCAGGCAGGGGGAGAGCTGACCAGCAATGGATGTGCCTCTGAGCCATGGTGAGGAGTGGACTGGCTGCCCAACAGCCCCTTCTTCTCTGATCATGTGAAGGTTGGCTGTCATGTTTTTGCCTTTATTTTTGGTTATGCAGTTATTTTGCTGTCCCTTGTGGTGCTGTAAAAGCTGTTTGTGTCTATGCAGCCTCTGTGCTTAAATATGTCCCCTCTCATTATATTGTGCCTACAGTGCACTATCCACTATCCAAACCCCACATTTCCTTACTCTTTTTCCCATTTGCCTGTTTCTCACAGGTGTCAGTGTCACTTCTCTGGTGGGAATGAATCCAGCTGATAGAGGGCTTGAGCTTTGGGCTTTAGGAACTGATGCTTTCTACAACTGTAGCATAATGCCACAGACTTATCCTAAATAACTCGGGCACCTAGCCTGACCGAGTCAGTGTAGGACAGAAAGAATTGCTACCTACGTAGAGCAGAAACATAATCCCCCTGGAGCAGTAAAGAAGGCAGGAGAGGGTCCCTTCAGTGGGCAGCACATTTTTAGGCAATCCGTTACTTAAGGCGCATTTTTGTTTTGCGGTGATGGAAGAGAAGCAAGTGCCTTGCTTCCAACATCTGCTTCACGCTCCATGCATGACTGATCACATCTCTCACTGCAGCAGCTCAACAGAGCTGCAGCCCCAAGGTCATGTGAAGGTGCAGTTGGTTCTGTGCAAAGTAGCTCTGACAGCTGACCTCGGATCTGTCCCATCCAGCAGTTCTGAAGGACCCATTTGATCCTCTCCTCAGGGCATTCACAGTTCAGTCTGGCATCCCATCTCTGCAGCCTGCTCCCCACTCTGGGTTGTACTAACCTTCCTGGTAACCTAAACAGAGGGTGTCCATCTTTCTATATTAATACTATACATACACACGTGGACTGTATATGTGTATGTGTAAATATACATTACATGAGAAGACAAAGGTGAATTTTCAAATTCAAATAGTTGGAAAAGTTGAAATTTGGGTAGTCTGTACTTTTATCTCTCAGCTCTTCTAGTTTGCATCTGTTTTCGTATTATAAAAGTGTCTATATTAATGCAGTCTGATATGTCTTTCCATTATGCTTCATTTTTGTGACGTCTCTTGGAAAGTAGTTGCAGAAATCCAAGAGTGAATAATCTTTGTGAATAAGAAAGATTGCTTCAGAGAGAGGGGAATTTATCTAGAATTCAAAAGCTGTGCACACAGGAATCTTTTATTCAGTGCTTCCTCAGATGTAGAGAGGGTCTTGCAAATTGGTGGAATCTCCCCTGCATCGCACCTCATCTTTCCCCTCTTCCTCAAATAGTTTGAGTGTCAGGATGCATTACTGTCCCATAAAGTGTAACTTTGTCTCTTTACTTGAGTATGGTCCTGTGACTATCTCAAGAACTACCTGGAGAGCTTCCGAACAATCCAGTCTTTCTCAGAAAAAAGATGCATCCTTGTTCCATAGTGATTACAGCGCACCTTTCGATAAGGTCTCGATGTGTCTCAAATGGCCAGTTCTGTAGTATTGAGCCTTTTCTGTCCGTATCACATGCAGAAGTCGGTGAGGACACTCAAGCTTTGTGCCAATGAGAGTTAGTTGCTGGTACCCTGCTGGGAGCAGCACGTGAGGCCTCTCAGGAGCACTAATACAGACCTCCAGTCAGAAAGCAAGCCCTTTATTGGATTTCCAGACGCATTCCTAAGCAGTGGGTAGAGAAGGGTACATGAAACTTGTTTAGAAAGACCTTTTTTTGTCTGCATAAGCAACAGGGAAAATCTGAGTAGTGAAACATGCAGTATTTCGCAGCAGCCCCACAACTTTCAACTTCGTGCTTGAAGTGACAACAACTCTTGTGCCAGGACTCCATCAGCCCGTGTCACTGCCAGCATATATCCTCTCCTCTTGTTCCGTACACGCTTGTTACCACCTGCTAGCCACAAGCAAAACTTCATTATGATTCATTATGGAGCATGGCTTGTCCTCCTGTTCCTGGTAGCTCATAGTCCCCAGTAGTGGTCCTAGTATGTCCATGTCCTAAACTCCTTTGGAAGGATCTTTAGATACGTGGGCAAGAAGACTGATTCCAGGTCTCTGTGAGATAAATCGGGATTTATTCAGGGGCTGGGAATTCAGGGCTCGGCATGGGACACCCTCACCCACCCAGCACCGATGCACGCTTGTCTCTGTGCACATATAAAATTCAGAGATCCCATCGTTTAAGTGAAGTACATGTAGTTGAACTTTGGCCTCCTCTGCTTTGACTACCGAAGAAAACAAGGGTCTAAAAATAAGGAAATGTTTGCCTCTTGGAAATTTTCTAAGCAATTAATCTAAGAATTATTGATGTTTCTAATTTTGTCAGCAGAGGGAGGACCATCAGTCACACTCAGAAATGCCAGCTCTTTGCTGATAACTCCTGAAGTGGAATGGCTTTTTAATGAAGTTGCCAGAAGAATGCTTTACTGCCAAAATCAAGGATATTGCTCTATCCCACTCCTACTCCTTCATCAAGGAAACTTCCAAGAAAATTCTGGCTTTCTCCCAAAATTATGTGGGATTTTTCTTTTTTTTTTTTTATTTCTTTAATTTAAATGCCTGAAAACCAACTCCAAAGTCAGCTTTACTGCCAATCTTTTATAAATCAGAGTAATGACAATATATGCTAATGGGAGGCTTCACAAAACAGGATGAGATCACTGAAACCAGTTCCCATCTGATCACACACGAATGAACCATGTGTGGATTTTCATGGTATGATGATAGCTACATCTTTCATTTAGATTGAGATCAAATGAATCTTACCAAGTGTTGGGTGGTAAACTGTTAATAAGTGACTGTTTTATCATCCTGTGGAGACTAATCTGAAAGCGTCCTTAATTTAAACAAGCAACTTGCAATGAAATATATAGTGTTTCTTCATGAATGGCTCCCTTTTCTAGAACATTCATTAAAAAGCAGGGAGCCTTGTGGGGTAGGTCCTTCTTTCAATGAGGAAACAAGTAGAAAATCAGAAGTTGTTTATATATATTTGCATGGTTATCAATTTCCTAGTCTCTCTAGGATGATTCCTTTGGCAATTATAGGAGGACCTCTGTGTTGATCTCTGTAATTTTTCCAGTGAATTCTTTAGAACATCAAGATACGAGGCATATTTGATGGAACAGGATTTGCTTTTATTACTGAATAAATGCTTTGGATGGTGATTTTTTTATGGTGCTTTACAAACAGTGAGCTGATTCTTCAGTGCTCATCTTGTTTCTCAGCAGTGGAGTTTCTCTGGTTTCCATAACCGGTAATGGAGAGAATTAGGAAATATTTGATACATGAAGTGAAAGGAAGCATGAAATGTCTGAGGAGTGGGTTGGGACAGAACTTATTGGTGAAAATGTGGAAGGGAGAATTGTGAGCTGAAGATATTTTAAGGCCATCTTAAAAGTGGTATCTAGCAAGCAGGAAGAGGGGTACATTTAAAATACGGTTTATTTTCTATTTTAATTTATACATATATATATATTTATAATACATGTTTACAAGGCATGATACTAAGAATGCAAGAAGTTGAGGTTAAGGTTACTGTAGAAAGAATGGGTCATATGGGGCATACGGAGCAAGAAAAAAAAACATGGAACAAATAATGCCAGAGACAGAAGTCTCTGTCTCTGAGATTATGATTATGTAAGAGGATACATCACTGAAGGAATCTGGAGTAGTGATCATCATGTAACTGGCGAATCTTCCATTAGCTACAGGCAAAATATTCTCATTAGAGTCAGCATCTCTCACACTTGCATACATTTCTACTCCTTTCCATGACTGAAAAGTAATGCTTCCCAGGAAAAGAATCAGATCATCTGAATCTGAATTTCTAATCAAACGTTGGTGATGACACTGTTCAGAGTTCAGAAACTGTTCTTAATGACAGCAGCACTGGTACTCTACCATGAAGGCATAAGCAGCAATGCAAATCATGGTAGATAAAATGGGAATAATTTTCTATTTATTAAATGCCAAATATGTCTTCCTTACATATTTATTGTGGATGATTTAATTAGAGAGGGACAGACATGAAGCCATAGGCGGTATCCTTCCAAGTTTTCCAAATTCTGCTGCTTCAGGCATGATATGTTTCATTGTTAGGGTACTATTTTGATACAGTGTATGGTGTGAAAAATGCCAGTATTTTCAAATGCTAATGGTAGAAACAGACACATGTAAGAAATAGAGAAAAAAATTAAGAGAAATTATATGACATGGACTTTTTCAAAGATAATAGAAAAAGTAAGAAAGTTTGTGTTTGGTTTGGGGAGCTAGAAATAGTGATGAAAAGTAAGAGGTAAGGAAAAAAGATAAAACATCAAAGAAAGGACAAAGTTTTATAGACTAACACAATGCATAAAGAAATTAAGAAATTAAGAAATGAGGAATGGGGAGAGGTACTAAAAGTCACGCACAAGAAATCTCAGAGAAGCTGATATCCTGAGAACAGTAAAGAGGCAAAAGTAAACCAGCCTAAAAATGTAATAGGAGCAGCATTTCTGTTTATTTACAGTCACTAGGAAGTTGTGACATTTTATTTCATGTTGGATAATATCTGGTTTTCCTAAAGTTAAACTTTGGAAAGAAGTTTTCTGGTTCTGCCACTTCTCCTTTTCTACAATAATAATACAAATTGTTGTTCACATGAGAAAAAACAGTTCGTTTGTTTGAAAACACTTATCTGATGGACTTTGTTTACTTCCTCAGAGGATGTTAGTAGTGAAGGCAAAAGTGCTGTTAACCCATTCTAGTGTGGAGGAGTTCATCTTAGTTGAATTTACAGAAAATTTCCAGTTGTGGCAAAAATGTTTTCAATTGATAATTCATATTTTTCTGTCTAGATTCAGTCTTGGGTTTTATGCAGTATTTCTTATTGCAGTTTATGTAATGAACATGTAAATAATTATTGTTGAATTGGAAAAAATATTTTTGCTACACTCTGATTATGACCATATGATGGCTGCCATTTCAAAGGTTCCTTGGTGAAACCGTATTGTTTATATGAGTGCCTACTACCTACACTTAATGTTGAGAACTGCCAGGGATTTGTTTATTGATCACAAGTAATAGTAAGAACCTCAAGATTATACAAGCATGTGTTTACATTATGTGTGAAAGACAGACAGAGGAGCATGGCAAATTATTGTTGCACTTAATTTGTCGAATGTTTTTCTATGCCTCTTAAGGGAGTTTGCTTACCGACCTTTACCATGTTGTTCAAACTCCCAAATTCATTCCTGTTGAGTAATTTCTAAAATCAGGCAGCACACTGTGTTATGCATGAAATAGCAGTTGAGTAAGACATGGGTCTGTGTTTTTCACGGCGGGCTGTCAGGACTAGATGCCACTCTGACTTTCATAGTGAATACAAATCAAAATCTGCTTCCAGTAACCTTATAGATTATATCCAACCTACGTTTTCCAAGCTAAGCTTTTTCATGTTTGTACTTGAATGCTGCTCAGAGGGAACAGAAAGCAGCATATCCACATTAAATGCTTGTGGTGCTCCCCCCACATCCATCCCTCCCCAGGTCAGCTGTCCATGTAGAGTGAGGAGAAGCAGGTACTGTGAGATGGCTTGAGTAATCATCAGATTATTGGGAAAAAGAGGAGACAGTGTCATCCCCAGAGGTAACCACATTCTTGTGCCTGGGAAACATTTCAGGGGGCACAGCAAAGCATCTGAACTGGGGTCCATGGCCAAGCTTAGCAAGCTAGCTGTATTGCTGGACCAGCTTGAGGGCAATTATGTAGTTTTCCTGTTCCTTATCTGCAGCATGTGAAGACAGAGAAGAGGTTTTAGGAAAAAATAGCAAAGACATTGTCTCAAACCAAAATGAAGATGGTACTTTATTTTGTTTGTGCTAAAGTCCTTATGTCAACAAAACTTCTCAAATATAATTCATTTTGTGACTCATTTGGATGAAGTTATCTTTTGAAATCAAACAGATTTATTTTACTGTTAATGTTCAAAAATAGGCATTTATCATGGAGCAAGTATTCCATTTAAATTATCAATTTAAAACCTTTGTAAAATGGAAGTAGTTTACCTCACTGCTATTTGGGAATTACAAGTTCCTTTCAAATGTAGGAGCTGTAGGCTGTGCCATATGTCCCTGGGAGGATGTTTTCTCATACATCCACAGGAAAATCTAGGATTTGAATGATGAATTCCATGAACTTGGCAATAGAGCATGAAGAATAAAATAGAAGTGGCTAGCCTGAAACTCCCTTAGACAACTAGAAGCTAGAAAATTGCCATATGTCATTGACTGCCATGAGCAATACTGAACATTAGAATATCACCCTGTTTTGCAGTATTACATACTGCCCTAAGTTATTAACACAAAGCAGATGGCTTTGTTGTTGATTAGAGCTGGTTAGAATTTGAAATTCCCATTCCAAAGGAAATTTTGACATTTCTATTTATTTTCACTGCAAATTGGAACAAAACATCAAAATTTCCCAGTTGGAGAAAAGTTAAAAAAGTTCTGGAAACACCAAGTTGTTTCACTTCTTTGGCAATGAATTGTTTTCTTAATAATATCAAACCACTGTAATTCTAAATTACAATAAATATCTAATTTAAATGCCAAAACAAAATTAATAAAGTCACACATTTTTTTCCATGTTAAAAGGAAAAGAGTAAGTTGAAACCATAAAGTCTGACATTTTCCCAGAATTTGTTTTCTTGAACATGACAAAATATTTTGATTTCAGCTAAGCTGCATTACCTGATGGAAATGAATTCTACCAAAAAAATGTTCACCCAGTGCTGTTCATCCAGGGCCAGTAATTCACAGGATCATCTTGGAAGTTCAAGAACATAAAAATTCTGAGAAAGAAGACATGCACAAAGAGAAAATTAATGCAATATCTTCAGTTTAGAAACTTATTTGAAGATTGCTTTAAAAATTCCTACAACTCCCAAAAAATTTCTTTAGTCATCCAGATCCCTCTTACATTGAGTCCCTTGTGTTCAGGTACGCTCAACACTGCTAAGTGCTGGACAAATCATCCCTGGTTGTTGACCTTCATATTTATGAACTTGTAAACTGTGACTTTGTGCATCTTGTTTCCATCTCCTTAGCAAAGTTCTGGTTCTGGCTGCCAGAACCTCCCACTCTCCTGTTGTGTACTTTCCTGGAGAAAGTTCCACTAACTCTCTTGAATATGGGAAAAAACCCTCACAGTTTCTCTCTAGGTAGGAACCTCCACAATCATTCCTTTTCCCGTCACAAGAACATCTTTAAAAATACCTAGTTTTCCAGCTAACGGCTCCATTTTTTCCAGTTATCATGCTTGCTGTTTTTTTGTCTCTGTCAACACCAAGTCTCTGCTGTGGGATAGGAGACCATCTGTTAACAATTTTTTTAAGGGTAGATTAAGCACAAATGTCACTCTTTGGGAGTCACATGCTATTTATTTACAAAGATAAAAAAAATCAAGATCATGAATTCACATCAGCTTCTCCTCTTACTTTGTGCAACAGTAGCTTTCTGCTTTAGTTTCCACTACCCTCCACCAAGGTATATGGTTACATAAAAGGGCCAAACAAGATGTAGGACAGATTAGAAACCCGATGAAGTTGCTGCTAGCTGAGTTCCATGACTGGTGCGCTCAGGTGCTTTGGGGGAGATCATGTTACTACTGGTGAGTGCCCTACACAAAGAAGAGAAGCCTTGCAAAAGAAAGGAGAATAAACCGAATTTGACGTGGCTGGACATGTGAGTATCCAGATAAAGACAAATGGCAGTGACGCAGGCGTGTAGGAGGGCTGGCTTTTCTGAAGCACTCAGGCTCCTTAGGTACCAAAATCAGTGGTTCTGTTTTCTGGCGGATCTCAGTTTACTGGATGCAGCTGCTTTTTAGGAAGCTGCCTATTACACAATTGCCTGAATGGGAAGTGTGTTTTGTTTGAGAAGCCCAAATTTAATTGTACGGCACTCAGAAAAGTGTGACCTTGAGCATTTTAGGAAATGTGGTCCAGAAAGAGACTGTAACCAAAGAGACTTTAGGCAAGTTGCTTTGTAGGAGACACAGTAACTGCAGAATATGTCCAGCATTTGGATCTTCATGTATGGTCTTCTGAAAGAATGTCAATAGGTCACATAGAGAGAATGTTCTGAATTGGAAAGGACCCACAAGCATCATCAAATCCAGATCTTAAGTGAGTGTCCTGTACAAGCATCAAACACATGATCTTGGCATCATTATTATTATATGCTCTAAACAATTAAGCTAATCACAGAGTAAAGTCACCTCCATCTGGGAACAGGTGAGAGACTTTGTCAGCTCCCCTGCTGTCGTCTCAACACCCATGTTTATAACTACTGCAAGTGTTCTATGCTTAGTGAAACAGCTGAATGCAGTAAAATCTGGAAAAGCAGCCTCCTGAAAGTGGATGTCCTAATGTACTATCAGCAAAGTCTCTCTTGCCCTTTGCCATACAAAATTAGGCAAAGGCAAACATACTTTTACATAAATACTACTTCCATAGAGTTTTAAGAAACCGAATACATAAATATGTATCTAATTCCCAAAAGAGTCATATGAAGTCTGCCAAGATAAAGACTTAGTTATTTTAAAGACCTTAGTTGGTTCTACCCAGAATTAATGAACAAGTTGTTGGGGTTTTTTCTTACTCAGCATATGGTAAACAGTTGTTTCTCAATTTCACAAATGAATGACTATGAACCAAAAAAGCATATGAATATTGGTATGATTTTTATTGTTGTGAGTTCTAAAAGAATTAGAAAGAAGTGAAATTAAATAGTGAGACCTTGTGAGTGTGAGAAGAGGGCTTAAACAAATCTATATGAAATTTCCCTCTAGTTTGTCTGTCTTATTTTCCCATCTCTCATTAGTTAACTTTCAAGCTTTTCTGTGTGGGTGAAGCCTTTGCTGCCCCTGGGGAATGACCGTCCAACACGCTGTTCATAAGGTGGTGGCATCACTTCCCAAAGCACTCCAGACAAAGGCCAGACACTGAGAAAGGCTGGAGTGCCAGATTCCCCACTGCGTGCATGGAGGAGCACACATTTACATCCGCTTACACCTTGGAGGATAACTGTAGGATTTGGGAAAATTGATTGCTTTATACATTATCTCCAGTAGTCCCTTTTCTGGGTGTCTTCACTGCCTGCCTAACCCTGCCTGAGATTACACCTGAATTGAGCTGAAAACCTTCCTACAGACGCTTAGATGTCCACTGTCTGCAGCAGCAGAAATTTTGTGCTAAAGCGAGTGAGCTCCATCTGCCCTGTGTCTGGGGACAGCCAGGCTGTTGATGCAGCAGCAGCAAGTACCTGATTGCCACTAGGTTAAGGACAGACCTAATTGCCCTATGCAATCAAAATCTGAAGGGTGGAGGTGGAGCAAACAGACTCCGTTGCACAATCAAGCACAGACACTCCCCTTTGACACACGGCTGTGTGCTAAATTTCATTCAGGAGCAGCTTCACAAACAGTTTCCAAGTCCTAAATGCAGGGCTTAAAGATGGAAAAAGTTACCAACCAGGCATGTGAAAGGAATTACTGCACAATGTGCCACACTGTACAAATGCATGTAACATGCTCTTTTCCCCAACTCCCAGTAATAGAAATACTCATGCCTAGTCATTCTTCTTCTATCACACACTCAGCCTTACAGGAAATGTTTTGGAAACTGAGACCTTTTCTGGAAGCCCCAGTGATGCTGAAGGCAATGCAAAGGTGAGGGGGTGTGAAGGCATCAACCTTTTCACTGCTTGTGTCTGAAACACTTCTTACTGGTCTCAAAACAGCTCCAGCAGAGACCGAGGGCATTGCTGAGAGTAATGTGATAAGCGCTAGGCTGTTATCTAGTTAACTCACTGATGCTGAAGACCTTGGTAGTAATGTGCCAGCATTTATTGATGGGGCACTGCCTTTCTGCTGCTTCCCCCTCCTCCACCCCTCCATCAGCCCTCATTGCACAAAGGAATTATTGATAAAGGGAAGTAAGAGACAACGTGAATCAGCTATAGCATTTCTCTGCCAGAGCAAATCTGAAAGGAGAAAATCCTGGGCTTTTGGTGTTAAATAGCCATTAAAACACCTACTTGTCCTTCTTGAACTGCCCACCTCAACCAAAACAGAGATCTGTAAAGTTTCTGCTTTTATTTGTCTTGATTTTCTCCTCAAGAGAAACTTCCCTTGAAAGCACAAAACAAATATTGTCAAAGGAGTGATTAGGAACACCTTTGGTAGGAGAGGGATCCCCAGTCAGGGGGGCTGGAGGAGCAGAAAGGTGGCACTAAACAAGAGGGTGACTTACAGCACGAAAAACCAGCAGGATCCTGGAGTCAAAATAAGATCCTAATACAAAATGAGGACATTTTTTTGTGACAAAGATGTTATAAAGTACCAACGGGCAACTGGATGGTGTGTTTCCCCTCTGCCTTCTGTTGATAAATAAAGCATAAGTACTGAATGATGATCCCATCCACAGCTTTTACTTGGGTTTTCTCATTTTAATTTCTTGATCAGTCTTCATTCCTATTCTTTGATGTCAGCTATAGTTTTAGCCAGAAGTATTTGGGTACTTGTTATACTGCACTGCAAATTTGTTTACTGCTGTTCCTTCTGAATATTAATAAGAGAATGTCAGATTTTTTTTAATGAAACTTGCTCATGAATTTTATCTGATGTTTGCTGTTTGCCAGTATAAACAGATAAATGGGGGATAGCAAGGCTCAAAATTTTATTTTGCACATATTCATTTTTTTGCTAAGAAGTCCCTCTGTGATTTTTAATAAGTTTGGTTTTCTTTCAAAAATATGTCCCAAGATGGCTGTTAAAAAAACTAAACAAAAGCCGTTCTTGGCAAGCATATCCACACTGGTTGCTCAAGTGAACATGTGAAAACAAACTAGAAATGGCCAGAAGGAAACAAAGGGGCTGCTTCCAAGAACCTGTGGGGTAGTTTTCTTGTAGGATAGAAGTGACATTTATGCTTCATGGCAGGAGGCTAAAACTGGAGAAGTTATTCTTCACAGCACTGCTGCTGTAACCAAAAGCACTATGTTGCCCTAGTGGGATCCTGCGCTGGAATTTCCAGTGGAACAGTGGACAGTGGTGCTGGAGGTGGCTCTGAGGTTGTGAACATCAGAAGGACCAAATGGGAGCAATGCAAAAGAAGAGCACTCTGCCACCTGCTCATCAGGAGCTCAGTGAATCATCACAGAGTTTCCTGGTGCTGGAGCATGTCAGAGATCACTGAACACGTCTCTGCCTTGCTCACCTCAGTCTTGCTGAAGATCTCAGTGATGACAGATGGTGCTTTGCCCACATTCACAATTATGATTGGATTCGTGACCAGGCCATGGCAATGCTGGTGTTCCAGCTACAGGAAAACAGCGTATGCAGATGGGAAGAGAATGTATCATTTGAGGTAGCTGCTGCTTTGAATTATTTCATTACTTAGCTTGTGCAACAGTTAGCAGTATTACATCCCAAAGGATTAACTGACCTTATGAAAGAAACCTGGCTTTTATACCAGAATGTGTTCATCAAGGCCTTGACTTCTGTAAATGCACATAACTTCCCCTATTCTGTAAGGGCACAGACCCAGATGAGCCAGAGCTGCATTTGGAAGTGTATGTACACTGCATCACAAATAACAACAGAATTTGCAGAAACTGCCACATGCTATAATTGGTGAACTGGTAATCGGTATCTGAAGCTTTACCAAACAATGATAGCAGCTGGCAGAGGAGAAGGAAGAGAGTAGTTCTCATGCTGTGAATTGTTGATAACAGGGCAAAGTTTTGGCCTGGAAGCCCTGGGGACACATCCCTGGGCAAAGTCCCATGCTCTGAGATGCACTACAGTCTCTTCCCGACATCCCCTGACTTACTGCAGGGGAAGGGTCAACCCGAGGTTTGGTCAGCCAGGACAGAGCAGCACCCCTTCTTGAGCCTGAGACAGAGCAGAGTTGCGCAGTGACAGGCAGAAAAAGAGCTGGTAGGAGTTGTAACTGGCAGAAAGTGATGGCAGGAGAATTCAGCTTGTGGGAGCCCTATGTGCTGTGCTGTGAGGCTGGTATGCAGTGACAGGA
Organism: Serilophus lunatus; assembly: GCA_013399895.1. Classification (NCBI taxonomy): domain Eukaryota; kingdom Metazoa; phylum Chordata; class Aves; order Passeriformes; family Eurylaimidae; genus Serilophus; species Serilophus lunatus. Next base: position 160,463 of record VXBA01001336.1, read on the forward strand.
GGTGACTGCTGGTGGACAGGACATGAAAGAAGGTGAGATCCTTGCCAGATCCAGATGTGTAGACAGCTTGATAGATAGATGGTGTAGATGAGTCTACTTGTCACACAGCCAGGTTTTCAGTAACAATCAACCGTTGCTCTGGAGGAAAAACCACAGTGGTGACGGTGAGTGGAGAATTGCACTCATACCATAGACAGCTCATTAGACATTGCCGTGAGGGACTGACTCATGCTGAAGCGCTGCTCTCTTACCACTGTCAGGTAGAAGAGCTGGCTCAGAGTGATGCTGTCGTCCTGATCAGCCTTTAGTCCATTCCAGCAGTCATCGGGAACTTCTACAGCTGCTTGGCAAAGATTGAAATCCCACGATTGCTAGTCTTGGGAAAATTGTCAAATGAAGTGTTAGAAATGTTAAACACAGCGTTGCACCCATAAGTAGATTATTTCTTGGAAACAGGTTGAACTGAGTGTATGAGAAACCAAGAAAGAGCAGTTTCTGAAGACAAAAATCACAAAATAGAACTTTCATTGCTTCTTTCTGGTAAGTTTTCTGCTTTCATTTTTACAGTGTTGGTGTCTGTAGACAAGCCTAAGGTGTGATTCGCCTTGTTATAGCACCTTTCTCATGATACTTTTTCTCAGCAGTGTACTTCCCCTCATATTTAAGCCTAAATTAAAATTAAGATGTCTAGTAGTCTTTGGCAGACGAAGCTCAATCAAAAAAACCCCAAACCTAACATAAGTATTCTCTTTATATGATGAGTGTTAAGTTTGAAAGGCAAAAGCACTGTTGGAAATGGCACTGCCAGAACTTGCTTATTATAACAAATCTTCAATAGAAAAACAAATTCTTCTAAGGAAATACTTTTAGATGGTTGCATTGCCTTCAAGCAGCAATTCAAGAGCTGTGTGCTCTTGGCTGCTGCAGCTCCCGAGGTCCTGTGAGGCTGTTGCTTAAGCAGGCAATATGTTTGCCTTACCCTGAGGTTTCAGATTGAGATAATAATTGTGAGTGAGCCAGCAGCAAGGTGCTGAGAAAGATGTGATAAAATAGGTGTTCATTGCCTTTCGGTCTAGTCAGTCCTCCCTGTGTGAGGAGAAAGTTCTAACAGCATCATTGTCCTGCCTGCACACAGCATGCTGCACTGCAAGGAAACCCAGCTGGTGCAGCATCAGTGGCTACTTATGCTCAATTAGCACAAGCCTATTGTCTATCAAACTCTGTCTTCAGTCTCATCTGAAAAGCTGTCCACCTAGACCTGAACAGAACAAGCTCTAAGTATTTGCTTTAAGGAGCGTGGCCTATGACATTTCCTACGGTAACCACTGAACAGGGATTCTTTCCCTAGAAAACGTGCAGCAGTCATGCTTTAATTCCTGATCTTATGTAGTTGTTGGGGGAAATGGTATCAACCCTTCAAGCCATAAACACATTACATTCTTTTATCAAATAATATTGCCTTAAGAATTAAGACCTTAATGTTTTAATATGTCATTATATCTAGGAAGTCATTCATATTATGTCTAACACCATTGTATGAGAGGAAGAAATTTTAGAAATGCAGTTAAACGTAATCATTTGTGGGAACATGTTAATCATTAAATGGTTAATTTGCCCTTTTTTATCCCTACAGCAGTCATTTCTCAGTCTTGTCAATACTTTACTTTTCCGTTGTGTTGCTGTTCAGTATTTACTTGCTGTATTTTTAACATTTAATCTATATGTTAGAAATTTGAAAGATCTGTGAAGGTGATAAAGTGTGAAAAAATGCCTGAAATCAGCTTAAGTTTTATTTCATTCTGTGCATTTATTGCTGTCATTGTTAGCTGACAGTCTCTTAGCTCACTGCACTCTGCCCATAATCTAGTCTATCCTGAAGAGTCAGGCAGCAGTCTGGGAGTGATTATAAGGATCTTCAAGTGTCTTCAAGGATTTTCTGTACTTAGACTGAAGAAGCATTTTGATCTGTTGTTGATAGAATGGGCACAAAAAATCCCATTGTTATGTTTCCTAGAATACCACCTATTAGTAAGGAACAAAGGGCAAAGAACACAAAACAAATTCATGACAAGAGGACTCAGAAATAATGCTGCTGGTTTTGCCTGCATCACCTGGCATCACAATGCCTGGGGATTTCAACCATGTATGGCAAGTCACATGTAGTTAGCTCTCCTTTCCTGCCTGGAAAACACACATTTTTCTGGTTCTGATATACTGCAAGGCAGAATGTGCTCTTCTGTATTTTTTATTATTTGGTAAAAATATGCTGCATCTATAACCCTGTGAGGCTATAAAAGCATTATTTTTTGGACTGAAAGAGTCTTACTGGCCATTTCTTGAAGGACACTACCTGCATCTTACCTCATTGTTTCATTTTTCAGAAAACTCTGGACTGGAAATATGCAAGTCTAGTTTTCCATTTTCAAATATTTGCGTCAGTAGAAAGCAGGAGGGCATTATATGGCTAGTACCACCTCACTCCTACTGCAGCTGGCTTGCACCCTTGTCAGGAACCTTCCCTCCCTGCTCTAATAGTGTGGAAATTGTGCTGCCATTGGAGGTGTGGGCAGCTGCCACCTACTCTGGGGATTCTCGGGTTTTTTATGTTACACCGGTGCCACTCTAAACTAAGCCTGGCCACTTCATTTGTCTAGTTGCTTTTCCAACCCACTGGTAGACCCTGATGGTGTGTTTCTGCCTGACATAAAGCCCTCTGGCTGCCCTAATGTAAGCTGTTCACTCTGCAAATTCCCAGGCTGTTTATTATGGGCCCCATCCAACACCTGCAGAAGGCCATGCAACCTTCAGCTGCCTCGGCAGCCTATAAAACAGGGACATTTTTTTCTATTTTTGGGACATTAAGAGCTTGGATTACTTAAAAACTGTATGTTTTGATCAGGATAAAAGGAGGAAAGGCTTTAGAAAGAATTACCTTTGAGGAGGCATCTTCCACTTTGTAAGCATTGTGGAGACACTTTGGAGGAAAAGATACTGTTTGGATCGAGGAAGTCACCCGGGTCATTTTGTGACCTGAAATGGTCAGGAGATGAAGAAGCTCTCATTGGGTAGGACACTTCACCCCTTCCAGCCTCCTCTCTGTGAACAGAGGAGCCTATTCTCCATGAAATGTGTAGGCAGTGAGTTTAGACAGGACATCTAGTTCCCAGACTAGACATCTAGTTACCAGACAGCCATCAGTGGATCCTGTGAAGACACAGGTGGATCTTGGATAAAACACATAGTTTTCCCCTTGAGAAAGAAATGTTTTTGGTCATTCTAGTGCAAGAACACAGGAAATTAAGGAGTCAGCCCTCTATGTGCTTTGGGTTGTTCAAATTCCTTTGGGAGAAGGGGAGCTTCTCGCCACAGGAAAAAGCATCAACCTGGGGGAGCCTTAATTTCTTCTACTCAGTGCCAAACAGAAGAGACAGTAGATCAGCTTCAAATGGTGGTACAGTTCTCAGTAGCTGCTTCCGACATCTATTGATACCATATTCATCTGCATTTTTTAAGAGTGATGCCTTGATTTAGAAAGGACATTTTACCTAGTGCTCATTAGCCACTCCAGGTATCATTTGTAAATCCATCTCTGGCCCAGAGAGCCCATTCTGACAATGTGAAAGTGCTGCTTAAATTATTTTGCAATTCCACTTAAGTTATCCATACATCAGATCTTAGTTGTGACTGTCATTCACATGACAAATTCTCAGGCAGGTTTCTGTCTATAGAGAATGGCTTCCCACAAATCAGGTATAATGCTAAGCTTCCAGTAAAACTGATGTTGCCTTTTAGAGCCAACATAGTCAGGCTCCAAAACTTAAAACCCAAAGGCATTAATCATTAGTAAATATGCTGCAAGATGTGATATGTAGCAACTTATCTGAAATGAAATATAATTAAGGTGATTTAACAGAGGCCATATCCAATAAATACTTCTTAATGGTTAATTTAAGGGAAATGAATTTTCAATTCTTTTTTTTCCCTCCTTTTTTTTTCTTTTTTTAAGAGTGTTTTTCAAAGAGCTATGACTACCTGGTTTACTATTACTTAGTACTAGATCCAATTTTGGGGTACAAGGAAAATTGAAAAACACAGTAATAGTTTGAGGTAGGGGAATGCACCATTGATAAAATCTCTTCAGAATTATCTTCACTTTGAAGTAAAATGAGAATTCGTCCATGCCGTACAGAGGCAACTTATGGTTTTCTCTATTTCATTCTGGCTGTAAAGGAGCCAGAAAACCTAGAAGATCTTTGAAGTTCCTGGTTTCAGCATACACTGCAGTTGCACCTTGAGCCCATTTTGGTGCAAGAGCAAGGGAATATATAGACCTTTGTACCAAAACGGTTTCCACCAGAGGGACAAAATATGTGTCTTGTTAGGCCAGGTCCTTGAGACAGTTGGATGACTGGGATGGAGAGTGTGCTGCAACAGCTACTGGTCAGCTGTACCCTGTAACATCCATTACTTGCCTCGTGATTTCAAGGTCACAGTAGCATGGCAAAGATTCAATGTAATTACGGTTCTCCAGACTGTCAAAAGACAATGTAATCAACATGTCGGTTAGGCTTATTAATTTATTCAGAATATACTTGTAGAAGTGGATGTTGTCCAACATTTCAATTGATTCCCAAGACTGAACTATCATCAGAAAACAGAATACAGCATACTGTTTTTCTACAGCTTCCAGGCTAATCTGTATTAGTAATAATACATATTTGTTTGTTTTTGCTCTGCAGGTAATATTTTAACTCCAACATGGGAAAGCAAAACAGCAAACTACGCCCTGAAGTCATGCAAGATTTGCTAGAAAGTACAGACTTTACAGAACATGAGATCCAGGAGTGGTACAAAGGCTTTTTGAGAGACTGTCCAAGTGGACATTTATCTATGGAGGAGTTTAAAAAAATATATGGAAACTTTTTCCCTTATGGGGACGCTTCTAAGTTTGCGGAACATGTGTTCCGCACTTTTGACGCCAATGGAGATGGAACAATAGATTTCAGAGAATTCATCATAGCCTTGAGTGTAACATCGAGAGGTAAACTGGAGCAAAAATTGAAGTGGGCATTCAGCATGTATGACCTTGATGGGAATGGCTACATCAGTAAGTCAGAGATGCTGGAAATCGTGCAGGTATGTGCTGCTCAGAGGCACCTCTTGGCCTCTCTCCTTCTGCACAAACTGTGAAGCAATGCTGCACTGAGACGCTGAATGAAAAACTGGCAGCAGTGGTTTATGATCTGGTATAACCACTAGGATATAAAATGCAATTTCATTTGGCAAAGATCATGTCACGATTCAAACTACAGCATTTGATATCCACTGCAAGTTTTTACTGAGCAACAAGCTGCATGGGCATTTCTCCCTTGAGAGGAAGGGAGCTTTGTTGGGCTGCAGCACAGCAACTAACCTGCTGATAAAAGTGATTCTCTCCTCTGGGAAATCACTGCCAATTAATAATTATTAATTACAGTCAAACCAAGCAGATATATTAGAATAACCAGGCAGTGTAATTTTAAGGAAGGCAGGCTTCCTCTGCAATAAGAAACAAATCTACTTTGAAATCATGCTATTGTGAAGAACATTATCACATACTTTAAAAGTGTCTGTTTGCCTAATTCCAGTGAGGTCTTCTTATGTAGAATCATATTAGATGTCTTCATATTAAGTCGCCACTACAGATAAACCTTATCTGGGTAGATGATGATTCCAAACACAGCCCTTTTGGTTGTGTATTCTTGTGCCGTTAGTAGAAGTCCAACCTCACTTTGGCTTTCTCCAACATGTATTTGCTCTTGAGGCACATCACTGTACTGAAACATTTTAAACATTTTTGATATGGTAGTGTATTTACACAGCTTGAATCTGTATAATGCAGCACTGTTTAAAAAAAAAAAAAAGACAAGAAAAAAAGAGCCTGTTATCAAGATCCTTTCCTTTCCTTGGAAATTTTGAGTGCTAACAATGTACTGTATTGTTCAGACTTACATATTTGCTGGAAAACAAGGGAAAGGAATATGCACAACTTACAGGTGGTGATGGCGAGCTGCATGTGAGGGGTCAGCACAACACATGGCAGTCCTGTCGTTCTGCCAGGGCTCTTCCCATGTCCTCCAAACAGTGGCCAGTACCAGCACTTAGGCTGCTTCAGCAAGGCCAGATACAAAGCTCAGCTGCAAATCTGCCATATTGTCTTTACTTAGTCTGTTTTGTGTTCCTGAGTCTGAGTTGAGGGGCAGGACTGCTTTCAGACCCAGAGACCTCCCTGTCTCTGTGTTGCAACAAACCTCGTGGAATATTTGCATTAGAAGATACTCTGTTCCTTACAAATCTTCCTCTCCCCCAGGATAAACAGACTGTCAATTAATGTTTTTCTAGCTGTATTTCTCCTCATGAGAAAACAAAAAGAATCCCCAAAGAACTAACATAGTGCATAGCAAACAAAAGGAGCGAAACCCAAGTGGCCGCCTGCTTCTCTGGAGGAGGAGACACTCCAGGAGCTGCAGGACCCCTCGCTGCTGCTGCTGAGGAGCCTGGGAAAGCACCGAGCTGAGAGGCAGCACAAAACCCCCAGGCCAGGAGATTTACAAACAGGGAGAACAAGGCCACAGATTTGTTCACGTCAAATTTAATGAAAATATCAGTGGATGGATTTTCTGCAGAGCCAGACAAGGACAGGCGAAGCTGGCAGCTTTTTCCAGTTATCGAAGATCTGCTTGCCAGCATGTTTACAGGCTGAAATGCTCTGCCTCCTCTTCATATTCATGTCAGTACCAAATCGTAGCCTTGTCCTTCACAGCCGTGATGCCATTATTAAACAAAACTGTGGCTTAGGGATCAGTGTAGGGGACATGCTATCAATGTGTATATGTGTATATCCAACCCGGAGCAGCACTTCGGCTGCACGCAGTCGTCAGTCTGGCACTCCAGCCCTTCCACTGCACTTACTAGGAGGTTTGGCTCTCTCCCCCTTTCAGACTGAACCTGAAACTCGACTGCATGATGCTTTCTCTCGTATAATGAGGGACCACACCAAAAGCAATTATGGAAATGAACACGCTAGTAAGCCTGAGCGACAGTTATTTCTGTACCGTGGGCTATCAGCAGTTTTCCATTTAGGAAAGCTGCCTTTTCTGTCATGGAGCTTCCCATGAGGCAGTGTGCTTGTAGATCTCGCCCTGTTCTTTTCTTTCAGTTTTTTATGGATGCAGGGATCTCTCTGTATTGCACTGGTCACCCACAGCTCCTCCCTGTGGGATGAGATTTGTTATGTAGTCCTGGAACTGTATTCAGCTGCTATCTGAAGCTGAAGTAGATGAGTATATTTGCTTGTTTTGTTGAGAGGTTTCTTTGATGTGGAGTGATTAGATGCAAAAAGCCAGCAAACAACTATCACTTATAAAAGATGATTATCTTTTAATACGGAATGACAGGATTCTGTGTCACATGTCCTCCTGGGGGCCCTCAGCCGTCACAGTTTTTCTGATAGTAAAAACCAGAACTCTGTTATATCTCTGATATGTGTCTCAAAGGAACCTATTTCAAGTCCCTTATCTTGCATAAATTTGCATATTGATAGAACAGGATTATATTCTCTTAGGATTTTTGCATAGGACAATACATAAGAATGCTAAAAGAAACATCATCAGTCTAAAATTCTTAGTTTCACAGAAAAAATACTGTCCCTGTTACTGTGGGATTACTGTGTCTGAAATAACACAGGGGCAAGGCACATTTTTCTTCTTTTTCGGCCTGCCCTTCTTTGTGCTTTGAAAGCCCTCTCTCAGTGATTTTCACTGTTATGCAGATGATTCTCTGCATTTCCCTTCCATTGCTCTAATCTATTACCACTGCAGGGAATGCAGGCGTTGCACTTTTGCTCAGCATTGCAATGAGGAGCTTGAAGTAATAGTGGTAGCAGCAGCAGCACCGAAACAGCAGAACTACTGGTTAGGGTGTCCCACAGGACCCTAGTGACTGGCCATCTGCCAAGGAGATGAATGTGAATGCTCCATAACAGCTACTTGAAGCCCATTTTCTTTGCAAAGTGATGTGCTAGATGGCAAAGCACCTGCATTCCTTTAAGCTCCATATACCATGGTGCTGTTAACCACTGGGCATAGCCCAGCACAGACTCACCAGACCCACCCATGAGTATCCTCTAAACCAGTCTCTGAAAAGCCCTGCCTAGAGATCCATGTGGAGCCAACTGTGCAGTTTGGAGGCTGACATAGCTTGAAGGACTTCAGTGGTGGGCTGACGATTGTAGAGCATAAAAAAAGAAAGTTCTTGGGATACTGTTACACTTACCAGGCATAGCACATCTGCAAAGTACTGTGGGAAGATGTTCGTAGCCTGTCCTCTTGACAGATCTTGCCACAGTTCCTCTCAGATTCATGTCTCAGGCTTTTCATGTCTCCCATATGTTTGCCTATAATCTGAATAGCCCAGTCTACTCAAAAATAGCTGCAAACTAGCTAGAAGATTTGTGCTGAAACAGGACATATTTAGCTAAAGGCTCTTATTTTAAGAGTTCAAATGAGAGCTGGAAACATTGTTCTAAGGATACATTTTTTCACTGTATGGAGTCATAAGGCATCTTAAGAATACTGATCAGAGAGACAAGAATAACACTTTAGTTTAATAAAAACAGAGCACATGTTTCACTTGCTATACTAGCTTGTTTGCAAGCCAGGAAGAAACAGAAGCTGATTTGGGAAGAAGCAGAAGCTGATATGGCTCTGTAAAGACAGTGTCAAAATTCACCATGAGATTGAGAAGAAAGCAATTTTTTTCTGTCCAGTTATTAATTTCATAAGACTTTTAGCTGTCAAAATTTATTTCAACAGAGTAAAAGGGATTGACTGAAAATTTGTACTGTCATTCTGCCATCACTGTAAGGAGCTTTTTGAAAGTTTGCCAAGTATACCAGTAAAATGCAGCCCTCACCAAGGCTTCTTGCCTGAGTGCAGCAGTGGCAGCCAGTGATTGGGAGCAAAACCTGTATGAATAGGCAAAGGCATGAGATTTGCCCTAAATCACCCATTGCTGCTCATCCACATGAGCAAAGGAGAGTTCAGCAGGACAGCAGATGAAGCTGGAGCCCGTGCTTGTACCAGTGGTGTGCACAGGGCTCTACAGGCACAACTTCAGGTGTGCCAGGGAGCTATAAGGAGCCATCCTGACAGAAGTTCACCTGAGAAAGCTGCCCTGACCCAGGAGGCTTCTGAGAGATAGCAACATCCAAACTTTCACCTGCTGAGTGCCACTGATGGTTTTTAGCCTGGGTGCTGTGGAGTAGAGAGCCCCTGCAGCCTTTCAATCTCAGGTCCCAGCCCAGGGTTAGTAAAGCCCAGCTCCACGTAATTATTGCATGAAACCAACTTCCTTTCAGAGCTTGCTCTTTCAAACATACAATGAAGAGCTCTGTGTAGCTGCATTGAATTAATATGGGACAAGTCTCAAAATTCTTAATCAGCTTTAACTGGCTTTTATTTTGGGAAAACTTCCCACTGAACTTCTGAGTAAGGACATAAGAATTTGTCCAGAGTAACCATTTTCAGCATGAAAGGAACGCTTACTATGTTATTCCCATCTGGCTTTCCTAGAATATCTCATCTGTTATTCCCTTCACACGCCTCTGTGAAAAGGACCCTGTAGGATGAAGTCATCCTGAAGTGCTTTTTTTGTCTTAAAAATCTGCATATTCTTACTATGGTTACTTTGATCAGGGTAAACACCCCTGCACTCCCAGGCTCGGCCATTCCTCCCACACTTTCAATACAGATTCTCTGCTTTGCCATCCTCTCACCCAGAGTGAGTGAATGACCCTACCCCAGACAAAAGCCAGACAGCTTCAGATGCTTAAACACTGGCAGATTTATATGCTGCATCTCTGCTCTGACCCTCACAAGCCTTGCATGCTGATGAGGATGAGGAAGATGTAAATTCTTATTGTCCAACCCCTCCTACGTTCCATCCTATGTTGCCACCACCCCCAGGTCCCTCATCCCCATGTTTATCTGCTTGCACATTCATCCTTTCTTCTGTTCTCCTGGTATCAGAGGATCCTGGTTATGTGTGATGCCTTAAGGGGTATGCTTAATGTGGACATCATCCTTGCCTGTACTGAGGCTCTGCACAGTACTCTGGAACCTAATTCCCTTGGGAGCCTTTGGGCCTTCCTGCAGTGCAAATCATGATGACATTTAAAAAGAAGTCCACTGCTTTTCCATTCAGCCAGTAGCTCTTCATGCTGAAATGTTCACCTGTATTCCTCTGCTGGGGTCCTGTTTTACAGACTTACCAGAGAACAGACCTGAAAATCCACAGGCACAGTCTGGGACATAGCTGGGGGACCAGATGTTTGATTATGGTGTGCATAAGCAAGGAATAACTAAACAGACAAATGCCTTTCTTAGGCTGTAAGTCTTGAAGTTATTTAAAGGCGAGGAGATGTGAAAGGTGAGGTGCTTTCAGAGAAGCCAGCAAGATGGCCAAGGAAGTGAGTACTACCTAATCTGAGTGTAAAATATCTATGCTGCTTAACAGCATCCTCCATCTGAAGCCAGTCCTTGGGAATCTTGGGCCAGATGATGTGAGCTGCTAGGCAGAGTGCCTTCATGAAGGGGAAAAGGGGAAGGAGATGACTCAGTGAGCAATCTGGGGCTGTGCCAAGGACTTATCTCCTGGAGCAAGAGGAGGGGGACAACAAATAACTGATGGAATCACATCTGCATTAAGTTATTAACTGAGCACTGAAGAAACTGTATTAGGGTAAAAAAGAATTTGAATATGTGGGAGAAAGTGATCCACATCTACAGGACTGCAGAGCAAAGTGATGCCTGGCGCAGCGCACAACGGCCAACAAGATGCAGTGGGAAGCAGAAGGAGCTGGTTAGACCAGGGCAATGCTGCCTTGGGCTGGGATGTGCTGCCCCTCCAGATGGACCAGAGGATCCCCCAAGGTGACCACCTTGAGGCTGTCTTGGTGCTGTTACTCTCCCAGCTGTGGCACCACAAAGATATCTAACACAATCCCCACCTGTTCACTGGTGCTATATGTTCAAGTTTGCAGGTAAGGTTTGGATAAGCAGTTCAGAGACGGATCCTCATCCTTGTGTTAAAATTAACATTACCTCTCTTTCAGGGGAGGTAGTACCAAATGTGACTAATGGATTTTTCTGTGCAGAGATTAGCTATGGGTAGTATAAGTGCTCTGTGGCACCAGAACATCTGGTCTCTGTGGAATGAATTGTGAATGGGATTTTAAGTTGTGTATGCACACCAACCCCCGAGGGAAAAGGCCAGCTCCTTAATGGTCCATCCTTTGTTATCTGTGAGATGCAGCAAATGCAGGAAGAGAGTCACTGCCCTCCCTACAGACAAGATGCTGACAGGGAAGGAGAGAAAGGAGATAGGGAAGAAGCAAAGGCAGGGTGATCAGACAAATGTAGTGAGGAGGAAACCTGGGTGGCCAAAGCATGGAGAGACACTACAGCATGGGACAAGACCTGGGTGGTGTTACTGCTTTCCCCCAGGCTCTGGGAGCTGCCAGTGCCTAACATGCTGCACAAATTCATCCAAAGACTGTTTCAGTAAGAAAAAATGTAACCTCAGTCCTAACCCAGACGGTGTTCAACTGTGACTAAATGAAGAAGAACAGTATATCCATAAATGAGTGTCCTGCTGAAGAGGGAAACTGCATGTACTGGTGCCACCCGATGCCTTTCAGAATCCAAAGAGCAGGTCCCAGCCAATGTTCCCAGGATATTTTCTTCCTGTATCTGTCACCAGGAGGTAATCATACCCTTGCATTAAGATAATGTGTTTCTTACCAGCTCTTTGCTCCTGTTTATCACACAGGCAATTTATAAGATGGTTTCTTCTGTAATGAAGATGCCAGAAGATGAGTCAACACCAGAGAAGAGGACAGAGAAGATCTTCCGCCAGATGGACACCAACCGTGATGGTAGGCACCCTTCAGATGGGGTGGCTGGGGTGTCCTGCCCACATGGGATGACCCCACAAAGCCACCACCATATAAGGCCAGCAGGGTGCAAGCAGGCAGGACTTTGCCTTGCAGGGTTGCTTTACCAAGGATTTTCCTTAGGCTCCCCCAGCTTCCTTCCACCATGCTTGTCCAGAGCCTTGGCAGCTGCGCTGTCATCCACCACGTGCACTAAATAAATGTGTTTCTTTTCTAGGAAAGCTCTCTCTGGAAGAGTTCATCCGAGGCGCCAAGAGTGATCCATCCATAGTCCGTCTCCTGCAGTGTGATCCCAGCAGCGCCGGGCAGTTCTGAGCCTGTCCTTTGGAAGAATTATGTATCTGCTTATTTTTTTCCTTGCCAAACAACATTCATGGTAGTGTTGCCTCTGTATGGCCAATTATGCCTTCATTTGTGGCATCTTATAGCTTCTTTTGTTGTGGATTAATGATAAGAATGCTGAATTGCTCTTAACAATTTATCCAGAGCACGGGCAGTACTGTTTTAAACAGATATTGTGGTGTTATCATTGTTTTAAAAATTTCATTTTGGTTTGTTTTTTTGGTTTTTTTTAAATTAGTCTGTTTTGGAAGTATGCATTGAGGAGGAGTAAACCAACAAAACCCTTGGCAGAAAAACACACCGACGGATTTTATATTGCTGCTTTAATTGTTAAGTATTCACCTGCAGGACCTGAAAGTGTAGAGGCTGGACCCAAGGGGTTGTGATGGGCGGAGTAGGATTCACCTAGAATCTCCTCTTCTGTCTATGAGGCACCAGTTAAGGTCAAAGACAGGATTGGGAAAAAGTGAAAAAGTAAAAAAGTACAAAACTTGTTATTTCAATGCTATGAACATTTTTCAGGTTGTGAAGGAGAAGGGACAAAACAAAAGTTGACAATTTTTTTACTAGGTTTATAGGGGTTGAATTCACATGACTTTATCTCAAAATTCAGCAATTTGTGATCCTGATCTCCAAATCCACAACTGACAATACCTCTTGCTGTTTGGAATCAGCAAAGGCAGATACAGATATGAAAAACTGGGTCTTGACAATGAATTTAAGGGAGATACATGTTGAATGTGAAATTTTCAGGTTAGTAATAAAGCAGTTGCTACTAAGGAGAGTAAGCTTTCACATCAGGAGCTCACAGACACCTGCAAGCAGGTCCAGCTGAGGTACATCTGCTATTCTGAATGCTCTTGTGTAGGAGGAATTTTTTGGTGGCATTTTCGTCTCTCTCCACGTAGCTAAGAGTTTCTGGGCCTGCTCTTAGGAGAAGGCTGTCATCAAAACTTGTTTTAAACATAAAATTGTAGCATTTATATTTCATTTATTTTAGTAAAGTTCAAAAAATCTGTACTGAAATGCGGAAATGGTACGCTTTATGATATATTTATATATATAAAAATTAAAAAAAAGGTCCGCTCTTGAGAGGAATGTTGAATGTTTATCTTTTCACCTAGATGCAGGAGTTCTGAAATTTGCTGCTGCAAAACTTTATCCTTTGGTCAAAATTGCTGTATGCAAAGCTAGTACACATATGTGGGCTTTCTTAGGGACTTTACAAGCCCTGTTGCAACAGAAAAGCTTTAGCAACAGGATGCATTATGCTGACTAAATTGGTATTAATCAGTCATTAGCTAAAGTCTGCTCTGTGATCCTGTTGGAGAGGTACCCATGCAGGCAGTGCACAGTGCTGGGAGTTCATGAGCTCGTTAGAGTAACCTTTGTCTGACAGGCAAGGTTGGCATTTTGTCAAGTGACCTTGTAGATACTAATCCCCAGTAGCCTTAATTTAAAATAAACTAAGTAAAATAAGTCTGCTTTGCAGATGATGATTAGCTAAGTACTAATTAGAAGTCATGAATAAGTAGTTGAGTATGAATAATTTTCTATGGAACACTAGCTAGCATGTACAATAACTGACAGAAAGAATCCTAGACTTGATTTTTCCATACATTGGCTTTGCCAGGTATGAAGTGCAAAGCATGTTAAAAGAAAATAAAAGTAAATTGAAAATAGCATTGTTAATTGGCTGTACTAAAATTATTGTGAGTGGCTAATTACACTCAATAAAAGTCTTCAAGCACACACCTTTTTCTCAAACAATCATAGAAATCCCCCTTACATTAATCAAAATTCTGAGCAGAGATGAGTGTGGGAAAATGAGAAAGTAGAAAAGGCCCAACCACAGACAAAAACAGATTTCAATACCCGGCGGAGGGTTGTTTTTCAGCGGGAAAAGCCTGGCCAAACTGCTGGGGATTGCTGCAGGAAGGTCAGTGGGCATGCATTCATCAACATCCCCTCTTCCAGACGGGAATGAGCAGTCCCACTGCCCCGGCTGCTCCTGGGGCGTTCCATCACCACCCCAGGACGGGCAGCAGGACGAGGCGACATCAGAGAATCCCTGCTGAACTTCTCCCAGTTCAGTGCAGGAACCCACATCCAAGGCAGCTCAGACCTATGGAAGCTGGCATTTACTGAAGGTGAATTCGGATACCTTTGGTTCCATTGTCTTCTTAATGCTGTGAAAGAAGTTGTATGTGACTGAAACTTTTAAAGCATTGCCTTTTATTTAAGTGACTGCATTCTGTCTCTTTTTCATTTTACAAGGTATTTCTGGCCCAGAACCTAATCTCTCTGGTTTTGCTCAGAAGTTTTGGAGCTCTGGAGCCAGGCTCAATTCATGTGTTACTACCATACAACAAATGTTTGAAAACACAACCTGTGCTATGACCCCAGGCCAGTGGAGATGTAATTCTTCCCACAGTTCACAAAATTTGCAATAATAAGAATTAGCCTATGGCTGCAGAGGACATATCTGGAGATAAGAGTACTGTATAAATATTTACAGAGTGAACTAAGGTTATTCTTTTACTTGACTATGACTGATGATTGGTATTGTTTTAAATTATTAACTGTCCCTTTCTTTCTGCCTCTGCACATACTTAAAGAGTGATCCATAGCTGGAGTTGTGATAGGAGCATCCACAGACCTCTGGTCAGCAAGACAGCAATGGTACGCTGTGTCTCAAATTGGAATTTTCTGCTTTGCTTCCATTTGCATTTACAATCATAGCTGCCTTCATAAAGCTTTTGAAGGCAAAGTGGCATATTCTGCATAAAATAGCACAGCAAGTCAGACACTTTCAAGAGATCCTTTAGCAATACCTTCATACAGGAAGGACAGCAAACAGCACATCCTATTTCATATCAGCTCTCACTTTTGTACATGCATTCTCCAATTTTAGTTGCATGTGCAAGAAGCAACCTTTGCTCACATGTCGTCCAAAGGGATTAATGAGTACATCCCACACATAGACTGAATCCGTGGAAAATGCCAGTCTCACTTACCCAGCATTCCTAATTGGCTTGCCAAACTCTGTGCCAGAAGATGTGAAGTGAGGACTATGGCCGGTGAATTTTGCAGCAGACTATCTTTGTTGTGGGATGCTTTGTGAAAGGAGAAGGGAACACAACCCTTGTAAAACCAACACACATGTTTTTATGAGCACTTACAGTTTGTGAGGGATTGAAAAAAAATTTTTTTTCAACATTACTTGAAGCCCTGTCTGTACATAGCAGTGAATGTTTCTGAGGTACCCAGAGCTCTTTCTGTACTTAGGAGCTTGTAGGATTTTTATCTTATTGCTGGGGCATTTTGTCCTGTGTTGTTCTGTGTTATAAGGCATGACCTCCACATTTTCTGCTCCTTAAAACAGTAAGCAATGTATAAATTCTGTAGCTGGAAGAGGTCTGTGTGCAGAAGTTTTGCAGAAAAGTACAAGAAGTGCTCTTACATGGTTTGAACACTGCCTCTGGAAGCTGAGCCCCAGGACTTTTCAGTGTGTGCTCTCTTCACTGTTGGCAAAAGTGCAATAGTGCGGCTTAGCTTAATTGTCTTTCACTGCAGACCAGGTTAAGTCGCATTACCTTGCATTTGCTGTGGGCAACCTTGTCTCAGCTGACTCATGGGAACTTGGTAAACTGTGGTAACTTGATGTTGAGCCCTAATCCGCAGACTAAGCTGAGAAGATGTTGGCCATGTGTCTTAGTACATGTGAATCATGGAACACGGTGACAACTGGCAGGTCCCTGGGGACACGTGGCAGTGAGAAGGGAATCTTCTGTCTCTGAATAAATACTCTGAGCTAAGCTGCTGCCTTCTTTTAAAATCCTCTTGGTTTTTTGTTGTCTTTTTTTAAACAGCACTGGTGAAGATGCAACATGAAAGCAATATAGCAATATAGCACATCAGAATCAAGGAGGCATCCTTCAAAAGAGTTTCCTTTTGAAGCTAAGTTTACAAATAACAAGTGAAATAATTGTAAGGGAGGGCTGGACAAGTCTTCCTGAACACCCACTCCACCAGCACCTCCTTTTGTCTTTCTCATGGTGCTGCTCCCTGTTTGCTGGCAAGGCGGTCCTTGGGCTCAGGATTTAGATGTCAGGTACCTGGTGCGAGACTGGTGGAGAAGAATATTTCGCCTGCCTTGCGCACAAGCATTTGGTTGCATTCTTTTTACTGAGCAGGATCTCATGTAGGAGTCTTAAAGTGGGGGAAGTCGGTTTCCTTGGTATCGCAGGCAGAACTTGTGCTTAGAAACGCGGAGAAACTTGACAAGCGTCAGACAGCAGAGCAGCATGTGGAGTTTCCATTGACTGTGCAGCAGGTAGATAAGATACAAAGTGATACCAGACTCGTGGTGTGATGTGCTCCAAGATATGGCTAGACCAGAAATGGCACCTTCTATCTGAGCAACTCTGTTGCTGCATATTCTGTCAGAGGCACTGACAAAATGTACTCCAGAATACCTCCGGCATGAACATGCTAGCTGCAGGAGTGGAATCACTGTGCTCTTCTTTACATAGAAGCAGCAGAGCTCTTCACCATGCCCTGGCAGGAGTTGAACAAACAGCTCCCAGGAGGAGCATAAGGCTTTCTCTAAGTGTTACTGAGGACAAAACATTGCCTGCAAGAGTGTCATTTCCAGTCATGATAAAAAAGAATGGAAAGCTCTGGTTGACTCTCAAAGCCCAGGTATCATTGTGCGGGCTCAGGGAGGTGGGAAGAACAGCTGTGTTTTAAGCACGGGAAAGAAAAAGCAGCAGGGATTGTAAGTTGTCATGGAAAGCAGTGACACGAGAAACCAGGGCCAGTGCTGAGAGGCTCTAGAAGCTGTTCAGTGCTGCTGGCCTTCAGAGCAGTAAAACAATCAGTTGGATGCAAAGTCCATCTTCTTGCCCCTTGCAGAAACAATCCCCGTCTATTACGGGAATCTCAGTCAGCATCATCCCTTATTCCCGCCTGGCTGTTGCTGCTCTTCCTTCCAAATCATCCATACTGAGAAGTTGTTTCAGGGGTGAGGATTTTCACAGGATAAGGTATAAATCTTTTCAGATATACTTTTTAGCTGGAAAGGCCAGATAGATGTGAGTAACTTCTTGCAATGTACAGGTTTGATTTCTTCATTGCTCCCACAGGTCGTGTAATTTTAATTTATAGTTGGGATTAAGTCAATGAAAAATGCTGATTAATGCACAATAAGCAANGACAATGCGAAAAGACTACAGAAATTAAAAACTGTAGAAGACATCACTGCCTTTAACCCCGGGTCTGAACTCCCAAGGTGAAATCCCTTGGCAGTAATCAGCACAGAACAGCTCCTCTGTGCCAGCCCAGTCCATGGGACCTCCTGGGTCCTGCCACTGCAATGGTCATCTGAGCTTATTAGGCCTGCTGAGGGCTTCCTAGATCTTGAGGCACACAACAGCCACCCTCTCCTTCGTGTCCACTTACTGTGCAGCTGAGACATGTTTTAGGTCTTCCCCTCTTGCCCTGACATTATACCAAAGATGTTCTCACCTTCCCAGGGCATACACTCAGGGTGTCTGGCTCTCTGGGTCTTTGCACCCACCTCCCAGTTGCCATCCTTAGCCTCTGTGTGAACAAATAACAAACACCAGCCCTTGACACATGGAGAAGCCAAGCTTGATGCACTTAAATGGAACAGCTTCTCATTTGGTTCCCAGCCATTGACCCACCTGTGTGTACCTTGCCAACCATGCTATTTATTTCCCATTATTAAGTAATAGCAGTATTAAATATTCCAAGGGCACACAACCTCCAGAAAAACATGGTTTTCATTATCATGTATGTGTTTGTTGAGGCACAGCAGGCTGAACTTGACTGGTGCTCGATCTCTGCTCCCATGGTTTATTCCACGGAGAACTGATTTCTTCCAGGGAGGAGCAGCGTTTTCCTATGCATTACCATTCAACATGCAGTGTCCCAATACTGCCTAGAGTACCCAGATGCTGTGGGCCAAAAGATAATTTGGGCATAGTAATGTCAGGGAGAAACTGTTCCTGCCATCTGCCAAAAAACACGTGTTGAAGGTGTGACCTCTGGTTTTCTTCTCCCTGGGGACTGGGGTTTCTGCAATTTTCAGGACTGGCTTCACATTTCCCCACCCAATAGGATGACAGAATGATGGTGATTAGCAAACTCGCCTGAGAAAATATTCCTAGATTTTAAATTTTATATGTGCTGCTCATTGGCTGCACTTGGGGGAAAGATTAATGGGTCCAATGTGGTTGTTTGGGAGAAGAATTCATACTTCCTTGCTGCCATCACTTTTTTATTTCCTGTCATTATCCTGTTCCCATTTCCAGGGCAACCAAATAGTTTTTTAATTAGTATCTGGAAGAAAAAGAAAAAAACAGGGGTTTGATTGGATAGGGATCTAAGGAAGATTACTAAAGACATCATGTCCACGTTAGTCATACCAATGCTCTACAAGGTCATGTTTCTTTGGCATTTTGTGTTTAATTTTTTTACTCATATTTTAGGTGTGTTCGTGATTTATTTCATTATCTTGGACCCTCTTAGATTCAACCCTGCTAGTCCTTCAGCTCTTATGCAAAAGTCCCAATGATTCCAAGAGCAGAGCTGTCTGAGGAGTTACTAGTGAGTTGGGCACACCATGCCTGGTAAAAATGAAGTGCTTAAATATGTTAGGCATTATTTTTGTCTGCACATTTGCTGCAAGGTGACAGATAGAGCTTCATTTCAATATGTTTATCTCTTATAACTGCTCACTTCAATTCCATCCAAGTAGTCTTGTACTTAGTATTTGTATATTCAGGTCTATTTTGCTTTTGAATCCAGAGTGACCAATATTTTCCTGTTCTGACAGAGTATTTAATAACTTCTGATTTTTAAATATTGCCAAGTGAATGGCATGATGGATGCAAAAGTAAATAGTTATATGTTTGTATGCTGGCTTTGGTAGAGTTAATTTTCCTCACAGCAATTAGAATGGGGCTAAGTTTGGGATTTGAATGAGAAACAGTGTTGATATCGGGATGTTTTCATTACTGCTGAGCAGTGCTCATGCAATGGCAAGGACTTTTCTGCTTCTCACTCCCCCATCGGCAATGGGGCTGGATGTGTGCAAGGAGATGGGAGGGAACACAGCCAGGACAGCTGAACCCAACTGATCTCAGGGATATCCCAGACTATATGGTGTTGTGATCAGTAAATAAAGATGGGGGGGGAAGGAGGAGGAGGAGGATGTTCAGAGTGGTGCTGTTTGTCTTCGCAAGTCATCTTTATGTGTGATGGAGCCCTGCTTTCCTAGGAATGGCTGAACATCTGCCTGCCCATGGGAACTGGGGAATGAATGCCTAGCTTTGTTTTGCTTGTGCATGGGGCTTTTACCTTCCCTGTTAAACTGTCTTAACCCATGAGTTGTCTCACTTTTACTCTTCCAATTCTCTCTCCAATCCCACTGGGACGGAGGAAGTGGCTATGTGGCACTTAGATGCCGTCTGGGGTAAACCACAATAATTTGTTCATTTAAATTTGGGCAGATACTTTTGATGCTGTAGAAACTAATAAATTGAAATTAACGGTGGCCAAAAGCTGAATGGATTGAAGTGTCTAGTTCCTATATAAGTCCATGACCATTCCACAAGGAGAGTTTTCTCATCTCCGTTCCTTCAGGCTGTTGCCTCATCGCAGCATAGAGATACCAAATTAAACTTTAAATAATCTACCATGGGCAGACTAACTGCAGCAGCATGGAGTTCAGCATATCCTGTGTCTTGGCAAAATTAGATACCTCTCTGCATGAATGCTTTGTAAGCAAACGTACATACCCTAATGAAGACCTTTACCACTCAGAAAGGAGAGGGACAACTATGAATTAAATTAATTTAGTCTGCATATTTTTCTTACAGCTGTCTAGAATTGCTAGTGTCCTGTGTGTAGTTGCCTATAGCTATTGTGATGTGCTAATTTTCCCCCCTGGTTCTGTTGTAAGCTTATCTGGTGGTATTCCAAGTCTCCAGCTAGTTCTCTGCCAGGCAAAGCCCACAGAAAGGACACGTAGAGGAGAGTGGCCTTCAGGCATACCAGGGGCAGCTTCTGGGGATGTGACCACGTGCTGTTGTATGCTTTGGGACTCTGTACCCACTGAAAGACGTGTTAAACCTACCTGGGAAAATGGAAGTAGATGATCAGACCACCAAAGGAGACGCAGAATTTGGTGGAGAGTTGTGTATATGTTTTGTGCCACCCCAGCACGTGCACGGTTCTCCCTCATATTAACTTCCAGTTAGGACTTTTCTTGAACTCTCGGTGTTACAGTAAACTTTTCTTATGCTGATAATGTACTTGTATTATGCAACGTACTCAGAAAACAGAAGATATCTCTCTATGACTGTCCTCTCGAGAAGGTGTTAACCTTCTGTACATACGATATGCAGAATGTATAGGAGTCTTACCAGCTGGTTTGCATTTTTAAGCCTGTACTAATTAATGTGTGATACTGTTGTGTTTTTGTAGTGGCATCTTTGATGTAAGATGTAAAAACTATTTAATTATTTTTTTTATTATTGTTCAACTTTTAGAGATAGCACCAAGGACTGCATGTTTACTAGAATCAGCCTTTTTCAGGGGCCGTCATAGCTGCACGCAGGCACCAGTGTTTCACCAGGTGCATAGCACCTGCATTCTTCTTTTAGTAGGGATCAGTTTTGAGTGGAAACTAATTCTTCATGAAAAGTCTAGTCTTTCCCTCTCACAGATTCAAGCTTCCCTCTCCCACACTCTGTGCCAGCTCTGGCCCCAGGAGGAGACCGAGGAGGAATATCTCCTGACCCGGGGCACCCCGCTGCCACCAGGCTCCCTTACCCCTTAGCTCATCCACATGCACACTCCGTTTTCCTTGGAATTGCTGGCTTTACAAGGACAAAACTGATGGGTTCACATGTTAAGATCAGTTGTGCAAATTACTCTAAAATGAGTTAACTAAAATTTGGGGGAAATAAGGAAGAAAAGAGCCTTGACACTAATTTTAGGGTCAGAATCTTGTTGGGGTGCTTCATAAAGGGAAAATTTGGGGTCACTCCCTAAAAGACAGAAAGAACCATTTGGGGGGGTTAGGTCTGCATTTCTTGTCAGTTCCGGAGAGGGAAGTGGGGCTTGAATCCATCTGATTTACCGGATGACTGAGTCTGAGACAAGCTTCTCCAGATTGTTTCCTGGGCCAAAAGACAAGACATGCTACAGCTTTGGAGTTACTTTTCTTTCAGCCTTTTGTTTTTTTCTTGATGAAGAAAGCTGTTCAAACTGCAACTGGCAAAATGACTGACTTCAAAAGCATGTTTTTCCTTGTTACATAGACACTCACAAAATGGCATTGTGTGGTTAAAAAGGCTCATTTGTGATAGTTTCTTTTTCAGTGCCAAAATATATAAGCAGTAATGTTTGAAGGGAAATAAATTTTTTACTGTATTGTTATTACTGTTGAACAAATATATTGTTTTTAAATGTTAGATTTTGAAGACTTTTGTATTGTAAACTGTTTTGTGACACGGTGCTTTTTCATACTGGAATTACTGATTGCACCTAAATATGAATTATTGTTTTCTTATATAAATATGTAACTTTGAACAATCTTGATGAAAACAAATGTATGGTGGATACCAATGGTTCAAACAAATTCACCTACTGAAATCCCCTAAATGTTCTTTCCTACTAATAAACATTCTGCTGCAGCTAGCTATAGTGTGCCATGTGCTGTTACTCCATTCTGAAACCTTAAAGCCTCATGTAGCCCATTGATCTGGTGAGAAAACCTTTGAGAAGCCTTTGCCTGCTGGTTTCATAGCTCCTGTCCCACTCACTGCTATGGGCAAAGAGTCAGCAGCTGTGAAAGCCAATTTGGAGGTCTTAACCAGGGCTTAAGCTGTGCACAGGCACTGTGCCGGCACGTTGCAGCCAGCTGGGCTCTCCACTGCTAACAGTTTTTCCTCCAGCAGCTAAAGCCAACAGCTGGGCACAGAGTGGATAACAGAGTGGTTTATAAAAGCAAAAGGACAGCACAAAGCTGAGAGCCCTGGCCCTCTGGAGCTGGAAAGAACAGTTTAGCTGACTGACAGCAACTTTCCCTGCCACAGATGAATCCCTAATGTCTAGCAAAAATTCCCCCAGTTACCAGTAAACCATCAGGGGGGCAGGATGTGGCAGGAGCACAGGCTGGAAGGATGGTAGCAGTCTTTAGTCACTCTAAGATGTGACTTATGAGGTGGCAGCAGAGCTTGTCGCAGCAGGGACTCCTGCTAGCCTCAGACAGACCCTGGAGGAGGCCAGCTCACGCTCACGTGCACACTCCTTAAGCTCCTCAAACTTTTACCTAGGTTAAATTTGGAGCTGGGATTAGCACCAGAGTGCTAAAAGTAGTTTAAATCCCACTGGAAGGTAATAGAAACCAGCGCCTATTTCCTCTTGATATTAAAAAAAAACCAAAACAACAAAAACCCCAAAAGCCTATTTGTGGAACTGCACATTAGAGTGAGTTTTGAGACAAGCTGGAGCCTGGATGGAGCATCAGTTACAGTGTCCAGTGCAACTTACCCCCTGTACTCAGTGAACTTCCAGTGTGCCAAACACCCTGTGACATACATTCCCCTCACCCTCACAACAGGACTATAATATGCTTAAACATAAAAATGCAGGGGTGTGTGGAGGTATTTATTAGCACAGGGGTGCTAAAATCTTCCACTTTACTACCTTTGCTGGCCTGTGCATCTCACTGAGCAGTCTAAGGTTTCTGTCCCAGAACAGAGCCTTGCTCCATGTGATGGTCACCACCAGGCACTGGAGCAAGTGTTGTACCCCTACAGTCCAAGACTGGACTTTCCACTGCCTCAGGGAAGAGGGAACCTGAGACCCTGTGGCTCATCAGCTTGTTAGCCCTGGATCTGGCCCCACCTGGGAAATAGCATGCTCCAGAACCTATCACTATTTTCAGCAGCACAAATTGAGCCAAGAGACTGGGGTGGTGCTGAAAACCTCAACTTTGCTGATCCAGTGAGCCCCATAAAGTTTCAGTCAAGAGCCAGAGGAGAGGTGCTTTGCCCCTTTCTCCTAGGAGAGGGTCAGTTTGTCTTAAAGACCTTGTGAGTCACCTCGCTAAACCCAGGCTCAGCCATGCCAGAAACAGTCTGGCCTTTGAGCATGCAGTGGGTGCAGCAGTTTCCATCAGCCAACACACTTCTCACTCTCCACAGCCTTGCAGATGGAGTACTGCCAACCTCTCAGCTTTAAAGCATTTTCATTTTAAGAGCCACTCCATAAAATTAGTTCCCATAAACCATAATTAAACATCTATCACAGGCAATGCCCAGGAAACGTGATTACCTTAAAGAGCTCCACAGGAGCTGGTCCTGGCTCACCCTGCACTGTTCATCCAGAGCACTGAACTCCTCCACCTCATTTTAAGGGTGTAGATAGGCCTGCCCTGCTACTGCTTGGGGAGCCTCCATTTACTGAGGCAAGTGCTTCCTAAGCAATATCTCACATAGATGTTTTCACTTCCTGGATTCTTGTTTGAAAAGCCAAAGTCAACTGATCAAGAATAAAATGGTTGATGAAGACGTTTTACTACAAGACACAGTAGCTTCAGTGCTTTGTGCGCAGCAAGAGCAGATGCAGCTAAGGAACTCATTCCAGGTGCCCTGGAGTCACAAAGATGTTAGTGCCAGTGCTTCCAACCACGTTCCCAGGACACTCCAACAAGTCACAGAATCATGGAACAGTTGGGGTTGGAGGGGGCCTCTGTAGTTCACCTGGTCCAACCCTCCTGTTCAAGCAAGGCAAGTGAGGGTTTGTTACCCAGAACCAAGTCGAGACAGCTTTTAAGTATCTCCAGAGACAAGACACTTCACAACTTCTCTAAGCAACCTATTCAAGTACTTGGTCACATGCAAGTGTTTCTTGATTTCAAAGGGAACCTCCTGTGTTTCAGTGTGTGTTCATTGCCTTTGTTTCTGTCACTGATAGGAGCCAGACTCCATTCTCTCCCACTCTTTTCAGGTATTTGTACATCTTGATACTATCCCTCCTGAAGAGATGTAGTAATACACACCACAGCAATAGAAATATTATCTCATACATAGGAATATTTATTTTTTCCTTCTTAAAAATGTACAAAAAAATAAAATAACTGTATTTACAGTTTATCAAACCCCTCTCCCAGTTGCAACACTATTAAGTTACATGAGCTATATTCTTAATATAAAAGCACACTATTTATACATAAAGTTTCCTTGTTTGCCAGAAAGACGGCTTGTCACAATCTTTGGCACAAACATTTTTGTTTGTATCTTGTCACAATTAAGAGGAAATGGAACATTAATATGCTTTACTTTTTAAGTCATGAGATACTCATTTCCAGTTCCATTTCAATCAATATACAGCATCTCTGACAGCTAGAGGGTTTAGATTTTACTAATTGTTTGAATTAATTTACAACATTTAAACAATCTGTAGAATGAAAGAAGAAAATATGTAAGAAAGACATTTGATCTCTGAATTCCATTGACCAAAAACTTCATGAGAGAGAACAGAGAGGAAGAAAACATTATTTTACTTGTAGTTTACCTTCAATGGTAAAAATCCTCCAATATGTCTTGATGAGGGTATCATATCCACAAACCTTCACTGAAAGGATGCATTTTACTTTGGGGATATCAGCACGTGACTGTGAGAAAGAACTAAAATTTGAGAATTTGAATGGAGTTTCATAATACAACATCAAATAGACAGACAAAGTGTCAATTCTGTAGTGGGAAGCATGGAGAAAATGCATTGAGCAGCAAGCCATACTTTGGGCTGCACTAGTTAAGATATAAGACTGCTGTCTTGAAGAAGGAAAGGAAATAAGAGTTTTGTTTCTTTAAATAAACAACCATAGCAGTGCCACAAAGAGACAAAGGGAGACAAGGCAGTTATTCCTGTCCCCTGCTGAAAAGCAGCCAAATCTTACTTCCATTTAACTCATAATAATATTTGGAAGATCCAGCATTAATCAGTATTTTTCATTAAACAAAATCAACATGTACATTTTAAACCATATACATTCAAACACTATGTTCTCCTCAAGACATTTGAATCAAGCAGAGCACAAGGCAGGCCACTGCTTCAGAAGTTTGCATTACTTGTACTGCCCCTTTTCCACCACTCTGATAGGCTGATTTTGACCAACAAGGTGAACCCTGAGAGCTTATTGCTTGCTACAACCATCATCCAAGGTTCATGGCTCCTCCAACACATGATACTGCAACTACAACTGCAGTGATATACTTTTTGTAACATCTTACTGCTTGCGGTACATCCGCATCTGGGGCAGAGAAACAAAAGCCTCAGGCAGACAAAGTTAAGGGAGATGGTCCTTACCTGGCTCTAGCTGTTGTTTGAAAATAATCTTACCAACAATCTACTAGTCTTCCTCAATGCTGCTAACTTCATCAAGACTGTAAGAAGGAACTAAAGGCAGGAGTATCAGCTTTCTATCATCAGGAATTCACACACTTTAAGATGTATTTGTAATAGCTTTCACTTACTCTTGGAAGCAGCTTTCCTTCTCTGGACAGTGGCTGACTGAAAGTTCCTAAAATGGCAATGGAAAGGTAGCTCCTAAAGCCTTAGTATTTATGGACATTGAGCTCCTCACTGATCCTACACTGTTCCTCACCACGGGATGCTGCAGCACCCAACAGATCCCAGCTCATCTTCGACAAGATGTACGACAAGAATGTCCCATTAACCTGAATGCTGGTACTGCCAGGACCGCCTGTCCTTCTCTGTGAACCCTAAATTGTCACTGCCCTTTCTTAATGCAGCACATTCCAATGCAGGCCAGCCCCAGGTGCCACAGGCATTCCCTGTTATAGGGCCTGGATGGCAGGTTTGTTGAGGGCAGAACCAAGGCCCAACTCCTGCATACATTTATTCCTATGCTTCACCTGCAGCTTCTGCACAGACATCATGGCCAACTGAGAGCTAATAACCAGCTAATGCCTTGAAGATTCCAAACATCAACAGAGAAATACAAAAATTAACAACATTGCTCACCAGCTCTGTGTGCCGGACCTAGTCCTAGTCCTAGTTCTAACGCCATCTGTCAAAGCTGTACTTTTTTTTCTTTAGGAAACTGTATGTGGGATAAGTCACCACAGACATTTTATCTCAGTCTGAGTCAAGCAGAAACAAACTGAACCATCACAAATCCTCTGTATTCCCAGGATGTCTGCTCTTGAGCAGGGAAGCAAGAGCATCTCTGCTGGAGTGCATTTTTATAAAAAGTTAAGGAAATGACTACAAAACCCTGCATCAGAAGGAGAAAGAGTGCACAACAAAGAAGGCAGGAGGAAGACACAACACACACTTAGCTTTACAGGCATATGTGATGCTAATAGCCTGAAACCTTTCTTAGTTTCTGGTCCCACAGAAACTTGGACATGTACCTAACGCTCCTATTGGAGGTAGAGATTTTAATGGGATGCTATTGTTAATGAAGCTAAGAAAACATGCAAGAGCTTGCAGGACAATTCCTGCGAAAACATAGCCAAATCAAACTGGTCAGCTATCCCAGCTGCTTTGCTTGAATGTAAATAGCTCCATACGGTTCAAAACAGTACAGAGTGAGCCCTGTTAAACTAGGCAGTGTTTCTTTATGCCATTAACCACCTAATAAAAAAGGTTGTGTGGCTAAAGGAAAAAAGGTTTCAGAAGGAAAAAAAACCTCTAAAGGCAGCATGTAGGAAAGGACCCACATTTCTGTCTGTCACACAAGATCCACATACAGAGCATAGAGAACAAAATGCAGCCGAAACTCGCAGGATTGTATGCTGAGTGAGGAGCTCCCTACAATAGCCAGAGGAGCTGGAAAGGACAGAGAGAGAGATGCTGGGTTTGGACATGTTAGGGGCATTCAGGCCTTGAACCTCTTTCCTTGTGATTTCAGCTTTCACAACTTTATTCCTTCACAGAATTCATGAGACAGGGGTGAGATTTGATTGTATCACCATGCAGTTCAACTTGGATTCAGATCCAGCCCTTGTGAGAGAGACTCGTCACCACACCTCAGTTGTGGAATACTTGGACACCACTGGCAAAATTATTCCAGTTTGGATAAATATTTACATGAAACCCAGGTTTCTACCTCAACCAGCTGTCCTAGGAATCAAAACAGAATCATTCAATGGAGATACAAGAGCAAGCACCCTTAAGAGGAAGAGTTTGAAGTCCTGTTTCTTACAGTCTAGGGGAATGCTTTAATGAGTGGGCTGCTGCAGAAAACACCTTTCCCACCACAGGCTTGAGAAAAGGCTTCTTTAGGAGCCTTCCTTCTGTACTTCTAGGCACACCAGACACATGGTGCCTCTTGGATTTGGTGACAGCTGGATGGGAGACTCAGGTCTACAGCTGGGACTTGGGCACCTAAGGCAGGCTCCATTGTGCCAGAGCATTCAAGATGCTGTAGCATGGTTTGCTCTAATATTTCAATATATAACTGTGTGAGCAAGGATGGAGCTTATGAGTGCAGATTAAGTTATCAGCTTCTCAGTACACACACCTTAACAGATTGCAGCAATTTAATCCTCTAGAAAAGATTCTGTTAAACCCTAAACCCAATACATACAAAAACATAGTGGCAGTAAACATGCCCACATACAGGAGTTAAAATATATTATTGCATATTATAAACATTATATACAAGGTCAAAATGGT
Source organism: Serilophus lunatus (assembly GCA_013399895.1). Taxonomy (NCBI): domain Eukaryota; kingdom Metazoa; phylum Chordata; class Aves; order Passeriformes; family Eurylaimidae; genus Serilophus; species Serilophus lunatus. The sequence continues at coordinate 188,544 of VXBA01001336.1, forward strand.
TTCTTTACCATTTACTTACAAGTGACATTTGTAGCTGAATGCCTTACTTACAAGTCCTCATTGCTACATGCTGAGAACTACCAGAGGTATTTGGCAAGACTATACACTACAGAGAGATACAGATCAGTCTGAGCAAGTGAACTGTCAGCCACTTTCCCCATCTTTAGCACTGCAACAGCTTTTTAGCAATGACAGAGACAACTAATGGTCAAGTGATTTACACCAGATTTCTGACACTAGACCACGTTAACACGTTTTAGAGTGAGTTTATCCACACTAAAGTACGGATTAAAATGCTGTGTTTCACATTTGCAGTGGGTCATCTGGTTACAAATCCGGGGGCTAGTAACTGCTTGTACACTAAAGAGTGGGGAACAATAAATAAGGGACCAGGTTAATGTGAGTGGTCTTGTGCTTGACAAACCCAAGTCTATATGCAGTGGGTGCACATGTGCAGAATGGACAGTATTTTCAATGCAGTTTTGTAACAGTTTCTCTGGTCAATGTCTGTCAAGTTCCTGGGGAATCTTCTGCTTTCCAAGTAGGATGAAATGCTGTGGTTCCTTACAAAAAGGCTCTGCCTGAAGCTAGATCTCAGTCAGTGTGATCTTGAAGCCTTCAACCATGCTCTCCATGTGCAGGATGAACGTGTCCTCATTGGAATAGTGCTCAATAATGTTGTCATCCATGTTTACCAGAATACTGGTGACAAAGGCAAAAATCAATGTTTTTACGTACCACGACACTGAAAGGGAAAGCCACATACTCTGCCACATTTGCTTGTTTCTCTCTACAACACAAAAACAGACTCCGGCACGTGCCAGTACAAGGTCACTAGTGGGAATCATCATCAAGATCTGCCCCATAGTCCCTTATAGTCTTTGCATTAGAGTCTGCTCCTTGCCGAAGTAGTTAAGTAACATGCCAGTGCTGGGGATGTTAAGACACTTAAGCTGCCCACAAGATGAGCTGCACTCCAGATCCCTGGCAGACCCAGCTAGGTGGTGCTTTCCATGCCTGGTTTTGGCTCCCCAAGGAAGCGCTACTCCATGTTACTCCTCAGACATTCTGCATGAGCTGATGCCGCACCTCTGCTGACACAGGGAAGTAGTGCAATTGCAATTTGCACACAGCTCACAGACCTAGAAGTCAGCTTGGATGTGAGAATATTGACAACAACTATTACAAGTGTATATGAGTGTTCTCCTGACTCTTTACCTTAAAGTGTTTCTTCTAACAATCACTTGGAAACGGTGTTAGAAAGAAGTAAAAACTGAGAAGTTTCACCTGTCTTCTCAAAAGCTAAAGAAATCCTCAGACACAACAATGCCCTAAGATAGAGTTACAGCTGAAAATAAATGACTGGTTTAAAATTATATTACTACAATATTGTGGTTAAATAGAACTAAAAAAAAAAGTTAAAGTAGGGAGATTTAGATTTACGGCAAGGAGCAGTTGCCTAGCTATTTTAAAAGCCCAGCTGTGATGTTTATATCTAAATTTACTCAGCTGAAACCCCTTTCAGACTCAGACACTGGCCTATTTCTTCGCAACACTGCAGGGAAACTCCACACTGCATTGACAGCAAAGGCACCATCTCCCATGCCGACCCTCTATGATGTTGTTAAGCATATTGTCTACAAAAAGACTCATCCAGATATCTTTTCCAAACACAAACTTTCTTCAGAGTAAGTTTACAAATGCTAATCAGACATAGACTGGAGATCCATGTTTCCTCTTCTGCCATCCCTTTTACAGTCTCCATAGATATGAAAATCTCAAGCACATGGGCAGCATCATGAAACCCCAAGCATAACTGGGATCTCTGAGTACTTCTAAAAGATCCTGAAATAGACCCTTAGTTAGTTAACTAACTTACCCCTTTTTGCTTTTCTTATAAAGTTTTGCAATCTTTTCAACTGGCAGCCCGTATTTCTCAGAGATCTGAAATCACAAAAATCAAAGAAATACCATTAAAGACTGATGAGAAATATAAAATTATCACCTCTTACCTTACATAAGACATTAAAACAAAGTCTCTGCAAACTTTGAGAGGATATCTGTATAAAAGCCACTCACAACCACACCATGGTTTCATTTAAGGATGACCTGGGGACAAATAATCCTGAACAGCTTGATCAAAACCCAAAATTTTTCCAACCAGAAACTTGAAGACCATACTTTTTATAGGGTGTGAGTCATCAAAACTGCCCCAGCATCTCCTACTGCTCTGTTCAAGGAGTCAGTGCTCTTTCCAGCTTCAGATTTTACAAGGGAATCTCAGATCGATCTTTCTGTTGTTTCTTAATCTGATTTTCTGGGTTTATGGAAGCCAAGGCTTCTTCCATCAGGCAGAAGGAAGATGCATGGCAGCCTAAACAAGAGCTGATGGACTGATGGATCAACAAAAATGTGCACATTTCTAGTCCTCAAAGATATTTCAAGGTTTGTTAAACCAACAGGACTCTTCATGGTGGTACTATTGTCTGAAAAGTATTTTCAAGGTACTTTTTATTATGGCAGGGTTACCAGCACACTACACAAGGGACTAAGAAGTTTCTGTATTGTTGGAGGGGTGACTCAGTCTAGTTACTATGCTGGCAAAATGAGAACACTATTTGGTCACAAAACATCATCTGAATGTGCAGATAACAAGATGAGATGTCACACAGAAGTATGCTAACATGGAAAAGGACTTGTAAAATAGACCTCTTTCCAGCTACCCAAATGGTAATGCAAAAAATATAGGAAAACTTTAGCTAACAAATTACTACCATCAACAAGTACTTCACTGGGATGCTTTGGCATTCCTTTGCAGCAGTTTAGTTAAACTTTTTTGCATGTCCATTCTGCAGTGAGCCTATGGTGCGCTTATGGAGATGGTGTCTCTGAGCTCTCTATCTGAGCCAGGTTTCCTTTCCAAATTTTGACTTTTCTTTGAGGGAACAGCTCTCATAGCGAGGATTGTACCAAAAGGCAAAATAATTACAGAAAAATTACTTTTTTTGTCAGTGATTAATGTTCTGTGGCATTCTACTGCCAAGCAAAGTAAGTTTCCAGCTCTTCCCAGGTGAAATGAAGTTGCAGCTAAATAGCTGACTACTTATCTTCTGCATTAGAGAACTGAAATGCACAATTAAAAATCCATTTCACAACTGCCAAGTATCAGTCACTGAAAAATCCTTTCTTTGTGTTTGCATTCCGACTTACATTGAGAATAGGTGGTATTTTAGAGAAATAAAGCAATTATCATGAAATAGAAAATGGAAAGCAAACAATGGAGAAACTCAGCACCAAGTACAGATTTAAACAGCCACAGGTTGAACCCCTGGCACAGCTCCCATCCAGAGAGCCAAGATTCTCTGAGAGAGAGAATTAATTAGCCTATACTTGCCTACATCACTGATAATTGTATAATAATTGTCTTATCCAGGATACAATTTTGTACTTAAAAAATATAGCATAACTTCAAGACTCTGAAGAACCAATGAAACTTGTTTTACACTGCAGTTTCCTCAGATGGTGTTAGTGTACATCTGTGGCTAACAGAAAGGGCTAACTGATGGCTTAAAAAGGTTAATTGTGGCTAACTGATAAGGTATACCAGACCCATCCACTCCCTAAGTTTACATCTAGCAGAGAACAAATGAAATCTGGGTAGTATTTGCTACTTCAGTTTCACTTGCACCAATATATTTCACTGCCCTTTTGGATATGATGCTGGAGATACTGATCATAGTCCTGGTTCCATGTTCCCACCTGCCCAGAGAGAGGACTAATTCTGCATCAAGGCTGCACAAGATCCCATGTTGTCCAGTCACACTGTCCCTGCTGTGGGGAATGCTCCACTTTTCACATTTATGAGAAGAAAAGCTTCACTCATATCTCACGCAAGCATCTCCCCTATTGGACTACAAAACAAATCTTTTCCATTTTGAGTGCTATGTAGAGAACTTTTCAAAGAAATTTCCACGTTCTTTTACTCTTTCTTATCATCCACCTTTGCTTACTATGAACAGAATGACATCAGATAAGCAATCTGGTGTTGAGCTTTTGTGTCTGTGGTTTTGTTGTACCCCTAAATTTAAGCTTTCACTTAAAGCAATAATAAAAATTGCTCCATTTCATCAGATTGTTGAAAAAGTCTTCTGTAACAGGCATCAGAGAAAAACTGCCACCTGAAACTGCAGAAAGTATCACAACTGTGCGAACATGAGGAAAGGATTTATCTTCTTTTTTGGGTTGTTAACTCTGAAGCCTAACAATATTGTAAAGATCAGTACTTGAAGAGACTTTTCACTGACCTCACACAAATAAACAAGCAGAGCAAAACATTCCTGTGCCAAGGAGGTTTAATAGCAGCTAATATACAGCATTCTGTACATTCCAGTACAAATCTTTCCTAGGATATTTGGGATACCCAACACTCATGCATTCCAAATGTTGCTCAAAGCAGTATGGGACTCTGGGATATCACTTCCTACATAAACTATGAGAGGTTGGGCTGAGAAAGCCCTGCCTGTCACACTGCCTGTGACAGGTGTAGGATTTATATAACATTCAGGGATTAGTGAGCTTTGCGAAAGACTTCCAGCTGACTGAATAAGCACATTTCTCAGGAACCCCTAAGGATCCAACCAATTATACCAAACAGCAAACTGGAATAAAGGCTCAAACTGGGAGTATGGGAGAGCCTCCTCCTCACAGGCCCAGAAAACAAGTCTCCAGTACAAATTTGCTAAGTCTGGCTTCAGAAGCTGAGAAAGCAGGGAGTCAGCATCTGCTAGGGCTTCTCACTTAACACTCTCTTCTCAGAGTGTTTGTTGCCCATGAAGGGGGAACACCACTACTGCCAACTTCCATACCTAACAGGATTTCTCCCTTAATCCCAAGCAGGTTACACTAAATTTTAAAGATGTCTTTATTCAGAGGAATATTTTTCCTTATCATGTCCATTGTCCATCTTCCAATCTTCTGAGCAGAGAATTCCTTCTTTCCCTTGGGATGCCTGAAACAGTGTGACAGCCTTCAGAGTTGCACTGAAATAGCTGTCTGTGTGTCCCCTTGGGCTGAGGTCCTCTGCCATGGCAAGTTTGTCTGATTGCACAACCCATCAGAAATGCTCTCTGCTGGAGTTAAGAAGATAGAAAGGGCAGTGTGTGGGCTAGTTGAGGCATGTAGTAAAACATATTTGCCAACTTATTTCTATGAAATGGTCTAGTTTGTTGCCCTACATTGGTTGAAAGATTACATAAATAGACAGGTATCTAGTAAACTTCAGTCTAAGCTACTTCATCTGTACTCTCTGTAGAGTAACTCGTCTGTTAGTTTTTAATTATAAAAAGACTGGGGGAATCTTGAATTTCCCAGTTTGGACTGCCTTCTGTAATTTGAATAAATATGTGATTCTGCACAATGTAAGACTGGAGTGCCTACTGAGATATACAAAGTTATCCTGACCAGGCTAAAAGCAGGATGTAGACTGGTCAGTCACCACATATGCGTGATGTTTTGTGAAGGACAGTTGTTTCGCTACTTTCTATTGATCAAGACTGACTAGAGAAAACCAAACATTTGCATCACTTCCTGAGATGTACTGTATTTCTGAAGCCTGAGACCTCTAGATATTTGCCAAAATAAAGAAATCATTTGGAATGGGGGTATATGTGAGAATAACGTAAACATAGCATCTGAGAAAACAATATCATTAATAACAGACAATTAGGAGAAAGCCACAGACCAGGAATAGTGACCAATGAAAAGGGGAAACAAAAAATAAAATCCATAAACAGAGAAGGAGGGTATGACTCAGGATCACTGCAGCTCTCTTTCAGATCTGGGGCTCTGTAATATTCAGAGACTCAGTTCCTAAGTTCTTAGTACTGAGTTTAAAATTGAGCACTCATGATATGCACAATTACAAAATTGCATGATTTGGTGAAATGATTGTAGAGAGAGTATTTCAGAATATACAGTTTGACAGCTTTTTGTCATTGGTTTATTCACAATATCCTAACAAAGATAATTAACATTTTCTGAACGCGTCCCTTCCAGTGAACTGGAACATTTTACAACAGATTAGATTTCTCTGGTGCCAAACCCATGCCAATGAGTCAGCAGCTGTGCTGACTGAGGTATGCAGAAACCTTTCTTGCTTCTGCACCAGCTTTGTTTTTGTTACATGGTAGCTGAAGAACAGGCATGGAGAGGCACAGGCCACTGGAGATAAAATATTCATGCTACCTTAAAAGGTGATAGAAGGATTATAACATACTTTTAACTCCCATACAAAGACAAGATGAAATCTTGTTACAGGTTACCATGAATCAGACTGCAGCCTCTTCAAGTGAAGCCTGGTTTTTGTTACACATGTGCTGTGCATGATAACTGAGCTGCAGTCATGGCTAACAAACAGTATCGGCAAAAGCACAGGCAGAACATCCTTAGTGCGCCGCTGACTCTCTCCAGAGATACCCCCATCTGTACAGGTGCTCTAAACAACTTCGCTAACGCACAGATCTTTTTCTGCCTTCTGCTTCTGGACAAATGTTGACCAAATAACTTGATCTCTACTGCATTAGAAGTGTTAGGCACATTCAACAAGACACTGTGACAGTTTTAAGAGAGTATGAATATACACACTTCTAGTGGTTGGGGCTGAGCTCTCTAGGAACACATTCATTCATTCATTCCCTTCTTCTCTCTTAAACATAACTAAGGAAATCAACTCAGCATCCCACATGTCAAATTAGTGCCCCAACAAAGCAGTGAGATGTAGTCATTTAACTCTTCCCTCACCAAATTTCACACATCTACTAGCCATCAGCTCACATAAACAGGATTAAATAGGGAAATAACAACTCTCATGATGACAGCTAATGGGTAACAAGCAAAGCCTCAAGTCAAAGAAGCAGCAAAGAGGCAGGCTGGTAGGTAGGTCACTCTGCAAAAAGAAGGAAGGTCACTCTGCAAAAAGAAGGAATTTGAGACAAGAGGTATGAATGACAAGTCTGCATTGGCTCAGTGCCTGCCTCTTACATGCTGGAACCGCAATTGCACAAGAGCCATATGAAATTCATACAGAAACTGTGCATGCTTGGGCTTCTTCTCAAAGAGAAGAAGGTAAACATACTGCTGGCCATTACAGGAAAAGATTCAACAGTCTCTGAATCATCAGTTAAGAAAGAAGCACTTCAGAAAATGAAGCCTGCACCTCTGCTTTCCTGACACTGGTTAATTACTGCCATTCCTAAAGGCTCAGATCTCCAATAACCAGCTCTGTGATACTGTTTAATCCCAGCGACCTGCTGACAATACTGATTTTGTAACAGGCCAGCATTTCAGAGGTGTGATTCAGAAAGCCTTTATAAAGTGCTTTAAATGTGCTTGAGAATAACTTCATCTCAATAATACGTGGAAAGACAGAAGATTTTCTTGCCAAGAAAGTCAAACAATGTAAGGACACTGGATACTTACAGCTTCCATTAGTCCCTTTACTGTGGGCGATTTCAGCATCAAAGCATCAAACACCTCATCTGTCTCCTTCCTCACATACAAAAGCACTGAAATAGAAAAAAAGATCAACCTTGGAGCAGGTTCAGCCGATTGCACAGATGAAATACCCCACACTGAGTAGAAAAACAAGTATCAATCCATGACAGATAAAACGAAGATGTTTTGCACTTAAAAAACCCTGTACTTTCAATATCATCAGTGATCTAAACATGGAAAACATATCAAAGTTGCTTTGAAAACATAGTGATGAAAATCAAGCAAATTTAGTCTAATGTGAGGAACCTGCATCTTCCAGAATCTAAATCTCTATTTATAGAAAGAAAGCAAAAATGATCTTGGGCCCTGTCCCTTGTCATAGGACAAAACGCACAAGATAGGTCTTCTCAAACCTGTGTCTTGCATCTCTCCAGACTCCATCTAAAAGGCTAGGAAAGGACATTCAAAAAAGGCAAATCTGAAAACAAAATCTATGAAAAGGTAAAGAAATAGTTCTCTCTGACATGACCATGCTGATGACTACAAATGGCCTGACCAGTCTGAAAATAAACACTGGGAAAAATTATTTCAAAGTCATTTGAGACTTTATAGGGGAGACATTCAAGAGCATTACTGGCAGGCAGGCATTTAGCAGTGTTCCCACCCCTGCTCAGGTACCTAAATATCATTTCTGTTCCTCTTCCTTCCTTAGATGTCCTCCTGGGTCTTAGTCACAAATAGGCACAGTGCCCTGCATTCTCTAGCTCTTGTTTTCTCCTGACTTATTCAGGTAAAAGGAGGAAATTTGCCACAGCATGACAAAAGCAAAGCAGGCAGCTACAAAGCAAATAAGCATAAACACTAGGAAAGTGTTTTAGGCATAATCCCAAAGGAGAAACAAATAGCAGGTTAATTAAGATGTTCTGCAATTTATTTTATTTCCTAAATAAACTGCCTTTTCAAATAGCAGTGCTGCACACGCAGTATAAACACACGTGCAGTGTCATGTATTTTACGTTTGTGTGACAAATTACATTGGTACTTTTTAAATTTTTGGTAGACATCTTTTGCAACTGCAAATTCTTATGGTCCGAAAGATATCTTCACCAGGTAAGTCAGCAGATGATGTGCATATGAACCAACAGAGATGATGGTATTTTTCATACAGAAGTAATTGTTTTGAAGCTAATTCTTGGGTCAAGACTGTAGCAGGGTGGACTCAGGCCTATTTGCAGAAAATTGTAGCTTCTTTGCCCAGGTTTTGAAATGGCAATAAAAAGACTTAAAACGTGGGCAGATCAGACCCCTGTCTTGGTCTACAAACCAGACATGCAGGACAACAATGGGTTTTTTGCACTTTCAACTCAGAAGTAAAAGCCACAAAACTGCTACTAGCATTCAAAGCCACATCTTTTCCTGCATCTTAGCAACTCTTTGGGATCTGCCTGAGAATGTCCTTTTAAAGGATTTAGAAGCTGAGATAACTTTGGGTCACAACCTAAACTGTCAGAATGTAAAAGAACAAAACAATCCCCATCAGGAATTAAATTTTACTGAGTCTGATATGTTTAATTGCATGAGCAAGTAGTCACTCAAAGTGCTAATTTTACCAGTACTAACACTTCTATTAATTTAGTAATTCTTTCCTTGTGATTAGAAGGCTATCCTGTAACTTCTGGCCCTACAAACATCTGGGCCTCTGCCAGCCTTAACAATTACAAACACATCTGAAAGGATAAAAAAAATCAGTCCAAGGTTCAAGCTGGGAACATTACACAATTTCAATGCTGAATTTTAAATATCTCTGTTGTGCCTGTTGTGCCAGGCAACATTATGATGAATGAAGGATCCATTACTAGTATAATGGGGAACTTGAATCACTATTATACACACAGAGAACCAGGATTAGTAAAAATATGGGGGGTTGTTGGTTTTTTTCTTTCCCCTGACAGGTGTGAAAATACTGACTTTGATGCACTAGGGCACTTTTCCATAAATGACTTCTGTGACAGTGGTGCCTTAGGAAGCCACTGTCTCATCCCTGCCCTTATGCTCTGTTACTCTGGCCCGTCTCAGTGTATTTTCCTGGATGATGAACTCTCTCAAAAAGGAGATGCGAGTGAAAAAACAACCCTTTTTTTAGTTGTTCTTCAAACAAATCAGATCCCTGCTTCAGCACACAAGGCAGCCCCACAAGCCTCTGTGCTGGCAGAGCTGTGGAGAGGCAGCCAGCTGGCCCAGAGCACGAGGCACAGCCAGGGTGGAGGGCTGCAAAGGCTCCACTGGGCTCAGCAGCAGCATTACCACTGAATGACTGTGACTATGTAACACAAGTCATACTCATGCCCTCTGATCCTATTATCCCCATGTTCATGGCATCCAGATGGGCTCACTTTAATAGTACAGATTACAACATTTGAAGGGTGGGGGGCAGGCAGGGGACAGGGAATCTTGTACCAGGTAATGAGCTATTTTTGACTGGGAGTGAAAAGATAAATTCAGATTTGTCTGACCTCAACACTACCTGGACTTAGTTCTTAACCTTCTTACCAGCATTGAAATCCAGTCTAGTCCCTACTATTCTTTAGATATTAAAAAGAATTGCAAAATATGTGGAGTGATAAATTTGCCTTTAGTTATTTAAGAAATAGCCTTGATACAGCAAATTGCAGAGTGGCAAACAGCCTTTGCTTAAGGCAAGGGAGGTTATTGCATTTGGAGATTTTTGGAAGCCAGGCCAACAAACCGAGGATTTACATGTGAATGCAGAAGAACAATTTTAAAAGTGTTAGCAACAAGACATGTGGCAGAAAAGAAACTAAGGACACAATGGGACCGAGAGACTTGGGACACTGGGAAGGTCTGAGTCTAGACACTACCAGTGCTGTGGCTGACACCTTGTAAACAATGACTACAATATCAGTAAAGTGGTCTCTGGATGGAAATGTGATACATTTTAGTCAAAGAAAATAGTGCTGGTAGCTATGATCTGGCTTTCTTTTCTCACATTTGGAGTTTTCACTATTGTCCAGACACAAATTCCCTTGGTGACAGTGTGAATGTTATCCTTCACAGGGATAGTTCACAAAACTCCAACTGTTATGAATCCAAAATGTTTCAGAGTAGTTTAACATGACTTTCCTGAGAGACCAAAGCTAGCCAAAAACATGACTTTCTTCAAGCTGAGGACTACATGACTGGGAATCAACCTGATCCGTAACTCAGCTGCTGGATTCATAATTAAGGGGTAACTCCCTAAGAAATCTGAAAGGGAAAGTGATTTGAGAACACAAAACAGGAAACAACCATAAGTCCAGCCAACTAACCAGCTGCACTGCACATTTGTTACAGATTAACATACTTCACATTTCTGTGTTGGGCACTTGTACCTCTCTCAGCATAATCCACAAAGCTACATGTGCCTGATTAAGAATATGAACCTTTCTTTACTGTAGTTTGCAAACCCCTTCAAATTTGTTCTCTTGAACCTGCCCTTTAATACCTCTGCTTCTACCACACAGTATTACAATTAGGTCCATCAGGCAGAGGTGAGGCTACACACTGTCACTTCAGCTCTTCAGCTGGTCTTGGACCCTTCACTAGCTGCTACTTACCTGCACTGCTCTGCTAACAAGCCACCTTGGGATTACATTGCTTTTAATGTATACTTTCACATGTCAGACCTGCTCTCTCTCAAACCAGTGCCCCATCTATATCTGCTCTCTAGGAGTTATTGATTCTGCTGTACCAAATAAATCCGTGAAAAAGAAGCTTCTAATATGTCTAAGCTAGGGGAAAAAAAACCTAAAGTGACTCCTGTGGCAAAGACAGCATTATCAAATGGGCAGATTCAGCTAAGCTCCATCAGCACAATCCCAGATGCAGGGTTCTGGATGGCAGGAAGTTCACCAGAGCAAAGGCCACGCTGGAAAAGGCTTGGCTTCCAGCCAGTACAGTCCAAGTTGCAAGAAGCACTGAACAGGAAAGGGATGGGAAGAGAACATCCTCCAGCTCCTCTGTTTTTGCGACTCTCCTGGATTTAATTAGTTAATATAGTTCTGCCACCAGCTGAATTTTTCTATTTTCTTTCTAATCTTACCCTTGAAACGCTTGCAAGTCCTGGATGATATTAAAACAACTAACCACAGCAAAGGACAGGAATAATCAAAGCAAACCAATAGCTCCTTGCAGGCAACTTCTTGGGCTTCCAGCTGGGAAACCTAGGTGAAATTGTAGGAAGTGACAATTCTTTATGTAGTCCTCATGGCTGTCCTTTTCTGGACAGAACCCTGTTAATGTGAATTTGGCCAAGGTTTGAGTCAACCAGATGCAATCTGTGGTCAGTGCTGACCTCATATAATTAATTAAAGATTTAGCTAAAAGAAGAACATGTTCACATTTATTCCAAGAAGATATCAGTCTCAATCCTATAATCTTGCATGCTTCCCCTGGTTCAAGCACATCACCCTAACCAACACAGAAACTTGGCAAATGCAGGCGCATGGAAAGGAATTTCTATAAAGCTCAAAGAAGTCTTACAAACGGTGAAATTAAGAATAATCGAGCTCACTTCTGTGCTTTATTGCTTTGTTGACTCATAAACTGATGGGTGAACCTCAAAATATTTGCAAGTTTGAGTTATACAAGTAGGTCAAAGCCCTAGAGTCTCCAATAAACTTCTGTGACAGAATTCATGAGACTGAAGGAATGGCAAATATTCTCCAGGGTGTTTAATTGTAACAGTGTAGGAAGTCATCACTGATAGCACTGCACTGGAAGTGACTGTGCACAAAACTAATTTCATGGAGTCACTTCAATGCAAAGTTTAACAGCTCTACCTAAACTGTGCCTTCAGCGTTATTCAACTTAAGCTTCACTTGTAGCAGACTGGAAAACAGGAGTTGGTATGGCATATAAAATGTAACTGTAATAATATTCACTCGTGCGGTAAAAACAGTTAAGGGGAACAAATTCTTAAACAATTCCATTAGATCTGAAGGAAGATGTCTCTCCATGCCCTGTATTTCTAATTGGGTAAGAAATTTTTAAGATTTTATTCTGGCTAATCTAAGTTTGCAGTCAGCAGGAGCTTGCCTGTTAAGGTCTCTGTATTTGACGCAGTGCATCTTGCACGTTTGCTTCTGATCCCAGCCAGAACAGAAAAGATGAGCAAAAGTTAAAAATAGAAAATCACAAATTTGCTACTGGAACATTTATGAACTATGTAACTTGGCCAAGGATCAATAAACTGTCTAGCTTTTTTACATTTTATATACACTTGTGTCCTGATCCTTTCTCGAGAGAGTACAGTCCTTTTTTTTTTAATTTTTATTATTTCTGCTTTTAAGTCATTTCTAGCATTTGGTAAAATGCCTCCTTGCAGGCATGTACAAAGATCTCTTCTCCCATCTATCCACATTTGTGCTGGCATACAGCAACTGCCATTCCAAGCTCAAGGGTTTGAGTTCCACAAAATTATTTTTAACTGCTAATTGACTGTTACCTCTTTTCAGGCCTTCTTCTTTCACTTGTTTTAACGGGGATGGACCAAACTCTTCCTCCACAGGCCGGAACATCCTTTTGACCAGGACACTGCTACTAGAATACACAAAACAGGAACCATGTCACAATAAAACTCTGCTCACAGAAGAAAAGGAGACAACAGCAACAGTCATGACTCACTTTGTACTCTGGCAAAAGCACACACTAGCTGCTCAAGTAGGAAAAGAGCAGAAACTGCAAGGATTTAGCTTTTGATGCTTATCTGAACCATTCAGGCCTCTTAATTACCCAGACTGACTGGCTGGGACAGGTGACAGGAAAATATGTTCCTATGTTACTCATTAATTTGAAAACCCCAAAGACCCTTAACTATTTAAATATTGAGGGAAGGGGGGTGTGAGGAGCAAGAAACAGCTAAGTAAGGAGCTAAACCACATTTGCACATTGATTCACCTCGTCTTTGTGGTAAAGGAGACAGCATCAGAAAACACCATCATTTCTAAAATCCAAGACTATACAAGCCAGCAAATTCAAAAGAAATAACATGCTAGGCCAGATCCAGCAAATTCAAAAGGGATAACATGCTGGGCCAGAACCAGTCTAAAGCTGCAACATGCTCCACCAAGGGAGCTGCAGGCTGGAAGAACTACTGCTGCCCTCTGTGCTTGGCATAGCTCTGGCAGGACTTGGAGTTCTGGAGGAGAGAACCGAAGCTAATGTGCTCGGTGCAATAAATCCCTTTGTTCTCAAATTCCTTATGAAGGACATGAGTTTCATAAAAGAAATAAAAAGGGCCTCACGTTTTTAAGTCTATGACAGCAGCAAATGCTCTGCCACTTTCTACCACAGATCACTTTTTTCAGGTTTATGGGAGTGCAATTGTCTTATTCCTAACTCTCAGATTTAAAGGCGCTCACTTGGGATTTAAGAAACTTAAAAAAGTATGGGGCTGGCATACATTATGGGCTGAACTTCAGCCACCCATATTAAAGCCCTTATTTCATGGCATCTCTAACTATTAGACTTTGATCAATTCTTCCAGTCCCTCCAAAATCAGATAGGAGGTGCTCCCATTTCCAACCTTCCCCGTTCCCAGGATCTCCCGTTCTTTTTCTGCCATTCTTTTCTGGCACTTGGCCATTCTCTCTGCAGTTTCTGTATTTGTCACATGCACATGTGCACTGCTGAACAGCTTTCAGGAATACAGAGAAGTTCAGTGCTTCATTAAAAAATTCCTGTTTTTTAAATTATTTCAGAACCCTTGTGCATATACAAAAAGCACTTCATTATCAAATATACTGTCCTGTCCCTGTATTGAACCTTATGGCTCTTTAAACTGTTTTACTTGGAAAACAGTATTAAAAAGCAGACATAAAAAGCAGCCAGTTCACATGAAGGAAAAGAAAGCTAAAACATAAAATAAACCTCTCCCTACAAGTTCTACATATTACTCTCTCTCCATTAGCATTAGGAGAACATGAGGAAAGGGGGGAAAATGGATTCAGTTTTATCTTATTCTGTGTTTTGTGTCTATTTCCTTTGAGTTTGAACTGCAAACTGCAAAACTTGTGAAACAATGAATGTCTTACCCTTCTCTCTCATCATCTGTATTATAGTAAACCTAGAAGGACAGAAATAAAACCCAACAATTATTCTGAAAACTCAAGACATTTGCTTAACAGAATGACTTCAAAAGGCAGAAAAGACAAGTGGTTTGCAGTTTTTCATATGTTCAAAATCCTTTTCCTTCTATAAAACAAAAACATCTCTAAAAAGGATGACTTCAAGAAACTTGTTGAATATCACCTGGTGGAAACATATCCAAGTATTTTTGAAAGACATTATCCTCTCCCTCTGGTTCATATCATTTTCCCAATAATTTTAAAATCCTCTAAATCAGATCACTACTCACCTAAATTAACCCTAATACAGTTAAAGTCACAACACTCTCAAGCTTTTGAACACTTTTAATACTGTCAATGTAAATTAAACTATCAAGAACAACATTAAACTACAGGCCTAATGGTTGTACAATTACTAATGGTACAGCTGAACATTTTTTGCACAGGCTGTGAGCAGAAGCCCAAGTCCAGACCACAGTTTTGTGTAAATCTGTATAGCTCACAGTTACTGGGACCAAATTTACAACAGCAGCAAATGCGGCTAACAATAGCAGCGGAGGTATAAAATCACAGTCTGTTGTCAAAGGCTTTACAGAACAGTCAGCCAAATCCCTTGCAACGTGCCAGCACTATGGGTCTGCACCAAGTGTTCCAGCCCTCCAGTTACTGAAGGTAGGGCACCAAAGTCCTGTGTTCTGCTGGGTCAAAGCAAGGTATCTCAGACAGGTTTCCAGCACTTGTGCTGGCAAGACTCAGAGCACATTTGGCTCTCAGTGGGAGCCTTTGCTTCTGAACCTGTACAATGGAATTAGCTTAGAGGTGTGTGTGTATGCAAAGCCGAGATCTGTAACTCATTCTATGAGTGACATCAATAAAAGATATGGCTGAACACTGTTTAAGAGGTAGGAAACTGGGGTATCTTCCAGTTAGTTTAGAAAATTATTTACAGGATTACATATACTAAGGAATGCTTCCACCTTCTCCTGTTTTGAGACAAATCTACATTCTGGTTTGAAAGCCATGAGCACAGAAGGTACCCAGCACTGATATGTGAGTGGGCGTCTTTCCAATTTTGGAGAGTAAGCCAGTGACAGCTGCGACTGCAATGTCTGTGCTCTTTGTGCATTGCTCTATCACAATTCTCACTGCTTTAAAATAACTGACAATTCCAACAGTGTCATTCAATCTTCACCATCTTAATATTTAAACACATATATAAAGGTCTTGTTCTACTCCCTGAGATGTTAATAAATAACAGGTTCATAGTAAAAAAACTGTCAGAGCTGACCCTCCAATTCAGGTTTGCAATTTCCCAGCATGAAATAAAGTAGAAAAAAGTCAAGTCAGCAAAGACTTTCTCATGTTTACTGGTGATAATAATTGCCAATACTGAATACTAACATTAGCACGACAGAGTTTTACTTGGTAGAGTGAAAATATTTTTCCCAAGGAATTTCCAGATCTCTAGGTGATGCCGACAGAAAATGGGCAGTGGTGTTCTGTGACCCTGCTCTTGACCTCTCTATAGATGTAAGAGTTTGGTCTTTGTCTTCAGTTGTAACAGGGAGGGGAATCTCTGTTACCACAAGGTGGCACTTCATTTCATTAAGCCGAAGAGCACATTAAAAAACCAGACTTTGGTTCAGTCACAGATCAACCTATTTCAAAATTCTTAACTATTTGTTCCATTCTTTCTTCCTAGCAGAAGAATAGCAAAACCATAACAAACACAAACACATCCAGAACTTGGAAAAGTACTTGTCCCTTTTAAACTCTTGTATAAGTGATTCATCAAGAGCTCTGTTTACAAAAACAAAAGTTGAAACAAGCAGTCCCCAAAAACAGGGATTTATTTTCCTAAATCCTGTCCTGGAGCAGAGGCAGACAGATGGCAAATGGGTACCAGCTTGTCTCATTATAATTTCCTACCTGTCCAGTTCTTTGTAGGTTTCCAAAGTGAACGTCCGGTATGAAGAGAACTGGCTGGGAATCCAGGTCAGTCATTGTTTTGAAGAAGGTGATATCACTCTTTTTCTGCAGAGGGAGTGCGCTCAACTTCCCTTCAGCTGCAGATCACAAAGTAATGTGATTGTGAAAGAAGGCATATTAAGTGTGACTTAGACCCAAACTAGAAAGGCCCATCTTACCATTATTACACGAGGCTTGGGAGGCCTGGCCTTTGCCTTTCTTCCTATTCTGCTTTCTCTCTTCATCTCGGATT
The DNA here is from genome assembly GCA_013399895.1 of Serilophus lunatus. NCBI lineage: Eukaryota > Metazoa > Chordata > Aves > Passeriformes > Eurylaimidae > Serilophus > Serilophus lunatus. The sequence continues at coordinate 205,380 of VXBA01001336.1, forward strand.
TTCCTTTCTGCTCCCTGATGCAAAAAGACAACCCACAGATATTACTACTCAAGGAGGAACACTGTGAACATCGTACTCTGCAGTACCTGGAACTACAGCGATGGATACATCAGAAATACTGAAACAGAAACTGGTTATTCCATTGCAGATAAATCTGTCTAGACGACTGGGAAGGTACCTGCTTGTCATCAGTCATCTGTGCCTTGAACTCAAGATGGGACATCCAGCAGCTCCCAGGGCTGCAGGTAGCAAGGGGAACATATTCACATCCTGGTTTGGAGAAGCAATGTGGCACTCCCTTACTAGGCACCAGGAACTCCTGGGAAGTTGCAGACTTCTGTTATATAAATATACTCTCAACAAGTTTAAAAAATAAAACTTGTTATTGACATAAAAAGCAGCAACACCTCCTTTGAAGTTCTCCTAATCTACTTTAAATAATACCCATCACATTGTGAAGAGTATTAAAGATCCATATGCTCCCAGACAGTCGGCATGCAAGATTACAGATTTTTTTTCCAAATTAAAATTGGAAGTTTCTTGAATAGAAAGGGGGGGAGGGAGGTAAGAACAGCAAAAAATACCCACTCAAGATGGCAAGATTCACACACGAGCCAATGAACTAAGCTTGCAAAGAATAAAAGGAAAGATGTACTTTTGGTTGTGTTCTATCAATAGATTTCCACAGGCTGATAAAGTGGAGGAAGAAACAGCTCTTTACAGTATATGGAGGTGTCAAACAGAAACAATGCCTCCAAACCTAGGTCCCAGTCCAGTTGTTACTGACCTCAACTGCAGATGCCAAGGGGTTCAGAGGGATGCCCTTACCAAAATTGTTTCTAGGGGTACATTGGTATCTTTAAAGGCCATTTATTCTTTGTAAGAAAGGAGCAAAAATATGCATCACAGCCACTCTCCTGCAGAAGGCACATCCTTGAGAGTCCTGTGCAGCACAAAGTGCTCTGCCAGGTAACCACAGCCCCATCTGCCACCCAGTGCTGCCATTCTGCTGCTCACAGGTAATGGGACAAACCATGAAAGTATTTCAAACACAGCAGCAAGCACAAGTTTCCCTCAGGAAAACAGAAATTGAGCCTTTCATATACAATAAAAAATATGCTTCACTGATTTTCTGTAATCACAGAATCACAGAATCGCTAGGTTGGAAGAGACCTCCAAGATCATCTAGTCCAACCCTTGCCCTAGAACCTCAACTAGACTAGACCATGTCACCAAGTGCCACGTCCAGCCTTTTTTTAAACACATCCAGGGATGGTGACTCCACCACTTCCCCGGGCAGTCCATTCCACAACTTTATTACTCTTTCTGTGAAAAACTTCTTCCTAATATCTAACCTATACCTCCCTTGACGCAGCTTGAGACTGTGTCCTCTCGTTCTGTCAGTTGCTGCCCGGTGAAAGAGACCAACCCCCACCTGACTACAACCTCCTTTTAGGAAGTTGTAGAGAGAGATAAGGTGACCTCTGAGTCTCTTCTCCAGGCTGAACAGTTCCAACTCCCTCAATCGTTCCTCACAGGGCTTGTGCTCCAAGCCCCTCACCAGCCTCGTTGCTCTCCTCTGGACACGCCCAATCATCTCCTTCCTAAACTGAGGGGCCCAGAACTGGACACAGTACTCCAGGTGCAGTCTCACCAGTGCCGAGTACAGAGGCAGAATAACCTCCCTGCTCCTGCTGGCCACACCGTTCCTAATGCAGGCCAGGATGCCATTGGCCTTCTTGGCCACCAGGGCACACTGCTGACCCATGTTAAGCTGGCAATATTTGTTGTAATTATGAATTTGGTAAAGCTTCACAGCTTTCTCTTCACTCATTCAGACGAGACACCCCGAAGTTCTCTGGCATGCAAGCAATCTCTGAGCCATCCCCATCCACCAGTGTTTATTTGTGCCACAGCCACTTTACGAATGTGGCAACTGCAATAACCACAGAACTACCTACCAGTCCTTTTGAGCTAGGAGCAACATACATGGCACATGGCAGGGGCCAGCCAAGCCTACGTGATGTACCTCACTGTCACAGGGGCAGAGACAATGGACCACAAAAAAATGTTTGCATATAAGAGTATTTCTGCTGCACAGTTTTGACAGCTGAGCCATCTGATACATATCTAGTAAACCACAATTTGCATATCTTTTCAGAACAGAATAATCCTCTCATAGAAGACAATAAACTAGACTTTGTCCAGTGAAATAATAAAATGCGTTTTTCAGTTTTTCATTGGTATTTGGACTTTGTATAAGTGCAACTAATACTACTCCTACTAACTACTAGCAAAATGCAGCCTATGACTTTCAACAGATTCAAAATATTTTTTTCCTAAGTCTTCAACTCATTTAAGCTTAAGTCTTGCATTCTAGCTCCAGCCTGGCAAGGCCCTTGCCATCACAAGGACCACTCTCATCACTCTTAAAAATCTCATGGATACACTTGCTTCTAGTTCTAGGCCAAAGCATTCTACATCTGGTAGGGCAAGCACATAGACTTCAGCCTTCTTCTCTCTAAAGCTGCAGGTTAGTAGGCATTTAGAATTGCTCAATACTCTATGATAATCCATGTTCTCTATGACGATACATACTGAAGACAAGGGGGCAGGAACTGCACATATTCCAAAGAATATGCAGTTTTTCAGGATAAAAAAAAAACTGGATTAATTTATTTTATTTTGGAGCAATTTTATGGTATTTGCCAAGTCAAATGCTTCTGCTTCTTTTCAGCAAAGATAATCACATATAGAAAATCAAAATATTCCTGAAGCCCCAATTCCCTCATGATATATTGCATCTTGCAATATATAAATAGTAATAGGCCTGGTAGCAAGTTTCCCTGACAACCTACAAAGGGAATAAAAATTATATATTCTTAACGTAATGCAGCATCAGTGATCTGCACAGGATAAAATGACTGCAAGGGCAGAGAGAATTAGCACTGAGAAAACAAGATGTGCACTGTAACAGATGCTTTGAAGATTGCTTACTGGAAAAAAAGACATGGACAAAAGACTGGAGAATGAATAGACAGTAAGGACACAATTACAACCTTTGTAGCATTTATCTCCATACTTTTATGTCACAAAGCACACACTGGATGTGAGTTGGTGTTGTTCTATAGTTTATATGTAAATTAATATTACAATTAAGCAGTTGCCAGAGTAAATACTAAAATATACATAATACATACCACTTAGCTAAATGCAGCTTTATTTCTTCAGAGATTACTCTTTCCACAACAGCTATGCTGTATTTCAGCTACAGAACATTAATTTATCAGTGAATGTTTTGCTTAAAAAACTCTACCTCTACCTGTGATTTATCTAACTTAATATCCAAACACATCTACTGGTCCTAAAGAGGCACCACTACTGCAGAAAAAACATTTGTAAGAACATCATCAGGCACAGAGACAGTTTTTCTTCCATGTTTCAAACTAAAATACATTTTGTGCTTGGGCTGGAGGAATTTATTGTGAAGTTCCACTGATCCAGATGATTATAATAAATCAGGCACTTCTCTCATCAGCTTCAATTTGAGGTTGTAAGATTGGGGCATTACAGCACAGTTCACACTTTCAAAGTTTATAAAAATCATTATATATTTGCTGGGCTTTTTAATTGGTCATGACAAAGAAATGGGTGATAGCCATCTGAGCTTCATAGCCTTTCCTGAGGCAGAAAACCCCGTCCATGTCACTGGAGAGTGAGTTGCAGGCTATCGCAAGAAGCTGAACCATCTAGCACCACCTCAACTAGTGCCAGGGGTTGGTTTACTTTGACATCTTGGAAAGATTAGGATACCCAGCCCCACCAACTACCTTCCTCTGAGCATGAAGAATTCTCCTAGCACCACCAGCAAATGGAAATTTTCCAACCATTTATTTACTGACAAATGCCCTGTGACAAAGATGTTGGTAAAGATCTGGCAGCATAAGTTAGGGGAGAAGTAAGCCTCAGTCTCTTTCCAAGTGCCAATTAGCATAAACTGTCATGTGAATTGACCCTGATAATTTTCATTCACTCAACTTATTTTCACACCTACATTAAGTTAAAAAGCAGTACATGTAGGTATATGTTTATATAAAACAGATATCTATCCCATTATCGATACCCTTGAGCCCTTCAGTTCCCACTTCCAATACAGTTTTGATACGTGTAACACTTTAACAACTCCTCTGATCTTCTCTTCTACTTTGAGACAGTTTTGATTAATAGACTTACATTCATTTCCTGCTTTCTAGTCTGCATATTTGAAGCACCAATTAAGCCAATAGATGCAATGAACATGTAATATTCAAAATCTCCACCAGCTGTATCTACAGGTCACCCTTGATGAGTTTGTGCTCTGAATTTCCTTCCTTTTTTTAAATAATTCAATTTTTTCTAATTGCTCTTCAAAAACACGTAGATGAAAACAACTTGTTACTTTGATATTTCCTGAGCTTTTAACATCTAGCTGTAGCTTCAAACCTCTAAATATTTGACATTCAAAGTTACAATTAAAAGCATTTTGACTGTAAGACCTCAGTGCATTCATTTACATTAATTACTCCAAAGATTTTGCTCCACTAACACAACTGACTGATTAGCCCTCAAGATCCTGTTGTCAAGACTACAACAAGGGAATGAATTGGGAGCAGCAACACAGAGAACTGGAACAGTTGAACTCTTACCCTTTTCATTAAAAAGTTAATGTTACATATTGCCTGGGGCATGGCCTTCGTCTTTCTATTCCCACCTGTAAGACAACAAGACTAATTTGGATAAATTTCCAAGTCACTTATATAGATGTAGGCTCTTGAATCCTTGAACCTTGACTAGAATCCAGGCATCAACTCCCCCATGGAAAATCTTTCTCAGTAGGGATAAAGGCATCATCTGGAAGATGTTAAACACAACTGAAAAGTGGTCACTCTCTCTTCTAAGAATTATCACCGATATAACTTTTCTGTGCAACTGTTTGCACTTGGTGATATATATAGCTGACCATGACACTGTTTAACTCATTAAGGCATGATCTATGTTTGGGTGCTGAAAAATCTTATCAGTTCCCACAAAGGAGCAGTCAAACCTACTGTAAAAGAACAAAATTTTGCAAAAGAGGGAGTGAGCACACATGAAAAAATAGTTACTGAACTAGAAGATAGGAAAGGCTAATATATTTCTGCAGTTTACTTTTAATAAGAAAATCCTAGCAGCAAAAAAGTCTCACTGAAGCTTCCAAAATAATGGCTTGTAATCATGCAAGGTGGAAATCCATCTGCATCACTGGGACTTGGTGTTTTCCACTGCATCATAGAAGACGGCTTAGCAGACCTTTACTGAAAGGTAAAGAGCATCTCTATAAAATTTACGTGCTACCTATCCTGGCTGTTCTAGCCAAAAGGGAAAAACATCAGCAGACTGGCACTTGCATGAGCCTATGGTCAGCACTGACCTTCCAAGCAGAGATCTTTACATTTGCACTGTCTGTTACTCTTTTTTTATTCTAGTATCATGATCTGTAACACGCTGTCCTTAAACAAACCAACTATTGCTCACAAGCTGGGGAATCAGGGCCAAAAAGACTGCAAAGCAGTAAAAATAATCACATGATAATCTTGTTAGATCTGTGATATAGTTAGTCCAAATGCTACCATGAAACACAATTCCTTGGGGAAATGAAAAACATTTAATTAGGTCTAAAACATAGCAATTGTAAAGTGTCTAACAAGGTTCCTCCTCTGTCCATGATAACTGTGCTTTCCACTTACCTTGTCACAAAAAACCTTGATCTGGCAGTAGGCTCGGTGGATGGGCTTATTGCTGCGGTTGTTGTAGCTGTAGGTATCAATCTGAATCATCAAAGGAAGTCCTTTTACTCCTTTTTGTGAGGAGAAATCTGTGCTCAAGCAATTCACTGTGATGAAAATCTGTGTTCCCAGAGAGATTACTTTTAAAATGTGGTACAAACAATGATTAAACTTCCAGAAACACATGACAACAAAACAGGGAAATAAAAGCACATAACAACCCCATCCCTCCCCAAAAAAACCACAAACAAACAAACAAATAAACATTTTTAATTCAGCCATGATGAATGCTCTGGCAATTCACACATTTATTCTCAACTTCTGTCTTAAATCCAACAAAGGTGCTCCCATGCTGGGAAGAAAAACAAACTTTTAAGGCATGTATCAGTGCTTCAATTTGAATCAGCTCACATTTGAGTTGAATCATTTGGTTGTCCCTACTTACCATGCTTTGGTTCACACCTGAGAACTCAGAGTACATGAGCTGGATTCTCTATGGAAGAACTGGACCAGAAGATGTGTCCTAGGAGCACTGCTCAGATGCTCCAGCTGCTAGTAGTTGCTCAATCCATAATAACTGACTAAAGATAATCTAAAACGTAAAATGTGCCTCACGTGGATCTTAGGTCTTTAGCCCTGATTTGCTTCACTCTATGAACCTGCCCTGTCTGTTTGCACTATTTGTTACTATAGATCATCTTGCTTCCTCCTTTCCAGCTGCCGTTGGTCTGGCTTGTTCTTCTGACAGCTCACAATTCAAATTCACTGGGGCAGTGATAAGCCCTACCTTTATTTTATTTTAAAAATTTTCTTCACATTTTCATTGGCAGTACCCTTTCCTCTGTCCCATCTACAGATACACCCCTGGTCTTCATTTTAAGGGCCCTTCATTGTTTTCCTTCAATTTCAAAAATGCATCTCACCCTGTTGTTCAAACTGGGAAGCTCAAACGTTTATAAAACTACTCCTTACCTCTTCTAAAAAGTCCCCTCTGTGGTTTAGCATCCGCATAACTTGACATTGCATTCAGTTTCTGGCAAGCCCCTTGCTTGTCTGTGCTTCAAAAATCCACCTCCTGCTCTTCTTCTACAACCACTTATATCAGTTGGTAGCCACTAGTCATCTCCTGCTCTCTAATTCCATTAGTATCATGGAAAAAGGTGTGTCTCATCTGCCGTGTCTTTGTACAGGACCAAGGAGAAAGGGTCTCCCAGGACCAAAGCCTCCCAAGGACCATTCTGATGCAAAGCAATCACTGTGAACTGAAATACCACTGACAGCTTTCAGTCAGGATAGCATACATGAAACTGGAGACATGAAAGTGGATTAAAAATCCAGTTATCTGCCTAGTGAGGAATATGTGCAGTACATAGTTATTTGGGGCAATTATGTATAGACCTGATTCTACTCTTAATTTTTCCTTAGTTTAAAAAGCAACAACAAAACATCAAACAAACAAAACACCAGAACTGTGAACTAAGGAAAAGGTCTGAAAAGTCCACCAATAAGTATCTCCTGAAACAGGATGTGAAACCTGATGCTCAGAAAGGAAAAGATCTCAAAAAGGTCCCAAAAATAAAATTGATGCACACCTTGCTGGACGGAGGAGTGACCAGCAGGCCCCGGGTCTGGAAGGATTCAGAAGGAAGAGCACAAAGCAACCCCTCTCTAATCCACAAACAGGGAAAACGAAACAACGGTCTGAGTGATCAGAATGCAACATCCCTAAGAAAGGCAACTGAGAATAAAGAAGAGCTCCAGCAGGGCCGATGGGGGATACTTCACCCTCATGACAGAAGTTAACATTACAGTCAGGGTCTTTATGATGGAGCCAGAGCAACTTGTTTGCCTGACCGAGCTAATGGCCCCTCTGCTTTCTACTTCTGATTCTATCAGAGCCGCATTTACAAATGAAATAGTTGAACTTTAACTTTGAGGAGAGGAGGGCCTCAGGTGAAACTCTGATTTTGAAGCTGATAGTGTTATTTCTGTTTCAAATTACAAGTTGGTCTCTCCTCCAGCTCCAAAGGCAATTGTAGATATGGGCACACACACCTTTGAAATATGACGGCCTGAATTTCATTTGCTTTCAGATTCCTTTACAGTGTCAGGACAATGGTTTAAAGTGTATGTGAATACACAGGAGTGGAATGAAGTCTGGCATAAAACAGAATCTGCTCTCACTATAATTTAGCCCACATTTCTGCACAGGGATTTTCCAAACTCTTGAGTTAAAACCTGAGAGGGGACATGCAGGCTTTGCATCTAGCCAGCAGCTTGTACACCTCCAAACTTTGCTGCACACTCAGCTGAGAAGTAAAAAAAGAACTTGGCCCACCTTAACTATATACACTGTGTGTCACCTCTTTGACTGCCTCCACAATCACAGAGCAGAGTAGGAGTGGCTGGGGAAGACAGACTTTATAATTTCAAGAGTCCCTATATAGTAATAATGGATTATTCAGCATGAATAATAGATAGAGGTTGTAAGATTCATTATCTTGTCTTGACACTGTAATACCTCAGAGTCTCTTTGAGGAGCAATGACTGTAGGTTCGTGAACAAGAAGTGTACTATACTTTCTGTCATACCATTTGCACCTTGCAAATAGACGGATTTGAACACAGATCATTCATTTTGGGGAAATTCTCTGTCCCCATGAAATATTCTACCAGCTTTCCTGTAAAGCACAACACTGACTTTGGATTTTGAAAACGTGGGGATAGGCAGAGGGAAGGGGAAGAAGGCATACTTCTGTTATTTGAATTGATTTTAGCTTTTTTTTTTTTTATTTTCCATGAGTAAAGATTCACACCAGTTTTAACACAACAGTGCAGCAGGCTGCTATGGTGAACAAGACCTGGGGAAACATTTGGACAGTCCCCCTCTTTTTCCCCAGCTCTGACCAGAAAACACCTCCACAAAGCAGTACCTGCTCAGAGCAGCAATGATTTTCAACTACTTGTCTAAGCACAGCCTGCTTTGCCCTTTATAACTTTCATCTTCCTCTTCTTCTCAGCTCCTGTCCATAATGCAGGTATTCCCATGCTCAATAAGGTGAGTGGCAAAATAACCCCATTTTCAGACATTAAGACAACTGCTGCTCTACTTCTCCTAGAACATACCCAGGTTTAAGATCCTCCTTGCTGTGGTCTCTTGCACAGTAGAGTTAACATGGTTAGAGGTGAGTAAAAATGACAGTAGCAGGAGTAGAAATCACTTTTTCCCTCCCCAACCCTGTCTACACTTGTTTTACAACTGCATTAACAGAAGTGGCTATGATTGTCTACCTGAACTAATTTACAAACTTTTTTTTTCCTGTGCAAACTGGATTTCAGCAATGTTTTGCTATTAGAAACACATTTGGTTTGTCGTTATAGTGATGTCTTTTTTTAATGTCAGCATATCTCAGATTAGAGCAATTAATGGCAGAGTTCCACCCATCTAGTCTCCAGCTCAGGCATGCCATTGGCAATGAAATACTAATTTGGAGAAACATTTGGTGCTGAGAAAGTTTCAAAAGTGTCCTAAGATAACGACAACTCCTCTGTTTGATATACAGCACATCTAGAAAAAGCACTCTCTCTTTCGGGGAAGGCACTCCCCCACGGTGTAGCTGCTATTATGTGAATTACTGACTGTTGGTTAAATACTGCAGCATAATTAGGGATGAACAAGACACAAACATAGCAAGCTGCCTTAAGAGAAAACAAGGCTCAGAAGTGCATTTCCCTTTTTATCATTTAATTCGGCCAACATGACTCCTGCTGTGGTCTCTGAGCTTATACACTTTAAAGGTCTACAGTTATGAAACTTTTAATATAAGCCTTTTATTACTATTTACATTTCTGGCTCCCATTGTCTTAGAAAGAGCCAAGGGCAGAAGGGAGGGAAGAGCATGTTATGGCTCAAAATCAGAAACTTAAAGCAATTTCTCTACTGAATAGTGGTAATACATAGAACTATACCCAGGTGATGAGTCTTTAAAAACCCTGTTTTAAAAAGGTACATCCCTCCAGACTGTAACAACAACGAGTTAAATGACTTGTCTCTCAAATGACTAACATCAATCCCATCATTCCTCATATACACAAAAAGTGTGGTTTTATAGTTTCTCCTGCCAGCCGTTACCTTATAAATCCCACACAAAGGTAAGACCTTTGTTTTATTTCAATACAAATGTCTCCAGCAAATGTTTACACTACTCTTTTGAAGCTTCCTCAGCCCACACCACACCCCGGCAACTACATAAAAATGCCATTTGCCTTGAATCCCAGATGCATACTTACCAAGCCATTTGTATACACTGGATTTCAACATTATGTGCTACTACAGGTTAACCCTTCTGTAATATACACACATGTGTGTGCATGTCTCACAGATATAGATATATATAGATATATATATAGATATATATGAACACTTGCACAGATATGGTTTATTAAAGTAGTTGCTAAGTCTAATCCTGCATAATTTCTAGTACTAACTCCTCAAAATGAAGCATCTTTTTTTTTCAACCTTTAAATTTCAACAGTAGAGAAAATGTTAATTTCCTTCCTAATTAAATTAAATTTGATGTAATTTAAGAAGGAAATTCATGGTTACGAACAAAATAATTTTTATACTAGTCAAAGCCTGTCCTAAGTATCACTAACAATGTTAAAGAAATATGGCTACAAATCACTGCTAAAGACAGTGTTGCTCTATAAGCTTGATTTTACCATTGTGCCCATTGGAATTGGAGCTCACTTTGGTCCACAATATCCAAGAACTTAATCCTGCAAATCATTCACTCTTTGAAAACAGCTTATTTCTGTATGGGCAATGCCAAAACTCATTAAATAACTGGAAAGGTTCCCAGAGCCTTCAGCATGCTTTGGATTAAAGATCTACATTTCAGTTAAATATAGCAGGACAATGATTGCACACAAGTATACACAACTGCACAGTGCACAACTCCTGTACACACCAAAGGGCATATGCCAGCACCTGCCTGAATTACATATCCACCAACATGCTTCTTTGCCACAGGTCCAAGTGGTGGTGCTCAGCAGAAATCAGTAACCTCTTGGTATTCCTGAAAATTAGTTTTTGTCTCTTTAAGGTAACAGTTTTCTTTAGCAGCTGCTCACTGAAGTCACATCTTTGAATTTAAAGTTAAAAGCATTTTCCATATAAGTATGTAATTAATGTACAGAAGTAACACCATCCTACCATTTAATATTAGCAAATTACCAATCAGACAGAAGGCATGTCTCAGAGAATTGGTATAGTTTATAATAAATATATTCTACTTTGACCAGAATTCTGGTTCTTAATTATCTTTCTTACAAACTAACTTCTGTCAGTAATTAGGCTGTATGGAGACAGATGAATATCTATCAAAAATGAAGTTGAACCCTGCTCAAAAACCTCCACTAGAACTTTGTCAATCAGCCAGATGAAGCAAAAAATCTTCTACAGGGCAACAGCAAGGCAATTACCTACTTTCTAGCATATTATAAACAGACTTTTGAAAGTCAGCTAGTTCTTGTTAATTGTTGTTTGTTTTCTTTAAAAACACCAAACATAGCATTTGGATTTAACCAAAGGGAGCCAACAAATCACCTTGTCCATAAATGTTGCATATTTATATACAGAATTAAATATGAGAGTGAAACAAAGATGGATTGTAAAGTACAGTTCTTGTCTTCCCACCTCTGCTCCCTCAGAGTACAGTATTTTTGCCTTAAGGAAGCATAAGGTGGAGTCTGACATGGCTGCAGTCTTCCCCTCATTTCTCTGTATCCTGCCCTGAACCGCAAGTCCCGCAGTAACGTCTAGATAACAGCCCCATCAGAAAAGGATGTTGTTCTAGAAAAGGACGTTGTTCTAGGAAAGGACAAACTCTGCTCTGCCAGAAGGCAAGGGACTGCTGCTGTCAACTAGATGTAGCAGAGGAAACACTAGCAGAGTGGTGTTTCTGACTTTGGTGCTGTTTCTTTGGTCCACCCAAAGCAATAGTGAGATTATTCCACAGCTTGAAATGTATGGTACAAGATTCTCTTTCCATTGACTTGTTCTGCCAAGCAGCAGTTGGAAGATGAGACACCAAGCACAAGGAGCTGGAGCCAACGGCTCTGTTTCAATCACGTTACTAGGGCAATAGAGAGGCCCCTGCCTGTATTCTCCAAATTCCTGTTTCTACCACATAAGACCCACACGAGGTGCTGCCTTATCAACCACTGGCAGGCTCATTGTTAGCAGGCAGACTCTGGCTGTCATGCCTGTGCTCTTATATCCTCATCCTGAAGGGGATGCAGGAGGAGGGCCTGTTCTGCTTGTGTGTGGGAAGAGAAATCTGCCTTTAAATGAGGAGAAATATGGCTTTAAATCTGCTGCCCTCCAGGTGGATTAGGAAAGGAAGAAATCTGATGTTCCAAATAGGTCTTCCTAGATGCAGGATTTAGTCTCCCAGGAGAGATGGTGATATTTGGTTACATGATTTCTGCTACTTCAATTTGATTTTCCAGATCATTCCCCTGCATACTTCCAGTGATGAGACCATTTTATTTGTTTCTCCCCAGACTAGTAGAGCACTTCATCAAATCCCACTTCAGAGGCCCTGGAAATAACTGCTCTGTGCCACTCTTGTCTGGCTCGGAAGAGAAAGGCCTTTGTGCCTCTGAGCCTCTGAGAGGGTTAAGTTTTAATCTTGAAATTGTGGTGAAAAGAGAAAACAACACTGAGCAGGAACAATAGAGCCAGTTGAAAGATCATCATTCAAAAAGCTTAGGAAAACAGAGTCTATAATTATGCCTTGAAATTCTTCGTCTCTCTTGGATGAGGTAATTGTTGGAGAAAAAACAGCCTTCAGTGACGTGCCTCAGAGTTCACAGCTTTTCCAGCACCGCAGGGGCATCCTATGGGAATCCCCAGACCCAGCGTAATTGCATATTGTATTAGACTCTACAACAGGAGCAAGCAAGTGGGTACATGCACATGTGTGTGGGGAGAGAAACACCTTAGTGCAGCTTTCACGTGCAACCTGATTCATGCTTGATAGCCCAACACCAAAGCACGTTAAAAATCCTCTTACTTTTATCAATACATTTGCAGTTCAAGCACCTAAAAGATCAGATACTTGTTAACTATCTCCCAAAATAAATATGCATAAGTCAATTTGCATTTTAATGACTACTTTCTGCAGAAATACAAGCAGCTTAAATTTCACTCCTAACAGTTCTTTAATCCAGCAACAGTAAGAGAGTTTATTTTAAAGTCTTAGTATGTTTTATTTTCAGTGACCTTTGTGAACATTGTATTCTTAATGTTCTGGCACCCAAGGCAACAGCAACGTGAACGGTGTGAGATTAGAACAAAATGCCTAGGCTTAACACCTGACATTAGTGAATGTGACTGTCTTGTTCCTAAATCAACGTGGTGTCTTGCTAAGTCTGGCTGGCAGCTGCAAATACAGATGTGCTAAAGAAATGCCAGCCCCAGCAATGGGGACGGTCAATGCCAGTGGGACAGGACTGCCATGCTCTAGCCCTGCTAGTACTTCTGTAAAGGTCCTCAATAAAATCTGTTGTGTTGGAGATCCCAAATCGGTATTTGCTGTATCTGCTTGCACAATGGCCACACATACAAAACAGTCACCTGTTGTGACTGCAGAGAACAACATATAGCTGTATTTTGAAATGGAATCACATAATAGGGAATATCTGGGGCGGTGACAATGTAATAATTACATGAGTAAATATAGCTACATTAGCAACTGGACCAAGTACAACTCTGTTTACCAAGGCCTGCCTTTGAAAGAGCTGGGCAGTTTTCAGAACTATTGTCTTTTCAGATGTGCCTCAGAGATGAAAATCCCTGTTACTACAAAACTCAGCTCCTTCAGGCAGCCAGTCAGGACAGTGAGTGTTAATGCCACCACCCTGTGCTCGATGCAATCTCTCACTGGACTCACTCCTGCAAGGAAATCTCTCTAATCCTCTGTTAGAAATTCAGTGGGGAATCATACATGAAGATGTCTCTGCATTTGAAAGATTCATGGCATTACTTGAACATTGGGCATTTTGTATTCAACATGAAAACAGTATCAGGAGTTTGCCAAACTCAACAGTCTTTGCTGTTTATTAACTCTACATCACCAAGAGTACTGCATTACCCTCACTCATTTTACACAGCCTATTTCCCCTGCTGTTTGCCTTCCAGGGGCCGACTTCTTAGAATTACGGTCAGCTTTTCACGTCTCCTGCAACAGTCCACGTAGCTGAAGCACTGACAGCCTTTGTACAACCTTATCTGTAAGAAACTTGTTAAAGTGTTCTACTGTCCTGGTTTATACATCCACTTAGCAGTCACATTCCTGAATTAAAAACCCCATGCCTGAGGGTACTTGACTATTTAACAAAAAAGTAAAAAAAATGCATTAGTCCACAAAAATGCATTAATTCCTAATTGCAAGGACAGTCTGTGTAACACTATAAAAATAATAGTACTAATTCAGGGAAAGTATAGTCTAACTTACAGAATATTGATTATTTGAGATGTTATTGGTGTAGAAAGGAAGCTGATAATTTAGAGAAAGAAAACATTTACTTTGTGCCCTACACTGACTTGCAAGTAGGAAAAAAAAAATTCTGCTGTTTCTCAGGCTGCACACCTACCAGCAACTCTTCTTATTTGTCAAAAAGGAGAGAAATGGAACAGTGACTAAGGATGGATGGTACTTATAAAGAAACAACACCATCTGCATGGCTTTTCCTCACCTTTGCCTCCTCATTGACATCCCAAGTAAAGGACACAGCATTGAAAGCAATTTCTTCAATATTCCCAATGGTATTAAAACTCTCCTTGTAATCAGCTGTAAGAGAAAACAAACAAACAAACCACTCATGAAAAAATTCAAAATTTTTCTTCATCCAGGTTGCCTAACACATCAAAACTCCCTTTTGTACTGTTTATGATTAGATAATTATGAATAACTTTAATTGTAAAGAGGTAACATAATGTAATTTGAGTCTTCTGCATAGTGTATCACTAGGTAACATTCCTGCAAAGTATTGCTTGCTCTCAAAAAGGAGTAAGTGCAACTCTAGTGGCAATGAGTGGGTACATTCATTAACGTGGCAAGGAATGGCCCTAACTGGAAAATAACTAAAAGCTAGCGAAGCATTTAAATGGACTGTTCAAAACTTGACATAAATAAATAGCATTGTGTTAAATCCTAAAGAAGCTTTCTAAAAGGCTAAGAGCTGCACCTTCTCACTTCTTCACAAAGGGCTGTTAATATTATCAATAAGCTAGCATTTTGGAAGGAATGGAAAGCAAAAGGAAGAAAGATTTCAAAGTTGACCCAACAATCCCCCCAAAATAATAAGGATAGAAAACCATGTAAAACGGACAAATCCCAAGTCTTCTTCATTATTGAAAAGAGGAACAAGCCCCCTTTTTCTCTCCTTTTGCTGGCCAGTTTAACACAGTTTCTTCTTTTGATGACAGATTAAGAGAAATACCAAGTAATATCTGCTTGATTAAAGCAACTTTCAGATTGTTCATGCAAATGAATCAACTCTCTCTGGGACACATACATTTCCTAAGAATCCCTCGAGGGTTGTAATTGGACTCGGTGCCAGAGGGCTGAGGTTATGCCTTGTTCTAATGTTTGTCAAATCTGTGCTTCAGAAGCATGATGGTTCTTAGCTTTGTAATCAGTTATAGAAAGAGGACATTTTTATATTCTGTGAGACACACAAATGGTTTCAATACTCATTTCCTTCGCTCTTCTAAACTGTTGGTCTCCAAAAAATAATTTCTAGGTAATAACTGCTTTAAAATTATTTATAACAAAACCATTGCTGCAAGAAGTATTTAACATCTGAGGTATGCAATCAGTATACTTTTCTCTCATCTAAAATGCAAGAATGCTGGCATCTCACTGGGCAAATGAAACTGTGTGTCCCTGGGACACATGAATGAATTTGGATACAATAAAAAAAATCACAGAAATAGCAAGAGGTATTGGTGATGTAAACTAACATAGTATTTGAGAGGGCAGGCAGGCTTTTCATTCCCACAGAGAACTCAGATCTCGTTTCTAACTGAAGTCATTGGCTTCACTATCTAAATTCAGTGTGGGAATGCAAATGAGAGGAATTAGAAGACACATAAGTAATTTAATATGTATGTGCACACATCCACCCACCTCTAAATTTATGATTCACCAGAAAGTGCCTCGTGCAACTGACTGCTGCATATGGGCGTGCTGTGTAGGTGCGCTTTGGAAAGACATGAGCAAGATGTCTTGTAAAAACACTTGTTTTCTTCTCCTAAAAGGCTGTCAGAACCTTGCATTCCAGCAAGCCTTCCCTGCCCCCAAACCTGCCTCTGCTTCCTTAATTGCCATACACAATCTCATGGAGTGTTTATGTGACATGCTGTTAAAAAGCAGAAGTACATCCTATTCCCGTCAATTTACAGACAATTAAAGAAAGATCCTCAGTTGATTAAGAAAGCATTTACATCCAAGGATATTCTAAAGCTGTTAGAGTGACTACAGTTTTTCCTCTTCTGCTGCTGTGAGTTACCAGAAAGAGAAAATCAGAGTTCTTCAATATGCAAGAAAATAGCTGTACAGGAATTATTTCATCTTTTGTTACATAAACTGCATATTAAACAATGGCAAATTTTTCATGTTAAATACTAGTCATGCATTACATGCTACTGTAGTGACTTTTGTACAGTGTACATAAATAATACAAACTATGCTGAAAAAAACCATAGGTAAGTTTCTGAAACACACAGCCTCCACACCCACTCTTCATGTTCATATTTGTCAAATTATTGTACTGATTCTAAATAATCAGCAAATAATAATATTTGCTGCAATCTAGTATTGTATTTATTGTTTCACATTATTTTAAAAGAAAAAGCTAGTGATCCAATGTTACAGCACTGTGAAAAAGACAGCTGGGTTTTTCTTACCCGTTCGTTCCTGCTAAAAGGAGTGAACAAGCCTTCCTCTCCTTCTTCAGAAAAATCCACTACAGCACACAGCCTAAATTTCGGAAAACACCTTACTTTCTTCTTTAATAAGTATTGAGCCCTCAGGTTTGTTCCTCAAGCACTAAAGACTTGCTTATACATAAGTATAAGCTTATCCTATTGATATCAATGCACCTACAGACTTGGTACTGCACCTAATGCCTTCAACCATCCTTTCTCCCAAGAGGTGTATCAGCCAGTACACAAAAAAAATTAAAGCAGTGACCCCTGTGTGTCTGCAGTGAAGCAGCAAGTCACTATTTTCTCTGATCTGCAGAATGTAACTGCACACCAGAAGGCAGACAGACAGACCTATGCCACTGTGGAAAGCAGCCCAAGCACAGTCCCCACTCCTATCTGAGGGCTGAACAGCAGAAGCCCAGAACTACAGCATCCCAAACTCATTTAATCTTCTGCCTGCTAAGGACTACATCATGCTCCAGATTAGATGTGTGTTTATAAACAATTACAAAGAATTTCACAGATGTTAGACATGCTACAAACATCAAGTTAAAATAACATTGGAGACTATATATATCTGTGGAACAAGTGATGCAGATTTAGAGACACCTCATTTTCTCTGTTAACTACACAGGGCCTGGATATTAAGTCAGTATTTCTTTAGACACTAACTCAGTATTCCTTTACAGGACTCCTTCAAGGACATGAATTTTTAATTTAAAGGGAAATCTTCATAGAGCCATTTAATATAATTTTGCATGGAAGGATCCCATAAAGGTTATCTGGTTCAAGCAGGGCCAGCTTCAAATTTGGTGTAAGTTTCTCAGTTAGATCATTTGATGATAAAAACTGGAAGATTTTTCTACATGCAGCTTGATACTTGTATGGGAAATATAGTTGGGAACCCCTCTGGCCTAATAAGCCAAATAGCCATAATGTAAGTGCCAATGAAAATGGAATGTACTTCAGAAATAAGCATTTGGCTAGAGCCAAGGGTACATTTCAGTTGTTCTCAAGAAAATACTACTCAGCAACAGTAATCTTTCTTCTGAAAACTCTGAGGGGAACCATGCTCTTACAGCTCTTACGTCTGACAAGCAGTGCTGCATCAGTAAGTCTTGCTACACGGGGCTGTGCTCATGTTTGCAGTCCAAATACAGAATACAAGCCAGAGTGTCTCAAAAGTCAGCACAGACCTATTTCATCTCCAATTAATGGAAAATTAAAAGACATTCACTTCAACACAGGGTAACACACAGCTCATGTACAGCACTCGTTATGCAGAGCACTATTTTACAGAGTAGGCATCATAAGCTGACTTGTTGGGTAAGGGGACTGAAATGTGCCAGGACACCACAGTGCAGTGGAGTCAGAGTGTTGGCACCACAGTGGAACAAGCTCCTGAGCACATACTTTCAAATGTATGAGCATTTAGTACTGCAAGCTTGTAGGGACTAGTACAAAAAAACAGCAGCCTTCAGAAATAGCTGTGACTTGGCACACTTGTTCTTTTAACGTGTCACAATAGGAGTCATTTGGTCTGGGATGATGGGTTTACTGGACAAGGAGAGAAAAAAGTTAAAAAAAAAAAAGAAAGAAGTTAGGGAAACAGTTCAGCCAGAACAATGATGATAAGAGGCAGAGAGGACATTCGGGAAGAGCTGCTTTGACAAAATACACTTGACCTTAAGAAACGGTCAGCCTCGATAGAGGCTGCAACATTTGAAAGTCTAAAGGCACCGAGTGGTAGGACCACTAAGGGACTGATTCTCCGATCGTTCAGTTCAATTGCCCCTGAAGTCTTTCAGTGTTCCCTATTAGTAACCCTGCTTTGTTTTCAATCCCCTCTCTGCCCCCTCTCATTCCTGCCATTCAATGGTTTGGTTCCCTCAGGCGGTCAAACCAAGATAGACTTTGTCTGCTTTGGTCTTGCCGACTCCTTTGACTGGAATCCTGCAGATGGCTGCGTGTGTAAACTGCACGTGGGAGGGGAGAAGCGCTTGATGTCTAGACACTGCCACTGATTTAGACTTCAGGCTCCTTTGGCAGAAGGTACGTGTTCTTCCTCTGCTAAAATCTCCCAAGCATGCAGATAGGGCACTTATGGCTGAAACTGGCTTGTAAATACCTTAGATGGGATGAACAGTAAACAGGTCTCTCAGGGTAGCACAAGAGAGCTCGCTTCTCTCTCGCTGCTGACACTGACAAGACTCAAAATCTGGGCGTGTAGGAGTCCTGTGCGCTCCTTTGCAGTCACCACAACAATGATTTTGCTCTCAGGCTGCACTTCCACATCAATTAGCTAAAACAACCGTTACTGGCTGCTACTGTTACTGGATCAAAGACTGGATCAGCCTTTGAAAAACTAAAGGGAACAAACACTCTGCCACTCCCGAGGAGCTGCAGACCTTGACTTCCCAGCTGCAGAAGGTGGACCACTAAATATGCACACAAGGGGCAGCCCTTCTCTGTAACTACTGAGAACCATTCCTTCTGCATAGTCCCCATCTTGCTCCATAGACCCTGTTGCCCAGTCCCTGGCAGGGACAACCCATTGCTAAAAATTGCAGTAGCAAAGCTTTGCAGCTATTGCCAAAATATCCCAACACATCCCTGTGCATCAGAGCTTTCCATATCTGAAATCTTCCCTGAAACATCTGGAGATCTTCTTACACTCACCAATGTCAAGGACCCTCTGTTTAGCTGTGTGCTGCCGGGAATGCCAGTACTTCCAGTATTTCAGCTGTTCGTCTCTGTTTTTATCCTCACTGAAAACAACCATGACCACGCTCTACAAAAAACAACACCAGAAGCCACATTAGTTAAAATAATTAACAGTCAGAAACACAAAAATTGACATCTCATATATGCCTCTAATGCTGATCTAGTATTTTGGTGGTGTTTTTTTGATTGCTGGGTTTTAATCTAGTTCAGTGCTGCAATGCACTTAAAGACTCCAGGCAGAGGAAATGTAGTTGGAAAACAAGGCAAGGCCCAGGATTATGTTCTTGATAGTCCAAATAAAATCTAATCATATTCTTAAATTTAAGAAGCCTAAGTTCCCTGAAGTAAAACGTGGTCATTTTAAAGTGAGAGGATCCTCAATTCCCATTTTGATCTGAGTCCAGTCAAAGTGTTGGATTACTTGTCACTCTGGAAAGTAACATTACACTGAAAGGGATGTGTTGTTATGGAGCTTCACTTCACTGGCTAAAGGCAGGACATTTTCAGTTTTATCATACACAGTCAAAATATCCTTCTTAGGAGCAAGACTCTTGCATATGTGTTTTTAATGACAAACTCAGTGTAAATATTTACTGAGTTTTGCTGAGTTTTTCACTTCACATTCTAAATTCCCTTTGTTAAACTGTGTGATTCAAAGAAAACATATTGAAACTTTTTGCTAAATTTTACATAAGCAATAAAAGCTCTTTTTAAAAGCCCTGCTGTAAGCAAACAAAACAAAAAATTCCACTAAACAATGAATAAATTATCATGTCAGGTAAACTAAAATGAAAATAATTCACAGAAAACAAAAAGTTCACTTTTTAATATCCTGTTCCTATTCTTCCTTTAACCCTGAGACATTAAGGTCAAAAAACCCATCATCAAGCTGTTTCATGAGCTGAGGAGCTGGATGATGATTGATTCGTGATCTGTGTCCCTCCACACAGTCACCACCATAACCCTTCATGTGCTCTGTGACCTTCTGCATTCCATCTATAAAAGCTGAACACCATCACCTTGCCTTCCATGTCTGGCACAAGGCACAAGGCATGGGCACAAGGCATCACATGCTGTAGGTGAGTCCTGAGTTACGCCTGTACATGCTGGCTGGCCAGCTGATGCACTAACCAGAACTGGCCATGCAGACTAGCTTTTCCACCAAGGACAGCATTAATCTTTTTCCTTTATGAAACACTTACATGAAATTTGTAGAGGTTTAATACCTTCAAAACCTCTTGCACCTCTGTCAGGTTTGGATGGAATTGGCAATAGATTCAAGAGACGCTTGAGTAGGGCCTGGCAAATAGAACATGATTGTGAAAGTTGCATGCGGTTTCACAATCTTCTGTAAACTATATCCTCCAAAAGGATGTGGTCTCATCTCTCCTCCAAAATTTCCACCCTTCCGCTGCCACAGCTTCAAAATTCATGTGGCTGTGCACTGAACCAGGCCCATGAGGGCTGGTTTTCAGTCAGATCAGTCAGGTCCTGACTCCTGTTTCAGCTCTACAGGTGCTAGAGCTGGAACCACAAAGGAGGAAGGGAAAGAAAGTGGCAAAAAGTGGCAGGGAAAGAGACTTTGCAGCAACAGGGAAGTCTTACAACAGCTTCAGTCAGCAGTATAACACTACAGCCTCATGTCCTCAGGAAAACAGGTGAGAAATTAACTGCTAATTCAGGTTTCCAAATCATTGCCTCTGTTTAGGATGAGTCTTTCTAAACTTCATGTGTGATAGAACATACAGGTTGTTGTCTGCTTCACGGCTCACACTGACTTTCACTGGTTCCTTCAACTGAAGTCACAACACTTTTACAGTACTTCATTTATTTGGATGGAAACACTTTTGCAGCCCCATACATATGCAGCCCTGCCAACTTCAGGGTAAAATTTACAGGGCAGCAACTCTGAAGCTCATTGTTCATACTAAGGTTACTGAGCTAGGATTTTCTAACTCAAAAACATTACTAAGGAAATTAGGAGGTCCGTTCACCAAGTAAATGTTGCTGAATACACAAGCTCTAGCCCTATCCATGGAATTTAAGATGCAAATCTTTCATTTTGTCATGTGAATATCAAGTGAAAGCTCATACTTGCACAATATAAATGATTTAAAATGTATGTGACAAAAGGATGGAGACAACTCATTACATTTTATCTGAAATGCACTGAAAAGCAGCTGATGGAGTGCACAAGTAAGTGGATTACACAGTAGATGTGGTAGTTCTCGGATTTCTTTACTTTAATCATGACAATGATAAGTTCACCAGTGTCAAGTGCAGTATCTGTGTAATCATCATTCTGCCAAACCATAAACTGAGGCAGATATGTATATAATTAACTCATACGATCACACTGAAAAAACTGGACGCCAAAATATTTGTTACCACCATCAATATGATACTCCCCCGCCTTTACATCGAGGATGAGAATAAGCTTGCCCTGCTCTCTCCCACAAAAAAAAAAAAAAAAATTAAAGCCAACCAAACACAACTACATCTATCTGCAAAGCTCCATTCCCACATAGGAAAGAAATGGGACTGTACCCGGACTTTGCTGATGGGGTGCCGGAAACATTTGTTGTCACCCGTCTCACTCAGGGTGATGGCGTAGAACTGTCCTTTGTTCAAGTAGGTCATGGGCCCCTCCCCTTGCTTTTGACGCAGAGACTTGGTAGCTTCTAGTGTATACTGAAAAGTGCTGCTGAAAAGACAAGGAGAGAAACACCAACAAAATCTTTATCACTTTCTCCTTTTCTCTTCATCCCCGTATATGAAGTACTTCATGCATTGCATAAGGCATAAGAAGCTAATAATAAAACTCCAAGAAAAGGTCACATGGCCACTTAAAAATGCAATTTTCTTTTTTCTAGTTCATCAGATCTGGCAGTCAAGTGTAAAACTATCCAGACTGTAAGCCTCTTGGATCGAAGACCACATCTTTACTTTCTCTGAAAAGAACCATTATGAAGTAAAGAGTATATACCCCACAATGAGAGTGTCAAATACCAGGCTGCAATTCAGTATGATTTGCAGGAAATCACCAACTCCACAGGCATTTAAACTTGGAAGAGCCACAGAAAGAGAAGCAAATAAATAACGATTTAAAAAGTCCTACCAGAATAAAACTTGTTGCAAAAGATGGACACAGAGAATGAAAAGCCCAACTGCTACTTTTAGCACAGTGAAAATAAGGAATAAAAGTAGAAGGAACATTAGTTAATTTGTTTAAAGACAACATGAAAATCAAGGTTTTTACAAGCTCTCTTTTCAAAATTAGTCACACAGAACAAATTGCCTGCATTTAGTTGTGTCTACAACCAAGTGATCTCCCTTCAGAAGAAGAAAAAAAAAAACAGAAAAAGAGTTTGCTCTCATCTGGAAATTTAGATCTTAAAAAAGACCCTCCTTCACAGAAGAACTTTGCACCTTTAATGCAGCTCTCAAACCAGGAAAAGTTAAAGCTCCATTAATTAGTGAATTCTTAGTTGGAAACAATTCTCACTGAGCCTCTTCCCGTTGTCTCCTCTAACAGCAGGCTTGAACAATAATACAATAAAAACAATGTCTGCAGCTCCTCACATTTTTTTAAATGAAAATAATGTTGACTTCCCAGAAAAAAAAAATTCTCTTCAAAATGCACAGGAAGCATAATGCAAGGAGTCACTTGCAGGATGTCCTCACCAACTGGAGATGTGGGGAAAGCATTTTCACGGATGTCCTAATTCTGCAAAGTATTTAAGCAGTGCCAGAGCAGAATCAAAAGGAGGAATATACTGGTTCAAAATCATAATGTATCCTTGACTTTCTAAGTCAAGAAAATACTCTGGATCACTGTCATAGCAATATCGATAGAAAGGGAAAACAAAAGTATTTTTAATTATCCAATGGAAAAAACCCACTAAAATGTATGAATAATAATTACATTTAAACCCCCACTTGAAGAGAAGGTAGAAAAAAAACAAACTGATCCATTGTCCTTCCATCCAAAGGAAGAAGTTTCAGACAATTCAGTATCAAATATTTAGTGTAGTTGTAATCATTCAATCAAACAAAGACAATTTCTAAGCATTTCTCAGCTTATAAATTGAAATTCAGTCATTTTTCTAATTGCTTAAAAGTTCTAGTTGCTTTATATCAAAGCAAAGCTATGGTGAAGAGCAAGCACTCATCTATACCTATCCAACCCATTGATGTCAGGACCGGTGCTTCCCAACAGTGCAGCTGCTGCCAACCTGAAGGTCGTCACACACAGTGGGAAGGCAGCAGAAAGGGCACTGTGGTCCCCTCCACCTACTGTGCAAGTGCTGCCACAGTCCCTGTCCTGCGTGCAAGGGGAACAGAAGCACTACCAACCTTGGAAAGCAGTGTGGCCCCCTCTGAGTGGACTGGAAGAGCAACACCACAGTTGCTGCAGATCCAGCATCCTTCCTGCTGCATATGCTCATCCTATGGATTGAACAACCTTTAGGGGCAAAGGCACAGCCGTGATTCAGTACCACACCAAGGGACTACAGGTTGCATGCTGCAAGGCTGCTTCATGGTACATATCAAAGCATGCCGAGTGCCCTGGGAGATGCACCTCAAAACCTCTCATCACACAGGAGCCTAATGACGACGTGTGCTGAGAAAGGCTTAGGATGATCCACAGTCAGACACACAGTGCTTTAACAGAGCTGCCTACAG
Source organism: Serilophus lunatus (assembly GCA_013399895.1). NCBI lineage: Eukaryota > Metazoa > Chordata > Aves > Passeriformes > Eurylaimidae > Serilophus > Serilophus lunatus. The sequence continues at coordinate 229,592 of VXBA01001336.1, forward strand.
TCTGACATGGCCTAGCATTCTGTATGTTTCAGAAAAATGTCAAAAAAATGTAAATCCCAGACACATTGCACTTGGTCAATTTCACTGTGGTACCACTTGTGAGTTTTCCTCTTGCTCCCAGCTGGCAATGAAAGTGTACCCTATAGCAGGAGAATTACTCTCACCCTTCAAATTTATTGCAGTCATCCAAATTATTATAATACTATTCTGAACCTCACCGTGAGTCTTAACTAAACCCCTATGTAGTCATTAAGGGATCTTCCATCAGATTTCCAATTACTTTCATATTTACCACTTCTTTATTCAATCTGAAGTTTTCATTTCTGAGAATCTATCACTTCGAGGAAAGATGTATTTCACTCTTCTTAATGCACATTCAGAGGTTTCATTCTAATGTGGACTTGGGCTGTAGCATGAAAGGTTTAATATCTCAGAATTGTTAACAATACCAATGCTTCAGGATTCAATTTCATAAATGTTCCATGCAGTAATTAAGCAGTCTCTGCTAAGTACCTGTTTCCTATGTTCTGCCTACATAATGCTCAGTTCTGAGCTCACTGCAGTTTAATGATTGTTTTAATGCTCTTCAGAATAAAGACAAAGCTGTAAGGAACCTTTACCACAGATGTAGTCATATGCATAATCCAGAAAATATATGTAGGTATGTTCCTGTTTCTAAAGTGAGAGTAATCTTTCAGATATAAACAGAACCATTCCAAGTAAGAAATAAAGCATCAGCTTAAAAACTTTAGTGATTACAGTCTCTATTAGTTAAAGGGACTCTGCAGCATTTGCCCATGCTATGCATACATTTTTATGTGCTGAGGGAGAACACTATTCTTTTCAAATGTCAATTTTTGAAGCTTTTTAAAAAACTTTTTTGAATTCTTAAGGTTTTTTACATGATTTGTAATAGATACTTCATTTATATTGTCTTATAGGTAAAGATGAAGTACTACAACAAGCAGTATAAAAAGACAGAAAACCTAGTAGGAGTACTCAGGAAAAAAAAAAAAAAAAACAAACAGAAAGGAAAAGTAAAGATGGGAATTGCATAAGGTTGGTGGAGCCAGTTCAACCATTCTGGACATTTGACTTCTGCATGCTGAAAGGTGGGAAAGACTTTTCATGACCTTGCTGGCAAAGCTATGCCCTCTTATCTAGGGGACCTCTCTTAATAGTTTTAATCTCCCATATTTCAGGGGGGCTTCAGAGGAGTTACTAATTTAAAACAATGCTGAGGGAAGGTAATACATGAAAATATAAATAGCCAGATCTGAAAGTTAATATCAGCAAGAGAACAAGAGGGAGTGATGCTTGGCAGCATGAATGGAGCCCTGCAAGTACCTCAGGGTGAAGAAAGGGGGGTGAGAAGTGGACACAGACAGCTTCTGCTCAATACATGTCTGTACAATGGCAGTCAACACATTTCAATGCTTATACCATACCTTGTTTGTTCGTAAATATATTCTTCAGCCCCCACTGACACACTCCGATACTTCTGAAAAATAAAACAAACTAAATATAGTTTCATACAATCAAAATGCAAATACCAACAAAAGTATAATTATGTTCATTTAAGCACAACTCAGAAAAAAAACCTTCAACCATTTAACCCCCAAAATACTTAAAAAAATGAATGAATATTAATATGCTAGGTACATTTTATATAAAGGTTAGAGGTTGATCTCGTCAAAAACACGCAATTTACTTACTTTACCTCAAAAAAATTGTTACACTATAAAAGACTAATAAATTAATCACAGCTAACTAAGCATACGAAAAAAGTGAGAATGATATATTTACATAACTGTTAAAATTGTATCTGAAGAACACAGCAAGTGTTGACTAAAGTGTCCACTACCACAGGAAGCTATAAAAACTCAGCACTCCTTCAGTATAACCAAACTGAGTTACTCCATAAACGATTTGAAACAATTTCTAAATATGTATTCCTAATGTGTTTAAAAACTGAGTAGGAATTAAGCAATTCCAAACACAGTCATCCTTACTAGTGTTTAGGAAGCACTTTCCAGGCACTTAGAAAAACTAGTAAGAACACCTTTATTCCTACATTTAAACACTAATTAAGCCTAGGTTTCTTTTTGTAAGTTTTGATATTTTACCTTATGGTCTCCCCACATCTGCTTCATACAGCTGTCCCTACAAAATCTGCATGTGGCTGGAGAAGCAGTTGAGCATGCACGGCAGGGGTGAAGCACATCCTGGGATTTGGGTAGTTGAGAAAAAACAGAGGAACAGGCTCAATGTTGAGTGAAGCTGCAGCAGGGTGGCAGAGCTGTTCCTGCTCCCAAGCCACCTGCATGTGAACAGCTGGGGCTAGAGGGCCACCAATGGAGACACACACCTCACCTAACAGCTATGAACGGGGATCTATTTTGAGTTAATTGTTCAGTCTCCTTTTTACAGTTAATAGGAGAGGTGAAGATGGAGAGTGCACCTAGCAAACCATTCCACTGACTTTTGGCAAGCAGATTTAAACTGATTCTTTCTCCACAGACTGCACAGAAAGCCTAGATGACAAGTACTGTGCTCTGTTATTAACCAATAATTTTAAAAAACATGTAACAAAACATTACCTTTGTAATAAAATTAACACAGAGTTTGGGATGCAAAGCCAACATACGGATGCAAAACTCCTTTTTTACATCCAAATTAAACAAGTTTGCATGTTTGACAGCTCTCTGCTCAGCGAAGACAGGTTGTTTGGGAACCTCTCAGCAGCATGTCCCAGAACAAATCAATGTAATGGAATGACTGCTACAGCAATCCAGGGAAAGCCACTAGTCCAGCACCATGAGGCTCACACGAAGAGCCACTAACCAGTAACAATTAAAAACAGCTGAAATAATGTGTGTTGATAACGCAGAGCAGTGTCTGTTATCCAAGGTTTGATCCTACTGATTTTACAATGGCAAGCTAGATATCTTCATTAATTATTCATTTAGTTGACCTACATGTGCTCTATATCTGAAAATGGATTTCATCTCCAGACATCCTGATCTATTGCTTGTGGAAACATCTACTTTTCTACAGTACATGTACACAAACACACAGTAAATTTTTCATATAGTCAATCAGAGTAGCTCAGCCTTAATGTAGCTTGCCTTGTCCTTCTCTTACATTTACAAGTTTCTAGAGCTGGTAGGGGAGTTTTACCATCTGATATCTCTAATTATTTGCAGAGGCGCTGTCAACTTAGTCTTTACCTTTCTACATTTCCAGATTGTTTGCATTATTCTGCAGCAGGCAAAAGCAGCCAGAGGGTACTCACCATACTAAAGCTGATTGTAAATTACTTTGACTCACCATAATTGTAAAATAGTTAAAGGGAGCTCCTTGTCTCTCTTCTCCTCCTGTACATATGTACATGCAGTTTTTCCTTGCCTGTTATATTCTCCACTCCCTTCTACTCATCCAATTCTACTACTTTTTCTCACTTGCCTGTGTTGCAGAATAAGCTTAGTGCAACAGACAGCTTCTGAATAAATTACTTGGGTATATCCAGCAGCAGAGGCTGACATTGCTCATTCGCACTTTCAAAAGAACATCTAGAATTTGCCTGTTACAAAGTGGCTGCTATTCCTTCCTGTTATGAGTAAGTTTGAAGGCAGATCTTGTTAACGGTAACATTCTTTCAGAATGGCAGCTGTCCTCTACTTGACACATATCCCAAAAGACAAAATATCAGTATTTACTATTCTCAGAATTTTCAATTAACATCTTTAAAATTGTCTTTTGAAGTCGCTCGTGATGCTCCCTTATAATCAGATCACAGACTGACAGGAACACAGCAAGGAGAAGAAATCAATATGTTGAAACAAGCATCACTGTTCTTCTAATGCCTCTTGCGGACAGTTCAAATATCCTTATCTTGTTTACAAGCTCAAATATCCTTATCTTGTTTACAGCTTTTTATTGAGCTCTTAGATGCTAATTTGAGGTGAAAAACTTACTTCAGTTCCTCCATCTTTAAAGGTGTCGCTGTAGGTACTGTCAGGAGTACTGCGCTGGTCATCCTTGAGATAATTCGTGTGGGGAGCAATGTTGGACACTTCATACGGTTCAAAGATAACTCCTCGGTGCTCCTCATTTTCTCCTCTTGCATAGTGTGCTTGTGGGGCCATAAAAACAGGGGTGAATTCCTCTGCTTTAACCACAGTCACTCCGGTCCCTGTGATGGGCGTTGAGCTCCCAGACACATTTGTGTTGTATTCCCTTTTGGTTGACTCCAAAGGATCTTGGTTCAAGGAAAGGTTAACTGGCACTGTCTTCAGGACTTGCACACGGTTTTCTCCCCCACTTAAGTTACTCTGAGCTTCCGTGGTATTAAGACAATTTCTGTGAGACAAAACCAAAAAATGTTATGAGCCGTCCTAATAGAGCAAATCTTCTCCTTAAGTAGCTTAATGTTATTAAATGTCAGGGAAGGAGCTCTTTCAATTCTGAGAAGCCACTGCCATAAGAAGGAATACATTAACAAATACTAGGCAAAAGAAATTGTGAGGCTGGCTGAGGGGTCCAGACCTCTTTACAGCTAGGGAAAGATAATACATTTGGGTTTGACCTACAATCAGTAAGACTTGTTGCAATAAATTCTGGGTATCCGAGGTTGCTCTTGCCTTGGCTTACAATTTGGATGCAAAATCAACCCAGCAGTGCAACAGCCTTTAGACACAAAATAAAGAATAAAGAGTAAGGCAAGGTATGGATTATTCAGTAGATAATTTGCACGTGAAATAGGCAGAACATCAACAGCAAAATTCATATGCTGACGCATGCTCTTTCAGGCTGTTGACAGGCCACTCTATTTGTGTAACTGGTACCAATGGTCTTCTGAAAGAGCAAGCCTGGGAATCCCATTGTAGCAGAGTAGATCAGTAACTATAGTGGCTGCAAGGTAAACTCCTGCAGCATTCCCACGTTTACCCTTCTTGAAAGCTGCTGTTGAAAGCTATCTGATTGCTGATAGTAGCTGCTCTGACATAAAATTGTTAACTTGTAAAACTTTTAGTAGGTGTAACACTGCTATGTTTTTGAAACGGGAGAAATAGTTTGACACTGCAGTTCCTCTTTCTTGGCTTTCCACTCAAGGCCAGTTTTCTCAATCACACTCAATTTAGGAATTTCTTTGGTGTTTGCAGAAGAAAAGCTGTCCCTCAAAAAACATTTCATAGTCCAGTTTGGAACAGTAAATTTATCCTACTACCTATTTAAACTTTCACCTTATGCACAGCTAGTGGAGACCATCTAAGGCTATTGCAAATTAGCTTCCTTAAAATAAACATTGTGTAGCTTCTCTCCATCATAATTTTACATGAAAATATCTTCCTCTATGTAAAAATTTAGTCCTTCCTACATAGACACTTTTTCTTGTCCGCAAGTCTTAGTAAATCAGGAGGCAGCCTCCTCTGGTTCAAGTCACTTTTAGCCTACAGAGAAATGCTGAAATCTGAGAGGAGTGAGAAAAAAAACATTCTAAGTGAATGATTTTAAGAGAGTTATCTTATTTGCTGGGTAGACCCTAAGTTATGTTAAATAAAACTTTATAAATCAGATTACTGAGGCCAACCTACTAATTTTTTGCTCTAGAAGAAAACAAAGAAAAAACTGCCAATAGCCAACTGTCAGTATAATCTGATTTTACTAATCTCAGCAGTAGCAAAACAACAAAACCAAAAGCAAACAAGTAACAAAGCTCTCTGCTACTTTGCAAACTCCATGTTTGATAATATTATTCAAATTTTTAATAAATTAAAAGCAAAAAGGAGTAAACTGTGCTTCCCAAAACAGTCTTCATTCTTTTAATTTTTGGAAGAAAACCATTATCACTCAGGCCATCACAGTACCTTCAGTTCACAACTAATCAACACTGTTAGTATCTGGGTGTATGATTTTGAATAATACTGTACCTTTTATCTTGGTCTTCTTGATTATCACTCACTTTGTTAACAGACAACAGCCTTTTATCTCTGGGAACCTGAGAACAACACCAGGCATGGGGTCAGGTAAATGCAACTGTCAGGCATTTGCAGCTTCAGGCTGCTTTATTGCAACAACTAGAAAAACATAACTAGTGCTGTCTAGTTCACAGATGCCAGGAGCTGTTTTTCTTTCACAGACTGATTGTGAACAGAAAGAAATTTCCAAAAAGAAAAAAGGTAGGAATTGTCTTCTTTGGTAGTTCTTGGGTACACCAGTTTGGAGCAAAGAGCTCTTCTATATGTGCTTTGGAATATCAAGCTAGGTCAAGCTATCTCAAAATCAAAGCTCATATTCCAAAAAAATACACACACACTTTTCACTGAATACTACAAGATGAGAAGGAAGACACGATGCTTTGATGAGCTCTGCATGGAGACCATTTTAGCTCAGATGAAAAAGGCTTTTCAATTAAACCATAAGCCTCAGCTAAGTCCTCCTGTTACAGACCAGCCTGGAGGGTGTAGCACTCACACCTAGCAAAAGTTTGTGGAACTTTCCTAGTATGGGGACAGGTCAGGGCACGCTGGCATGCCATCAGAAACACTGACTTCTGCTTTGTTGAGTGCATCAACAGCTATGAAAAGTAAAAATCCAGTCAAATCTGGCCGCTTGACAGACTCAGAATTGACACCAAGAGACTTCAAAGATTTGTATTCCCACGTACCAATTTCCTGACGCCAGCACAGATAGGAAATCACAGAGGGTAAAGTTGCTGCCATGACCATATTTTTCTTTTCTTGCTGAACAAGCAATTTGGGAGCTAAAACTTCTATCTTTTGAACAAGCAGGCATATTCACTCCACCACAGCAGTTAACTCAGGATTAAAAAGCAAGAATAGACCTAAGAATGCCATGCCTTTTATCTTTAAACATTTTAAAGAAGTACTGGGAAAATATCTGAATTTAGAGAAAAAACAATATTACAATGCACTACAATAGCCAACAATAGTATCAACTATATCTGCAAGATGTCAGCAGAGTCAGAGAGTGCTAGCCAGAGCAGTTCCTTCTTTCAGAGACATCCCCTCTCCCTATTAAGTGTCCTGCTGGTTGAAAAACCTCTTTCATATATTTTTGAACTGGGATAAAAGGCACAGTTTGTACATGTTGATTCCCCTTTTAAGATCATATATTTATCCCTGAAGGAGGATCAATGTTTATGTAAATATCGCTATAAGAAAGAGTAGAAGATAACAAAACCCAAACATTTAAGTTCAAGTAATTCCTATTGACTGGAAAAAGTACTTAAAAATATTATTGAGCATGTCAGAATTAATGATCCAGATGATAAATAAGGGCAACACAAAAGAGCCTGGTGCACTGGAAGTCCTCCTTTACCCTTCCACATTACAGCACAGAGATTAGACTTTAAATTCCTGTTTGAAAGTAGAGTATCAACAAGAGCTTTCATTTCTTCCCAGTTTAAGACAAAAATAGTTGTGATTGGATGTTGAAAATGGCTTTGAGATGTTAATCTCGTCTTATTCCGTCTGCACCTCAAGTCTATTGCAACTGTCTGGAACAAGGAATAGACGTTTCTCAAAACATACCTTTGAGAAGGAAAAGGGCTATTTTCTAGTTTTATTTTAAAAAACCATCAGATTAATGAACTACTATGTACAAAGGTATAACTAAGACAGAAGCCAATACTCCAGATGCTCATACACATCCTGAATTTTATGAATCCACATTAATTTCACAGATTCTGACACTGTGGTAACTGTCAAGTAGAGAAAAGGACCTTTCTTTCTCAATAGGAAAAGCTTTTCTCTACTGACAACACAGAAAAGCAAGGAACAACTCCTGAAATAGTAAAGAAATTAAAACGATATTTAAGGTTGGTATACAGCATCTTGCCTACAACCCCTTCTCCTGAACACTCATCTAAGTTACATAGCACAGATTAAGAAAAGGAGCCCCTTCTCCAAAAGCATGTATACGAATAAATACTAAAAGCAAAGGTTTTTAATTTCCATTCCTGTTACTTCTTCATCGAAGACAAAGGGAGCTGGCATTGAGGGGCTGGCCTTCACAGATGATCAACTCTCCAAGGCAGCCATAGGTAGGTGGCTTCAGGGCTACGGAGATAGTTTAGGTGAAACAAGCAATTTCATACTCTAGTGCTTGGGAGGCAACACTGATTCCATTTTCCGTGTACCAAAGAGCCAGCATGGTTTTCAGAATAATGTATCTGTGTTACACAGAGATGCACCCTGTAGGACTCCTCTAATTTCAGCAGATATCTCAAACATAGCTCTACTTAAACACTATAAAATATACAAAAATGAAAGGTGTTATTGAAATGGTAGGTAAAGCTCTAGGTTTAGAACCTGACATAAACTGAACTGCGTGTCAGTGTCCCCCATATAAGTTGACCTAGATCTGTCTCTGCATCCAGCTCCATTTCCACCTTTCTATTTAGACTGCAAACTTCCAGTGCAAGGGCTAGACCTCACTGTATGTGTTGATACAGCCTATTGCAATCATTATACAAACAAAAATAACATGGGAAACTGTCAGATGAGAGTTACTCCAGTTAAAGAGCAAACTAAAACATGTGTGGAATGAACCAGAAAAGCAGACAAACCTAGAGCTGGACAAGGCCTCTCTCCCTTTTTACACTTTTTTAAGAATAATGCAGGTATCTGAGCACAAATAAAAAGAGGGCTAATTCATCTAAAGCTCTTGCAAGGGAAGAGGAAGAACACTATGCTCAAAAAGAAAACATGGTTGACAATTTAATATGGTGATTCTGATTTTGCCTTTTTCTCTCCATAACTAAACCAAAACAGCTTTAGACAGGCTTCCTATAATGAAATGGGTGCTTGTTGCAAGTATCAGAGAGAAAATAAGACCCAGTGACTTCTGTCTTTGAAAACTGGCCCTTTTGATGCCTCTTAGAGCAGTCCCTGCTAGTGCAGCAGGGAGGGATAATGACAGAGTTACCTACTTTATAATAGTCATACAATAGGCCAAGAGCAGCAGCACTGTCCTCATCACCATTTATGCTCATCATAGCCTTGGTAGCTGCTGTTAGGGGATTCTCCAAATACGACTTCCAGGCTTCATCTTCGCTGGTGTAGGCTCGTCTGGTGTTGAATGAAGTGTCATTTGGCACTAAGGCCACAAGTCGCTTGTTACTGTATAGACAGGAAGAATAAAATTGTGATCCAGAAGGGATTACTTTATTCACAAGGCATGGTAAAGAACATCAAATAGCTCAATTAAAGTTATATGGTTACATCAAGCAAGCATCTCTGCATTACATCTGGTCACATAAGTATTTATCAGTACTAGATATCTTCAGCACTTAACAAAAGTATGCACATCTTGTGATAATAAGTCAAATGTATTTTTACTAATATAAGACAGAGCAACCAAGATATTTTAGGACTATTTGAAAAAAAAAAAAAAAGGCAACAATATAAGAACATTTTTTTCCAGCATTTTTGCTATAAATACAACTGATTAGGGGAAAAACCCCAACACTTAACTGACTTAAGGAGACATGAATGAAACCCCAAAAAAAGCATCTAATACTAATCTAAGGTTCACCTAAACAGAGTAATAGTTCAGTATTTAATAACTGGGTGTATGTTATAATTGAGCTATTCTCTGCTTCTGGAATGCAATTTGTCAATAATTTCAGAAAGGTTTTCTGTAACGGGACATGAGCAGTGAGTCCAGTGGATGGAAGAGAAGTCAATTCACACTTTATCACTCACCACATCTAGTTACAGGCACAAGACCATTAGTGAGTGGGATTTGCAGCAGAGCAGTTTCTTCCAGCGTGAAAGTGGCACCAACTGACAAGTGCCTGTGTACACTGTGGGAGAAGCTGCTGCACCACAGGCATGGCTGACATTTCCAGTATAATGGAAATATAAATGGATATTGATAAAAGAGCTACACAAAAAAAACCCGCCAGCAGAATGAAAGGTGTGCTGCTTAGTGGGTGCTACAAGAGAGCTGTCAAGAATTGTGGGTCAAGGATCACAATGGAACTTTTAACACATTACACCTTACAAATTTGAAAGCTGCAAAGATGGCTGAATAACTAAGTGGTAAAACTAGCAGTTATTCTTGGTGACCTCATAAAACATTTCTTGATATCTTCTACATGAAAACAAGTTAATTACTCAGGCTCCTCTTTTTGCTCTGCCCTACCTGCAGCAGTGCCAGCTCCACAGACCTAACCCAACCAACTGCCACTGTTACATAGAGAGTGGAATTCAAATACTGTGCAAACGAGCCTTTTATTTGTTTCCAGAAATAGAATACGATAAAAGCATAACTCAACGCACACAGTAAATGCTCTGGGACACCGGCATCATGCCTTGCCTGGCCCCCCCTTAGTGACCAGCAGCAGGCTGGGGCTTCACCAGGAACTCTACTGTGGTCTGAGTTCAACCTACAAAGTGCGTGCTCCAGTGTTTAAGGAAGAGGAGGGGGACGTGGAGATTATAATCTCTATGGTACAGAGCACTCTTTACACGTTTCTTTATTTAATGAAAAACAAAATAATCATCTGGTACATAAAGTACAATTTTATGAGCTCCATGGGGAAAGAAAGCATTTTGTAGCTTTGTATCAGAAAATACAGCCAACAATTGCAGTACAGATTATAATTTCCTTTCATCTAAAATAGCTGGATTCTCAGACATTTCCTTTGTTTTGTTTTTTTTTTCTTTTAGGACGTTTCTTGCCTGGCCTTTTTCTGCCTCTTCAAAGTTTTTTTTCCTTCTTGTTTCCACATATACATGCGTTGTTACAGGTTTGGTTCAGAAAGTGAAGCTGAGCATAAATTAGAAGCCCAAGGAAAGACAGAGAGAAGTACTCGATCTGGCTGACCTTTTCAATACCTTATTGTTAGTGAGTCAAATCAGATTTGCAACAGCCCTGCTGCTCATGCCAGAGGTAGCTGAGGGCCTGTTCCCACTCTGGAGTAGTCAGTTCTCTCTGGCTCAGAGGCAATTATTCCAGGAAAGGATTCTCCTTTCCTCAACAAAGCTCCCCTTCAGCTAAATCCGGGCTGTGCCACCGCATGGGCGGCTGCCCATTGCAACGCACAAAATACCACTCGCCCTTCTTCCTGTAGCAATCTTCCCTTACAGTCAATAACTGCCTTTTGTCACTCGGAGCACTCCCAGCCGTGCAAGAGTCAGAACCCATTCATGAGCATTAGAGGCAGTCGAGAAGATGCCTTTCAAAAATACACCTTCTAAAGGTTGTGCTGTGCTGTCTGTAAAAATGCTGGAAAGGAGGAGAAGATCTCTGCTGTTCTCAGTCAAGACAATCTTAAAGCAATGACCGGAGTGCAGCGTCTCAGAGCTGTGTATGTGACTGTGTTGAAGAGAATCTAAAGGAGATAAACACTTCAGAAAGAGCCACTCAGTAAGTAAACAGTTAGGATGGCAGAAAAGGCACAGGTGCATAGACCTACAGCGTTCCCAACATCTCTGCAGAGCACGTTTCCTCTAAACTGCACGCTTTCACATTTCAGAACTAAATAGCCATCTCCTCACGCTCGAGAGATGGTCTGCAGTGTAATTCACCGACACACTCATTGTGTTTACTCTGCAAACAGACTGAAACAATAGCACTAAGAAAAATAAAAAACTTCCTCATCACCCCCATCCCTGTAATCAGCTCTGTGGGAGGTTAATGGTCAGACCTAATTGTCAAGATTTAACATAGTCAATCATTTCAAAGATTATAACCAAAGCAGTCAGCCAAAACAACTGGGCTCACTTTAAGATCGTTTGGATGGGAGGATTTCTTTTAAGAAATGAGATTTGTGTGTACACATCCCCTTTCTTTTCCACTACTGCTGAACCTCCAGGATAATTTCAGTTAAACGTGGCAGAGGGGGAGCAAAGTCACCCATAACCAGAAGAGATAAATACATTGTATTTTAATATACGCCAGGAAAACCCAATATCCTGAGTGAGGCTCTGCATAGGTAAGCTCCCTGGTCTTGTCAGGACAACACCAGCTGTTCCAGATGTGTAACTGATTCCAGCAGGCAGCTGCTTGGAGGAGAGAGACTCTGGTGGCACCCAGTCCACGTGGAAACCAAAGGGGGGACACCGATGAGTAACAGCATTCCCACTGGAGAGAGCTGCTCCGAACCAAAAGCTGCAAATCCATCAGTGGCCCCATCCATGGAGAACCACTCACTTAAAGAAGGAAGATGGGCCAAGACTGCAAGACTCCCGTTCAACCTGACCAGGAACACCAGCCAACAGCCACTGTAGCCCCAGCTAGAGAACCTGTCAAAGAGCAGAGAACAAGCCCAATCCCTGCTGTGCCCATTCCTCACCCAGGCTAGCCCACCACTCCTTTACTTGGGACTCAGGACTTGTGCTAACCAGAACACAGCCGGGAGGGACACATCCACACAAACTGAAAGCAGAGCATTACCTTTTCATGGAGATAAAGCTTAAGAATTGAGGATACTTTGTGTCTAAAAAGCAAATGTTTCTTTTCAAGCTATCACTTGAGCGCCTAATGAATGGCAAATGTTTCAGTTGTTTTATGTCAAACAGTAATAGGTGCGTGAGGATTAAAGGTATTTGAGTGTTAATGTCAGGATTGAACTTCAGATGGCCTTTATTTTGCAAAATCTTTTTTTTTCCCTACGGGTTAGTAGAAATTTTCCTGTTCATACAATCTTAATGATTTTATGCTTTCATAAGACACAAATGTTCCAAATTTATAGCAGTTACAATATTTGAACTTATTTAAAATTAGGTTTCATAAAATTCCATAATATTATACAAGTGTAGTATATAAATATAAAGACGTCCAAATCTTTGTTTCCTTTCTGCAGTACAACAACTTAAGTTGGAAAGGTGCATCGTACTTAACGTCAATAAATCAGCTAAATGGAGAAAGCTGGCCTTTCAAGCTCTTCCTCGAACTAAAGATAACGAACATTCAACAGCCAGCATTTGGGGCTATAAAATCCTACTACAGGCCAATTCTCACCCAACTTGATGCAATCTGTGAATTAGCTTACAAGGAATCAGAATTGCCCATTAACACACTCATGATCCACGGTGAAAGGCTTTGTGAACGACTTCCTTTCTATTCAGAAACAAGACGTCCAGCCTACTAGTCTCTCTCAAACAATTCCGATGCTCAAGAGCTTTCTGTTGAATTTGTGAAGTTCCAGCAGCCCTCAACCTCTCTGCTAGATTTGCCACTGAAGACTGCTGCAGCCACGCTGTATGAAGTACAGCTGTATTCTGCTCCATCGTATGCTCAGCATGACATCCTGACCCAGTTGGTGCTACTGGGGAAGAAAGTCTCTTCCTAAATGCCTCGTACCTTCTACATTGCCCAGGAGATTCGGCCCTGGAATCCAAAGCAGACTGTTTAAACTGTCATGGTGAGCACCCAGCCCAGGCATTTCCACTTTTTAATTGCACTCTTTTTTTTTTTGACATTGCATTTGTTCTTTCAACAAGCTTAAAAAAACATAAGGTTACAATCAAGCTGCTCCATTAATAGCTCCCTGACAATGCACAAGGACCTTTCCCACCTGCAGAAGCTGAGAACACACAAGCAACATGTGCAAGACACGGCAGGAATCCCAGAGCCCAGGTTTCAGCTCAGGCCTGAGCCTGCCCGTTCTTACACGGGTGAGAAAAGCACCAAGCACATCTGTGCACAACTTCTGCAAATCATCCCTTCAAGAGAAGGGACAGGGGGCTTGGGTCCATGCAGCTGTTATAAAGCACATAAATTTTAGTATTAGTCAAATAACGGGAAAAGGGAAGACAATCTCATGTCACCCTGGCTGCCCTGCCCAGCACATCGAGGCCAAAGGATATTGACCATAAGCTCCTTGTTAACTGGACGATAAGAAGGTGAACGGGGCAACTGTCTCCAATCCATAAACCCTGGGAGAAACACAAATTCTGAACCAGGATGCTAGCCAAATGGACCACAGACATGCACTACACACCATGTCGCAACCCTGGGTTTCTGATCCCGTAGTTGTCCAGGTCGGAGACCGGGCTGAAGTGTGCTGTGACTCAGTGTACTGTGGGAAGATCACCTGCCTGCTTAGTCTTTCCTCCAGTGCAAATAATGCCCGTGTTTCATTTGGTGTGATGAATGGTACAGGAGCACGATCCACGTGCATCCAAGAACCCGAATAACAGCCCTTCAGTTTTCACATAGCTAAAGAAGGCAGAGTGTGATCATTTAAAAACCTTTTGTAAGTTTATTTTACACTTACACAAATCTCAGTTCAGCTATAAGGTGACTATAAAGCAGATTTAGAACAGATGTTCATACAATTTGTCTTACAACTAATGCACATACATATGAATTCACAGGCACAAACTAAAGTACTATGGCCATTTAAAACGCATGACAGATTCCACAGAAGCTGTATTAACAAACTTTAGATTCCAGATCATAAATTTCTGTCTGCCCTCATTACAGAGAAGTATAAATCAAAGCTAATCCTAGCACTTGAAACCATTTGTTTTGAAGATTCTGATGTTAGTTTTGGCACAAATTTACTACCCTCAGCATACTACTTTGTCTAGACATCAAGTTATAAACAAAAAACAACAACAAAAAACCCTGACAGCATGTGTGACTCACTGCAAGTTTTGATTTTTTTAGTTAAAAAAAACCCCTTAAGACTCCCCAGGATTTATTGCCAAGAGTATAATTAAATAGTCAGCAGCATTGTTGTTTCAATTAGATAATAGGGTTCTGCTAAAACTACAAAGGAGTATAAATGTTTAACGAACAGGAAAATTATGCCCATGTGTCTCAGGATTTTGTCTTCCATAGATGACAATTACATCATTCCCAGAAGCACAACAGGTCTCCAAAATGCACTTAACCAAATCCAGTAAGTGATTCGGGAGTGAAGGAAAAATCAAAGCATTTAAACCATCAGGAAATGAAAAGATGCCCTCTGGCCCAGCCAGAGGTCCACACCAAGGAAAAAACTCCCATCAAAGAGGCTGAATGATTTTGTCAGCTAATGAATGCAGGTTTAGGACTCTTGCAATGTTGGGACAATTATACTTTTTTGACTACAAGATAAAACTGAACAAGATGGTTTAAAAGAAATTATTTATCTTTACTGAACATTCTGAGAGGAAGTAAAATAATATTTTGAGAGCAGCAACAGTGAAAGGAAAAACAGACTAGTTCAACAATTAGGTGCCTAGAAGAAGTTTTATTTGGTTTTACTCAGAACCAAAATAACTTGAGCATGCAATAGTGATTAAAGAGATTAAAACAAATAGGTGATTCATTAACATTGACAAAAAATTATTAACTATGTCAAAGTAGAAGTATAAAAAAGAAATCTGATACAAGCACTAAATACATACAGTAAATGCCTACTGAGGACTAGTTCAAGTAGGTAATTACTCACCCTGAGACAGACTTTTTTAAATCTATGATTTCAGAGACTTTTTTTTGTTTCACTTGTAATCAAATATTATATGTATCAGATAATCTATTGTTACTATTGTACTAAACCTGTTGCTCTCCCTCCTTTTTTTTTTTAACCAAGAAGAAAACAGTCTCAAAAAAGGTCAGGTTCCAGCACATTTGTAAAAAAAATCACTGATATTTCAAAAAATGAGGAAAAATTGAAGCTCACAGCATTCCTGCAGGAGCTAACAGAGTTGATAAGAATTAGCAATTACTTAGCAGCATCATAGCAGGCCACACTGGTTTGCTAAGAACTGTACTTCCAGTGTGCATAGCAACCAAGGTTGTTTCAGTGACTTGAAGCAGTAAGAAGTAGCCTTTAAAATTAAAAACAGGTCATGACAAGGCTTCCCAGACCTGCTGCAGTTTAACCTGACCCTTGGCCCCGTGGTACTTGTTCATTCACTGCTTCCACAGAGTTAATGAAAATGGAATAGTTACTGCACTGATAGCACTGATTGCTGTTTTTTCAGGATATCAAACCTTTTACATGGTCAGAAGGAAAACATGAATTCAACAACTGAGCAATCCTGGGACTCAAGATTTCCCACAAGTATTTTTAAAAATCATACAAACCCAAAAATATACTTTACAGAACACCTGAAATACAGAATTATGGAATATGCCATTACCTCCCACAGTTAGGAAAATTAACAAATCTATATAGATACAAAAATATATATATATAACATATATAAAAGTAAATCTATAGAAGTAATCTTGGAAGTTGGAGACACTTTCAAGCTATAGGTATGTTACAATATTTGACTTCACAGTTCACATACACTTAATATAGTTTCGTTGGTAAAATATTTTATAAGCAACCGCTGTCCTCTTCATGAAGCTGGCACAATAAAAGAATGGAACAGTATCCTTGTAGAATAAGATGTCTCCAATAATTACCTCGCTTCTTTTAATTAGCTAGTGCTGTCCCAATCACTGATTAAAGAGCTAATGAAGATTCATCCCAGGATGAATTCCTAGACCAATATTTGAAAGTGCTATTTCGTGTGTGTACAAAAAAAAGGCCAGATTAATTGGCAGCTCCATAAGGCAAACCATCAATGGTCTGCACTGGATTAATAGTTGTGAAAACGTTTGACAACAAACGTCAGCTGGTGTAATATCATTTCCCCTTTAGATGTCCCTGCTGACCCTTCCAGAGGGAAGAGGTTATGCAATCATTACAATCAAGTTAAAGTGATCTGGGAAAACCCCTTCCCTCCAGTTCTGCTTTGATTTTCAGTCATGTCTCAAGACTTCAGCACCAAAGAGACAGCAGTGTTAACAGCAAGACCTAACCATCCTTACTCCTCTCAGTTAAGCTTATGGTTTCAAGTTCTGTGAGGTTCTGCATACCAATTTTCCACCCTCCTTGCAGAGAAGTCATCTTCTAGGGAACATCCACGATAGCATGTCTGACATTTGAAAAGTGCAAAACTAAACACATCTAAATCCTGTCTCTCCATTTACTCCCAGATGAGTAACACTTTGGAAAATTCACCTCGATGGTTGCCCTACTCAGACATTTGGCAGTGGGGAAAAAAAAAAAAAATCGTGAGTAGTCTGTCACCTAATTGCCAGTCACACATTTTAACCTCAAAAAAAAAAATTAAGAACAATTCACAGAATCACATTGTAAACTACAAATGCCCTTTGTGTACTTAGACGTTTAAGTTAAACACTATGAAGGCAGTATATTTACACACCGAGGAGAAAACAGTAAATCAAAATGACCCTGTGAAGGGCCCAAGATCACTTTCTGCCACAGATATTACCAAGCAGCAAGCTGGATGCGAACATGCCTCCGCTGACACACGGGAACAGGTCTGAACCCATTCCCACCTACGGGCTCGCTCTGCCCGCAGTTATTTCCCCACAAGCACAGGCTCAGCTGCAGACCCAGGCTGCCCCAAGCCCTCCTTAATGTGGTCAGTCTGAGCACGCCCCAGCCCCGCCTACTCGGCGTCCTGAGCAGCTCTGGCACATCCTGGCCTGACGGACGGGCAGACACACGGCTGGATGGCCAGCAAGAGCCACGGCAGCCAGAGTGCTGGGGCCTGCTACCAGCCTGCTCCTCCTCTGCAACTCCATTCCCAGCTCACATGGGACTTCCCACAACACCAGGAGCAGCAGGGACACAACTGTGACATTTACAAGGCAGATCCCAAATAGCTGTACACTTGCTGCTCCTCACAGAAGTACTGTCAGTCTCTAAACCCCAGTTAAGTCTCACAATGTGGTGAGCTCACTGACTAGCTTCACTAATGCTCTAGAGCCATTACTCTGGAGTTTTGTGGTGACATTTTTTTTGCTGTACACTACAAGCAAGAACAACTTTTCAGTCTATAAATGCAGACGTGAACCCTGGAATTATCTTTACACCCTGCAAAGGGGATGCTCCCTCCTCCCCATGCTATGTCCCCCAGTCTCCATTCAATCCCCACGCTCCCCCCATAATGCATCTAGAAACTGAACAGTAAGAGAAGCAGCTGCCAGACCTCCAAAACATGCATAGAGAGGCAGGGATACTCATTTCTTTCTGCAGAGATTCTAGAGTGAGCAATGCTTGCCTTTAACACCTGCCATTTGCTTGCACCCCTTCCACATATGAACCCAGACCGATGAAAAACGTTAAAAATATCTTCCATCAGAACAGGCTACTCTCAGCCCAACACTCCCCTGAGCCAGTTCTCTAGCTGCACAAACAGCTCCACTGACACAGCTGAGAGGGCGGTACAGAGGCAGGAACAAGTGGCTACAGCCTGCTTAAGTCGGTACTACCTTTGAAAAAATGCATGTGCAATCATGCCTTATCTCTCCTGACGGGTGGGAGTTTGTGGAAGCAAGCAGGCAAGACCCAGCTTAGGCAGAAACACTAAGAGCAAAAATGGGGAGACAGTGTGCCTATCTTAAGGATAATCTCCCCTTCCAAGCTCCTCTGTTAGCATTAGAATAGAACGCCTGGTTCTTTAGCATTTTCATCTGTTCACCTTCCTCCCTTAAAGCACCACAGAAACCCTGAGGGAGACACTGCAGACAGCCCTGTGGATCTATAGAGCAGAAGGTTATATTCCCTCCCCAGAAAACCTGGCAAGTCCCATAGAAGGTGTTTTTCCAGACTTTCTATATTCTGTCAGCTGTTCAGTCCTCTACATCAGCACTTTACCAGGACAAGCCCCACAAAAACATGTCCAATGACACTGACAAATTAACTGACCTCGAAATAATGAGCTTCACTCTCCAGTCTTGCCTGAGGGGAAGATCTGGTTCTAGGTAAAATAAAGGCCATGTGGAGGAGAATAATGTACTTTCTGGATTAGGTTTTAATTAGATATAATTAGAACCAAAAATACAAAAAAAAAAAACAAACAAAAAACAAAACCACACACACAAGAGCAAAACAAAAAATCTTCCCATGCAAAATGTCCCCCTCCCCCCTTCTCCACTATTTTCTCATTCCATCTAGTCTTTTCCGGAAACAAATGTATTTGTCTTCTCATGTTACACTTGCGTATAGAGAACACAGAGGACTTCTTTACTTACTATTTCCTTTTTCAAACTCTTATCTATCACCTATTTTCTAAAGACCTTAACCAGAAAATGATCATAGGCATACCTGCAAGAGGGCAGTTACTTGAGGTTGCATGCTCTGCCACTGCTCTTACGTTCCTCACAATGCTAACAGCAGCAGCACTACACAGAGCAGGGGATGAAGGGCACTAATGCTCCCGTCTCAGCAGCTTACACCTCTGCCATACTGTTCCTGCTGGAAAGCTCCAGAGGGGAACCATTTCTGCCCTAGCTTCTCACATGAGTTAGGTTTCCACTGCACTGGTTTTGTTTCAAAGCCGACTATGGTGCAAAGTTGTTCTTCTGACCCTCCCCAACCCTCCATATTCCCCTCCCACCCCCGTTAAGTGCCCTCGATCTACCGCAGCCTAATTTCTGACTGCTGAAACTACCGGCAACTAGGTTCGGCCCGGGAGTAATTTACAGGCCTCTGTGCCTCCGTGCACTTCTGGAACTGCCCACTGCTTTGGGATGGCCTTCATCACTGCTTGCCAGCTCTTTCACACAGTTAATCCGGTTCCCTTCCCCACTCAACGACTGCTCTTTCAGCTGCTCCTTCCCGACCCACCGGCACCCCTCAGGGCTCTACTCTTTTTCCCTTCTTTGCACTTAAATAATTTACTGCTCTGATTTGGCCACCTAAGGCATTAGTTCCCATCCCAGTTCAGATGAACTCCTAAATTCCACTCTCTTCCCAACTCCTATCCCAATCAGTTTAATTACACGTCAATAACTACCTTTGCACAACTCCAGTATCAGTTTGTGTTTGAAAAAGGCTAGGCCTAATTTTTTTTTTTTAAATCTTTCTACTCTGAACGGTCCGGTCTTGTCTCTTCTATATCAGGGCAGCCAACCCTGCTGTTCTCTTTTGTCGAATAAACCCCTTCTTTCACTCTTTGACAGGCAGGTTGTCACCAAGCCTCTCTCCAGCATCAGGCTCCTCCTCTCCACCTCCTTTGGCACAAAGGCTCCTGTGGAGCCCAACCAGGGCTGGCACCTGAGCAACACCAAGCGTAACTGAAATCACACCCGTGTCTGGGGCACTCCTACCTGCACGGGGGCAGCAGTAAAACAAAACTGCCACCTCCTTCCTGGCCCCTGCCACCTCCCGCCCTCCATCTTCCTTACCCTGTACCTCTCCCCCGCCGCCTCCTACAGAAACACTAATCACCCGAGCAGGGAAAATGGCCTTCCCGCCTGGCTGCCTCACGGGGCCCTGGGCGCCACGCCGAGCCACCCGCCGCCATGGCGGGAGCGCGGCATCGCCTGTGACATTTATTTCCCGGGAGTAAAGAACCCACCCGCGGTCGGGGCCGATCGGCACCGGGCGCTGGCGGCGCGGGGGCGGCAGGAGCGGCGCACGCCGCGGCCTCCGCGCCCACCGACGGCTCCCTCCGCCCCGGGACACCGAGCCCGCCGCGGTCCTGCGTGTCCCGCCGGGAACTCGGCACCACGGCCGGCGGCCCCACGAGACACCGGGCAGTCCCCTTGCACAGCCACTGTGCCCCGGCCTCGCTGCGCCAGGCCCGGGCGGAACAGGGGCCGCGGCGGACACGGGGCCGGCGGGAGCGGGCGGCTTCCATCCCTTCTTCATCCTCTTGCTGCGGCCCCGCTTCTAGGAAAGTTACTTTTTAACCCCGCCGGTCTCCGGGAAGCCGCAGGCCCGCCCGGGCGTCCCGCCGGGAAAACAAGGTCAGGACGGCGAGGCTGAAGGCGCCGCACGGAGCGGCCGGGGAGCACCTGGGCCGAGGCCGGGCCTTCCTCCCGCCGCCCGGGCCCTCTGCCCGCCCGGCCCAGCCGGGGGGAGGAAGATGGCCGTGGGTGGCCCCTTTGGGGATAAAAGCCCTTTGTTGCGCCCACACAAAAGCCAAGAAGCGCTTTCCGTCCGGGGCCATCGGCGGGCGGAGGCCGCTCCGCTCTTGCAGAGCGAGAAGCGCTCCCTCCCGTAAAGCGACCCTCGAGGTGAGGGGCGGGGNACCCTCGAGGGGGGGGGGGGGGGGGGGGGACAAAAACAAACAAACAAACAAAAACTCCAAAACAACAAGAAAACACCACAAAAAACCCAACCAAACAAAAAACTAAACTAAAAGGAGAATTAAAAAAGTAATCGCGCAGCCCCACGGCCAGGAGGAGAGCGAGGTGCGGGGCGGCGAACCGCAGCCTTGTCCTCGGGCGCTCCGGAGTGTCTGTGCGCCCGGTCCGCCGTCTGTAGAAGGGAGAAGAGGGAGAAGCGCCGTCCCGGCGGGTCCGCGTCCGCCAC
>VXBA01001336.1:251301-339239 GCA_013399895.1 Serilophus lunatus
GCAGCGCGGTCGGGCCGGGCCGGGCGCGCACAGGTAACTTTCCCGAGCGGCGCTGGATTCTTTCACTAAAGGAGCGGCGAGAGGGACGAGCCGCGCGCTGATTGGGCGGCGCGGCCGCCAGGTGCGCTGCCATTGGCAGGGGCGCGCACAGGTGAGGAAGGAGCTGCCGCGAGCGCCAGGTAACGAACGCACCGCGCGCCCGCGCCGGGAGGCACCGCGGGGCCGCCGCCAGGAAGGGAAGGGAAGGGAAGCAAAGTAAGGGAATAGGGAGCCGGCGCTGAGGCGGCGGCCGGTTCCACCGCCCAACAGCCTCTCCGTGCCCGCGCCGCGGACGGGGCGGCCCGGCCGGCCGCCCTGAGGAGCGAGGCGAGGCGAGGCGCGGAGCGGCTCAGGGCCGCCGGTGCCCCGTCGAGGCGGCCCCTGGCCGCGCTCCGCCTGCCTCACCTGTCGGGCTGCTCCGTGTCCGAAACCCACCGGCTGCTGCCGCTGGCCTGCGGCTGCCGTCGAACAGCGGCCTGGGAGGCGTCGGCCTTCGCAGAACAGTTTGGTAGATCTTTTTTTTCCTCGGGTTAAGGGACATTTTGTCCTTTTTCTTTACTTTCTTTTTTCTTTTGACCTTACCACGGCCGGGACCAGCCGGGTTTGACTTTGGTGAATGTCTTGCTGCAGAAGGAATCTCATGGCAGCAGGATGAGGTGATGCCAGGAGATGACACCCACTGTGCGGATCTGGGAGCTGACAGCGAAGCTGGGGGGCTTGAAGGGTCTGTTTTGTCAGCAGGAGAAAGCTGGAAGTGGATAAGAAAGCTGGAATAGAATGTTTATTGAGGAAGGCTGTTATGCAGGAGCAAAGTGAATGGCGAGGACTGGACGTGTCAGTCACCCTTCAGTCCAGTACACCCTATTGCGTGCTTTGCCAGAGGACCAAAGTGGGTTTACGAGGGACGGGATGGGGCTGTGGGAGCAGCAGCTTTGCCCCGATGGAGAAGGTGAGGAAGAGGACCTATCTCCTTGTTGGAACAGTTTGAGAACAGATAGTGGAAGGGTAGCAAGGGGACCTCACCCATTCTCAGTCCCCATTCCTTCACCAGAGACAGGTCAGGCCCCCACTAATTCTTCCTGCTACCACCCATCCTCCTGGAGACTTCTTTCTGTACTAGATATCCAACTTGACTGCTGATTACCTCTGCTGTACACATTGTGCTGGATGAGTGCATCATTATGTGGGGTTGACCATTATGTTAGTCATCTTTGCAAGAAAATTACCTGAATTATTTAAAACCCATCAAATTTATACTGTCTTAAGTGAAGAGCATTTTCCATTTTCTACCTTTGATTTCATAGATCATAAAATACCTTAAGTTGGAAGGGACCCACAAAGTTCATCAAGTCTAACTCTTGCAAAAGGGAGTTTCCCTTAACAGGAATGTAGTAGAAGAGATATTAATGGAAATACTTATTTGTATAACTAAACATATTTGTATACATATATATAAAAAACATGTAGTAGTGAGATCTAGGGCCTGATCTTTCACCTTTCACATTTCAGCTGCAGCTGAAATCAAACTTGACTCTGCTAAAGCTTTGATATTATGGGATCACAATCAGACACAGATATGTATTACTAGGCCCCAGGCCTTATTTACTATATTTATAATAAATTATATTCATAGTAACTAATCAAATCAAGGAAATTTTAAGTCACCTTAAACACAGCCCTATAAAGATTTCTGTCACTTTAACTAAACATAGTTAGAAAAATACTTTGCCTAGATCAATGACCCTTTCATTGAGCACAAGATTTTAGTTAGCTGTTCTTTCTCCGTTCACTAATCAGAGGAAAGAAACATTATTATTCAAGCTGTAAATCCAATCACAAGTTGCCAATGTGGCCATTATTCATGGCAATGCTTGTATGAATTATTTTGTGTAATACATTTTGAGGAAGCCATACAGCTTCATAAAACACAGAAGAGAAACAGGTTAATTTATTCATTACAAATAATGCAGTCATTTTGATTACAGAATCGCTATGTAATCTTTGAACAAATTGAACGTCTCAGATACAATACTATGAGTTGTTTTAGAGAAACAGTGGTAGAATGCTATAACAGTTTAAGTTAGCGAAGCTCTGTTAACTGCAGAAATTATAAGGTTTCTTCCCCAAATGATAAGGTTTCTTTCCCAAATATTTTTTATGTTGAAAGAAACTTTGAGACTTGAAAAGGTTACTTGTTTGAGCACCATCAATAGGATTAACACCAGTTTGGGTATCCTCTTTCTCTTTTTTTAATTTTTCAGTTATGAGAAACATTTGGATGTTGTCGTGCTTGTGTTCGTCTCCCCCACCTCCCCCCCCGAGCCCCCGGCCCCCCCATCTATTTTTACCCATGTGAAATGTATAGGAAGGAGAGGAAGATCAGTGATGAGCACATTTGAAAATGCCACCTTCCCCAAGGTAGAAATGCTGCTGATATGTGATTTTACAAGAAAGACAACTGCCTTTGATGCCATCTGTAGTCCTGGACCAAACCCAAACTGTAACTCAAACTGAAATGGAGTTTGTTGTTCTAGTACTGGGTCAAATACAAAACTGCCTTTAGCAGCCTGCTCTCAGGAGAGATTCTCTTAGAATGAGGTAGTTGGGAGACTGAATTACTGCTCACCCTCTTAGGTGGTGTTCTAAGGTCAAAGTTAGGAATATCAGTGGAGAATGCAGTAATGAACTCTTGATTTGAGGTAGCTGGAGATGACAACTATTATTTCATTGGGAGTTGCTTAGATGGAAAAACATATCCTGAAAATTATCTTAACTAGGCAGGTAGGCATAGGGTTCATCATTTTCTGGATGAGCCTTTTGCTTCAGGCTGCAGACTGGCATCAAATTGTCAGAGTCCACTTCTAGCTGAGCAGGTCAAACAAGTCCTACTTAATCCAGCCTGATGCTCATTCTTCGTGATCTACAAGATTATTATAAATCAATCTGTTAGTCATTGAAACATTGGATAATGTTATTTCTGGGCAGACCAGTCTCACTTCCTGTAGAATAAAGGCTGTGTAGAGTAAAAATGGAATAGTCATGCCATACATTATTGAAAATCTAGGACTTGTCTTTGGAGCATACAGGAAATATTTAAAATAGCAAAATACTGGTTTTCATACTGTGCTTGCTTCTTTGTTTCCACAGCAGCTGATAGTTTTTTGTGGCATTATAAGGATTCAACTGTCTAAGGCTTTACATCATGTTTACACTATTCACTCCCTAGCAGCCAACATCAATGCCATTTGGACTTGCCAGCACTGGGTAAAGGAAATGGAGTGTACAAATAAAGTTTAACCTGGCTTACTAATTGCATTAAGTATCTAAAATATATTTCAGAAACTATTAAAATAAGTCTATGAGATAAAAGATGTTGGAGAGATATTTATGTCAAAACAGTATTGTAAAGCAGTTCAGTGAGAGAGCAGATGTTTGAATACAACTGTTTTAAGTAGGCAGCAATTACCACGTATTTTTATTTGTGTCTTTCTATGTCATTGATGGGTGTTGATATAAAATGCACTCTCTCACAGTAAGTTCAAAGACAACCACCTACCTGCTAATTTTGTGATTTGCAACATTTACTGTTAATCCTCCCCACAGTCCTTCCTTTGTAGTTCTCTGTATGAAACAGTATTCATTGGAATTTGTGCAGACCTTGATCCTCAACTGACTTCAATGAAGCCATCGCGTACATCAAACTAAGCTTAAAAGATTGCAGTGCAACCCTCCTATACCACAAATAGATCATTCTTACGCTCTAACCATTAATTACTCTGCACTGTTAACTTCAAGAAAGTAATTCTAAATAACCATGATCCTGATAACAGTTGACTTTTAATGTTTATCAATGAACTACAAGAGTCCTGTCAGAGTAGAAGATTTTGTGATTAATGGCAAGCACTTGTCATGCTGTCTCTGCTGCCTGGAAACTGCAATTTGTGCTCCCCAAACAGGTCTGCTGGGAGCCCTTTAACAACCTCGAGCTCTCAGGTACCTCCACATCATGTATGACAGCAGCAGTTCAGCCATGTGGAAGACCATGGAATATCAAGCATTTCCTGGCCACAGGGTAAGGTGTGGAGCCGAGGGTGGCACTTTCTATTTGGAATGCTGATTTGCATTTCTTTTAGATCCATCAAAGCAGTATGGAAACATGTAGGAACAAAAGAAGGGGCTTTGTTTATTTTTGTTTTGCTCATTATGAATGTTAGACTTCATGGTTCTGAAAGATGAGAAAGTCATAACGTGGCTGTCCTGCATATCTGCAACACTGAACGGAGGCAGCGTGCCACACACCATCAGCTTAAAACAGAAATAATTTTTAGTGATGAAAACACCTCACAGTATGTAAATCCTTTCAGGATTGAGACATAGAGACAGATAAGAAGGCGGCAAAATCTGACAATAGATTGAAATATTAAGTTCGTACTTGATTAACAGACATTAAAGTACCAATCTATTTCATAAAGATTACTCACAGTTTTGGAACCAATTCAACAGAATTTAATACGGAATGATAGCTTTTCTGCAGATGCTTTGATCTGCCTGCTAGAGTTTTTTAGTGATTCATTCAAGCATTTTTAAATGCTGGGAAAATACAGTTAGGTCACCTAATGATGGTGATTGCTGTTAGTGTAAAACTGTATTAAGAAAAGAGAAGAAATCTCTGAAAGACATTTTAATGTGATGCAGTATCCGAGACTTTGGAAATATGTTAATTAAACTGACATTAAAATTATGTCATGATTGTGCCTTTATGGGGCAGACCTAGAGAACCTAAATAAACTGACTAGTGACAAAAAATTTAGGAGTGCGTCTTCCTAAAGCTTCCAGCTTTTTGTGTTAATCAAAAAGATCTTGATCTTTGCATTGTCATAGAACAAAATTGTAAATTCACAGACACATTTTGAGTAATCCTAATTTGAACTGCTTTGAGGTGAAGGTATTGTGAGGTATTGGTTTGTTTGGTTGTGAACTGTTCCCGGGAATTGTAGGAAAATTATCCCAATACTGTTATCTGTTTCTTTTATTTTCAATTACTAGAACATTTTTTAAGTGCCAGTGATATTTTTATCAAAATTAAAATGTTTCTTTTTCCTCTTTCAATTTTTTCTCCTCTTTTTTCCCTCTTGTTTTTCTCTTTCTTCATTTTTTCCCTCTCACCTTTTTTTGTTTCTTCCTTTTTTCCTTTTTTTTTCCTCTTCTGCTCTTCTCTTCTCCCCTTCTTTTCTTTTTGATAACACAAAATTCCTTCAGTTGTACAAAATGAGCCCACAGTCAGTCCTTCTTGGCACTGCAGTGAGTGCCTGGGGAAATGGGCTGGCTTTCTCCCAGTTCCATGGAGGCTTGGACTGAAGGTTCTCACTGCAGAGTGGGAATGAACCAATCTGTGTTTGCCATCAAGGCTGCTGCTCGCAGCTCACACCGGTTGGTCTTTGAACCATTATGACTGATAGCAGCTTTTTAAAGTTATCTGAAACAGGGATGTCATCAACATGGCGGAAAACCAAGAGTTTCAAATGTCTTTACATTGGTTATAAGTATGTTGAGAGTTTTAAAAAATTTAGGAGCTTCACGGGTCTAAAATATTGTCCTGCAATAATAAGCATTCTAAAGCCCATGATGAATGTGTCTCCTTTTCTTCTAACATTGTCTCCTAAAATAGGTATAAGGGTTCCAGAATGCCAAAGGTGAAGAATGGCATATAAACAATTGCTTGTTTACTTTTCCCATACTCAGGAACTAGAGTAAATGCAGCCCACAGAATCCACAGAAATACTTTCCAATCAAAGCAGCAGGAGTTAGGAAACAAAGCTGTGTACTGACTATCCTGTTCACTTAAAACCAATGTGGTTCTCCCTTAAAATAGATAGTTCAAGACTATAATCCAAGAGCAAGGTACTTAAGAAATCATCGCAAATGAAAAAAGCTGCTTTTGGAATCTGCTGGATAAGAGGTGGAGTTGACAGCCTCTGGGCTGTTGCTCATTTATCCTTGTGGCTGCCCTCAGGAACAGGCAAATGCTATTTTATTTGAAGGGCAGAGGATAAAGAGGATTGTCTGGTGGCACAAAAGGAACCAGTGTTGGAGCCAGGAGATCTCTGCCATGCCTTGTTCTATAGAAAGGTCACTGGACCCTGTGTTTCTGTGTAAGCTTTGTCAGCTCTGCTTTTAGTACCTTTACAGACAGGTGTAGTAGTGTCACTTTCTACTATTTTTTGGTATTCTCCTTTGAAATACAGAAGTATTTCAGGAAAAAAAGCCTCCAACTGCTTTCGTTCATAAAGGCAGTATATAATATGACTCCGTCAAGCTTTTTGGGCAATAGAGGATCAGAGCTTGTTGACATAATCTTTGGCCTTTTTTATTGCCTAGGTTTGATTCCTCAGTGCTCACAAGCTAAAAGATCATTTAGTCCATGGTTTAGGGAAGACCCCACTTCTAGATCCCCTACAGCTGCTTCATCAGCCTGTCCTATCAGGTTCACCATCTCAATGATACCATGCACATGCCCTGCATGCACATACAAGCCTGCTTTATCTCTACTCACACTGCTGTGAAAGTAGGTTTTGCTCTGCTGCTGGAAGGGCTTCCCTGACAGCCAGAGAGATGTTATAAATATTCTGTCTCATTCTGCCCCTGTGTTGTGGGATAGCCAGACCCGGGAACTGGATTCTCAGTGCTTCGCTTTGACACATCGGTTACAAATTCCTTTACACCTCATTTTTCCTTTGCAGTATCTCTATTATCTGTATACACTATTACACTGCTTAATTCAGTCTAGACCTTTTCATTGGATTTTAATGCAGATTGAGGATCCTGTGTTATTCCAATGCCTTTAGCTGTGTCACATGGCCCCTTTACATATCCAGCTGTGTACATAGCTGTGTTACATACGCTGCTTTATACCCTACCTTTGTTTCTCAGAGTCCCTTGTTTAAAAGAAGGATCAGAAAAAACATCCATGTTTTCTCAATTTGTTCAGGATGCAGAAACTTCTTAACGTCATGCCTCAGACACTGTGTGTAAATAGGAGTTGCACTGCAAATTTTGCCTCCCTTGTTTCAGTAGAGAAACTAAATGTCTTAGAATAAACAGACTTACAACATCTATGTATATTTTTGTTGCTTTTCCTTTTTCCCAAGTAAGTGGAAATCTTAGCTTCGGGAAGAAGCAAAGTGAAAGTATTCTGCAGTGAAGAAGTTTTATGTGCTTCAGGACAGAGATGTTGAGTATTTGCTTGTTACTATTTGACTTGAAAACAGTACCCGGAGATGGCTGTTTGTTTATATGGAGTGTTTGGGTGTGAGGGGCAAAGCAGGCTGATTTACATTTACATTTCTTCACTGCTTTTTTCTGTAGCTCCCACACATGAGCAATAGCCCTGCAGGGAAGGGTGGGGGAAAGCTGAGCATGTTGCTCCTTATTTCACCATAAACTTTGCTCCGAGTACTAGGACTTTTCAGGGGAACACAAACCCTGCTTTACCACCGTAAAGGGTATGAGTGACCCCTCTGCATAATCAATACCATGATTAAGGTGCTTGGGGAAAGAGGCAAAATCATATTCTTGGCTGTGTCATTCCAGAGCGAATTAAGTGCAGGAGGACACTTTCAAAGGTTTGGAAAAACCTTTGTGAGACAGAGACCAAACTGACACCATGTAGTCTCTTAGCCCCAAGGCAATGACATCTGGTATTAGGATGAAGTTGCTTAAACTCTTACAGCCCAGGACCCATCTACCAGAGGCAGTTCTTGACCTGTGCAGCTTTCAGAGTTGTGTGAGGCTGGCATGGGGAGGTAGGTGCAGCACCTCTCCATTTTATACGTGAGGTTTTTGAGCAACAGGCTTGCCAAAGGTTATGTGCGGAGGATGTGCAGAGCCAGGAATTTATTACCCCTTGCCCAAATCTCAGGCTGGTGCCAAATGCAGATAGGTAGTTTGACAAATGCTCCCGCCTGACTCCTGGAAAGTACTCTTGTATTCCCAGTGAAACCAGTGAGTTCCCCAGTTTAGAATACATTTATTTTTAAACTGCACAGGCAAGTATTACATGTTTCAACAAATGTGCCATAGTATTGAGTGCCTTGTAGATTCTTAGCTCCTGAAAAATCTTCTTGCCTAACTGCTCATTAAAACTGCTGCCTATCAGAACCCCTCAGCCCTCTTGTGGGCTCCCGGGCCTGAAAGAGTGCAAGGTGCCTTTCTCAATCTAGCCTTGCCCTTTTTTTGTTTAAATCACTGGCAAATTTGAAGGTAGAATTTACAGGGAGAGAAACATTCAAGGTGAACTGCACTCACAAAATAGACAAATTACATTTGAAATGTAATATTCTAAACCCAAATGTCTTTATCCAATTTATCAGAGCTAATTGGTTCAGCCTACATGCAGCATAGGTGGAAAGTTGCACTGATAATTCTAAACTGATACCAGTATCTGCACAGGACAGTGATAATGCAGTATCATAGCTGGCTTCAAGATCTTACCTTGGTCATAGTGGAGTCCACTCTCACCAGATAAAATCTTGAAAAGCCCTTCGTAAAATCTTTCTCAGTCTTATGTACGTATGATGTGCAGGTGGCAGACACTGAGCTTGGTACCACAATGCAGTGGAGCAAAGTAATCCTGTAGTGTGGAGTCACGTGATATCTATCCTCAAAGTCACACTGCTGAGCAAGCGGCTACTTGAGTAAAGAGCAGGACACAAGAGAATGTCAGAAGATCCTGTAACCCTAGTTCTCCTTAAGTAAGGGGGGATAACTGCATGCTTCAACCCTTCTCCTTACAGTGTATTTGAATAAAGCACATCTTGTCATGATCCCTAGCAGATAAATGCATTGGAGTCACCACTGGTTGGTTGAGCCTGATGGAAGAGCGTGTGGCTGCCCGAAAGGGTTTTTCTCTTTCTTACCCTTGGTCATGCATTTCTGCCCTCTGGTGTCCCAGCAGCAGCCTTGCTCTTTCATCTGCCTGAAAGTTCCTTTAATTTGGTTTGGGTTTTTTAATAGAGTTAGTTTTCAGGCATGTAAGTAGGCTGGTTTGACCCTATTTTCAAACTGTGGGAATGCTGCAGCCAATAAAGGAAAGGGATAGTAGTTGTAGGGCAGGCCCACCTCTTTTGGCAGGAGTCCCGTTTTAGCTTTGAGTTAAAGTGATTGTGAAAGTGCATGCAAGGCAGTCTCTTCTGTTCAGGCTGGACGAGAGCCTTCCAAGTTAAAGCATGGGGAATTAATTACAGCATTTTCACGGCCCTCTTCTGAAGTCTCACACATAGCTGGCTCACATGGCATCTCTTGATGTTTGAGAGACATAGCATCACCAGCAGCTCTGGCAGCATCTGTTTTTTGGACCTTTCAGCCTCCTCCAGGGGCTGGAGTGGTGGTGAATTTCTGCAAGTGCAAGACAATCCACAGCATCCTCTTCACATAGAAGCAGTGAAGCTTCTGAATCCATAGGAGTGTGTGGATGAGTGCAGTTATTTGGTAAATAAGGTATTTTATAAGTTATGAGTGAAATGACCTTATTTTCTTTGAAGGATGTACATATAGAAGGTGTTTTTATGGATAGTATTATAAAGAATGTCAGTCATTCAAGTTGTCCTTTTGCATCATTCTTTGCTTTGGAAGTGATATCACAGCTGGCTAGTGCTTAAATATTGTTAGCTTTAGACAGTAGATGCCTGGTGTTAAATTCGGTGCTTTGGCCCTCCAACCCAGCCTTGCAAGATGGAGTGTGAGGAGGGGTGATTTCCCCTTGACCTGTTCTCTTTGGTTTTCAGAGCTTCCATCAGGGTAGGAAGGGGGAAAGGAGACCAAGGATATCTGAAAATCTTTATTGTAAACAAGGACAATTATACACATACCAATTACTTCAGTGTAAACAACCAATCACACTATAATGGAGAGAACTTTCTGAGCCTGAGGAGAGTGCTTTGAAGTGCCTTTGCTCAGAAATTCCCTATTAATGGAGAGAATTGCATCAGCAGCAGTTCTTGGCTCCAGCGACTGGAATTTGGTAGCAATGACAATGGAGCTGAGTGGACTGGGAAATGGATGGGAGTGATAAGACAATACAGGAGCTGAAATTTCAACAGCAATGAAGCAGTAGCCAGCAGCAACCTGGCTGAAGGCTTGCTGTATCAGCCAACACATATCCTTGTGGCAGTGTGAAGGAATTGAAACTTTTTGTTACATGTATGTGTAGTCATTGCCTTTGCATTGCAAAAGTAAGGTTCCTCAGCCCTGGACTCTAGTTTTTGAAGAGGAAGCAAATGCATTTATTTCTTTGCAGGCTGTTCTCCCAATGCCATATGGCTGCTCCTCTTAATTTCCCGAACACCCACTGGATACAGCCCCAGTTCAGTCTGGGATGAGTATGCTGGTTCAGCAGATCTATGTCATCTACCTCTAGACATGACACCAGTGCAATAAGGGCAGATATTTCTCCTGTACATGCAGAAATGAATTCCAGTTTTATAGCAGTACTTGTGTGACTTCTTGCATTTTCTTTGAAAGAATACAAATCATACCCAGGTAATATAAATGTGTCTAAGTGTTAGCTGGGAGAGGACTATGTCAGTTTAGGTTAATTGCTGCCAAATAATAGGTACGCAGATTCTCCTAAATTGGTTTAATTCATGTCTGCTGGCCCTGACAATTGGAAGAAAAGATAAATATCCACAAAGCATTCAAAGCTTGGAGTGTTGTAATGCTAATTGAAAAGTCACCAAAGGAAGCCTGCATGGTGTGTGGGAAACTTGGTGCACGAGATTAGTGGCTAATTAGTGGCTGGGAGCTGGGGCGCACTCCTCCCAGCTAGCTCATACTGAGAACAGGCAGCTCGGCCCTTGCAGTTAATTCTTGCCTATGATACCAGCAATGAAGCATCTCTTGTGGACGGCACAGTGTGGTGATGGGAAGACAGAAGTAGTGCCAGTGCTGTAGCACTCTCCCAACGTGCACAGACACAGTGCCAGAGGTACTGCTGTCTTGGTGGCTTGCTGTGTCCTGAGCCACAGCAAAGATACAGACATTTGAGAACTGAGCTTTTTCCTTTTTAACATATGCACAAGTCTTGTTATCTTAGTTTCTGCTTCTTTCTTGCCGTGTTTGCAGCAGTTGACAGAACACACTCTGGAGGCCCTGAGCTTCAAACCTTGCTTTAGTCTGAAGTGAATGCATA
This sequence comes from Serilophus lunatus, assembly GCA_013399895.1. NCBI lineage: Eukaryota > Metazoa > Chordata > Aves > Passeriformes > Eurylaimidae > Serilophus > Serilophus lunatus. Next base: position 262,526 of record VXBA01001336.1, read on the forward strand.
CAGGTGGTGGCACCTCCTTCCTTTTACAGTGCTTTAGAATCTTGACATTTAAAAAATAGAGGTTTCATCTGTCTGTCAGTGTCCCAGTATTTCCTTCTAAAGCTTTTCCCTGATGTACAAATGAAGTATAAGAATCAGAAATACAAAGAATATACTTATGTCATATGACTCTAAGAGTTTGCCCTTTAGAAAATTGTAGGAATTGGTATCACTGGTGCATCACTGACACCAGTGAACTAACCAGGGCTTGCTTCGATTAGGCATGCATCTCTTTTTCTCAATTGTTTTCCATTCATTTATGACTATTCCTTGTTTATTTCTTAAATTAAGAAAAGTCATTTTGTAGTTCTGAAGAGTTACACATTTTCTTCTTTTCCATACATTTGTTTTTTCAAATCTGAAATGTGTAAACAGAGCTTTAAACTATTGCCCTGTTGATTAAACTAATTGATATTAAACATTGTATAGGCATTGAGCAGCAATACCGGGATGGTTCACTTCTGAACATCACAGAAGCCAAAAAACTTTCTTTCTGTGTCACGAGCTCTGTGAGTAACACAGTTTTGCTCAAGCAGGAGTCACAAATGGGATAATGTAATAAGGCCTGTTGTCACTGGCAGTGGGCTGGGACTGTGTGAGCTGCTGGTTGTAGTCAGCTTTTCTGCTGATCAGTGCATTCGAACATCTAATCCAGCTTCCTTAACCCTCCGGTTAACTCTCTTCTCCAGCTGTTGAGAAAAAGCTAACGCTAAATCACCCATGATCTTTCCAGTAAGAGCTAATTACAAAGAGGACATCCTCCATATAGTAGCCACATTGTTGTCAAAGTGATACTATGGGAAGAGGTAAGGTTTGCTGGCAGAGCTAATACCTTGTTTGTTTACATACCTAGTTGAGAAAAGTTAGTAGACTTTCAGACACAAGAGTTCTACCGATCTGAAAGAAAAAATCGAACTATTCTGGCCCATTCTCAAAAATTCTACAGAGAGAATAGACATAAGAGCCCTGAACAGTCAGCTGTGCCACAGATAAAGCTAGCTTGTAGGGCAGCCTCTAGAGCACAGGTGCTCCAGGAATCTTAATAGCATGTGTGAAGCAACAAATTGCTGAAACCTTGCTCTTCTTTCAGTAAATGTTTGTCAAAATAAGAATGGGAGATACAGGGAAAATCAGCGTTTTCTGGCCAAATTATTTCCAGCTAGTTCTAGGTAGTTATTAGCAAAGCAGCTGTCAGTTTTCACATTATGGTTTTCAAACAGACACCCTTATTTAGTCATCTTCTAAGATACCTACCCTTTTATCTTAAGCAAAATATCTGTGGGTATCATTACTTATGGTTTCAGATACTATGGGACAGTAACATTAAGATGATACCCGGTGGAATATGGCCAGTGCAGCAATTGATGCAGCATGGGAATCTGGTGACAGTGCTACAAGCTGAAGGACCCTCCATGCTGGAACCTGGCAAGGAGCTATAGCAAATAAGGCATCTGTATGATCTCATTGTGAAGTAAAAAGGGAGAATAATTCCAAATCAAATATTTTCAGCTGAATAGAGCTTGTGAGGGGACCACTGTTTGCTTGAACAGCTTTTGAGAGGAATCTTAAGACGACAGACTGGCCTGGCAGGCAGCTTGCCTCTGTCAAGATGCTTCTTCCTCTTGGGAACTAGAAGAGAAGACATTTGCCTTTCCTCCTGGCTGCACTGATACAGGCCCTTCTCCTTCCCTTCTGTCCCATTCCAAGTAGGTATCTCCTGATGCTGGGCAAGAGGCAGTGGAGCCAGACCAGCTACTGCTTCACAGCATCCATTTAAAGTCAAGGCTTGATAATGGTTTTTGTTCCATGGGTTCTTCTTCACTTAGGGGAATGGCTGTGTCATAAGGGCCTCTCAGATAACGCAGGTGGTTGTCAGCTGACCATAAGCAGTCCAACCATCTCCTCAGACTGCAGAGGAGGCTTTGCAAGAGAGTCTCATCCATGTCTTGATCTCTGGATGCTGTATCTGATCAGTTCCTGTATTGCTGAGTTTTGTGGGGTTCTGGCAGGCTGTGTGTGAGGGAGGAAAAGACAGGAGAAGAGTGTGAAGGACCTAATGAGAAGGAGCTGAAGAGGAGTTTCCAGTTCTTGTAGGAGTATGTGCATGGCACTATGGGTCTGCAGGAATCCAAAGCTGTGCTGAGCTCCATGAAACCTGTTAGCTTAGATGTAAATACCAGGATTTCTTCTGATTTCTGAAGGGGGAGAAGGTACTGGAGTAAGCTGAAGTTCTGCAAGTATATCAGAACCTAAAGATCAGCTTAAAGCACTAGCCTCTTCCAAAGAAAAGTACCAAATCTCAGTCTGCAGTTTCTGTTAGCTTAAAAACAGAAATGCCATTAAGATTTTCAGAGGGCTGGAGCACCTCTCCTATTAATGTTGAGAGAGTTGGGATTGTTCAGCCTGGAGAGCAGAAAGCTCACAAGAGACCTTCCAGCACCTGAAGGGAGTGTACAAGAGAACTGGAGAGGGTCTTTTGATAAGGGCATTAGTGATGGAACAAGGGGGAATGGCTTTAAACTGAAAGAGGGCAGATTTAGATTAGCTATTAGGAAGAAATTCTTCACTGTGAAGCAGTGAGACACTGGAACATGTCACTCAGGGAAGCTGCGAATGCCCCATTCCTGGAAGTGTTCAAGGCCAGCCAGACTGAACGGGGCTCTCAGCAACCTGGTCTAGTGGAAGATGTCCCTGCTTATGACATGGGGCTTGGGGCTAGATGACCTTTAGCCCAACCCATACCATTCCGTGATTCTATAAAACAAAGATTTACATTTAAATGCTTCTTCAAATGAAGTATAGAAGCAAATTTGCCTTGCAAATTCATTCTCTAACAACTGCTTTCCCCTCGTAACTTCAGAAATAAAACTCACCTATTCCAAAATTATTTTAAAAAAGCATTTATTAAATATTTTAAAAAACATCTATTCCAAAATAAAATTCAGTTTCTCAGGTGACATCTGGGAAATCTACAGAAGTCTAGTTTAACTGGGGTGAAGCTAAGGTTGAAAGACAGGTCAAAATCAAGCTTACCATGGCTATCTGTAACCTTTGTGGAGAAAGATTACCATCTTACTAGGCAGATCATGTTTCTGTTATTACCAATAACAATCTGGTTTATACCATTTACTCTCCTCTCTTTCATAGACCTCTGACAGCTGGGAGACTGTCAGACACAACACCTGGAGTGAAGCTCCGATGAGACTGAGTCATGTTATTGAATCAGAAGTGTCTCAGATCATATCACACACTTTAAGAATGTGTAGGTCCTTGCCCCAAGGCAGTCACAGTCCAAGCCAGAGAGCTTGTAAGGAGGAGGGTCACGGTAAAGTAGTGAGATCTCTACTATTGTGAATGTTGTGATTTACAGCTGTATTTTTTTAATAAAGTCCCTTTTTTATTTTACTGCATTTTGATGTTGAATCATATGAAATCTTAGAGATGTTACAGAGAAAACAGGCTGCCTTTCCATGTACACTTCTGCGGGGGAATGGCTTTTCTGTGCAATTAGCCTGGAGGATCATGGTTTATGATGGAGTAGTTTGGTCTGAGCCGCTTTTCCTCACTGGCCTTTCAGAAAGCACTAAGGAGGACAAAGCCAACCATCTTTACAAGCTCGCTGGGTCACAGGAACCAACTCCTGCCTCTGGCCGTGTGCAGAGACCCTCCTGTTCCACAGGAGCCAATCCTGTTACGCTCCGTGGAACAAGTCTGAACAGGGTGAGATGAAGAGGAAATGCCAGTTCCAGCCCTCCCAGATGGGTCTGGGCTACTTTGTACACTAACTTTTTCAGCCTCAGGAGGCTTTGCATGTTAGTTCCTCACCATCCACAAATTGCTTTTGGATCAGCATTGGAAAGCCACCCACCCTACTTGTGTGATTCGGGGGACGTGAGCTATATCGTGTTTATTGGGCTGCCCGCTCTGCTCTTCTGTTTCGGTAATCCTCTGCTCTCCTGCAGGTATTAACACGTACAAGAAAGCTTCATCACAATAAATAATACCACAATATGCCACTTTTTTCTGTGTCTCAGAGATACTATCATACTTTTAAATCAGCCCTAGTGAAAATCATCAGTGGGGCTGCAGAAAGGTCAAAGGTTTGCTGGTTTAGGATTTCGTGGGAACATACGGTTGTTTGGACTTGGCCCAAAAGCTTCGTTTACCTGTTTGACAGGTAACAATTACCGAGTAATAGCTCTGCCGGCTGGAATGTGGCTGCGAGGGCCAGCGGGAGCTGGGTTACCTGGTGGGCAGGTGTGGGTGCAGCGCCCAGATAGGTATGTGCATGCACAGCATTCCTGGGAATCAGTTTTCCCCTAAAGATGCAGCGATGACTGCAGGGCACAAAAGGGCTGGGCTTAGCCCAGGCTTCAAGACACTGGAGTTGTTTGCAAAGTAAAGAAGTAAAGTAAATAGTGGAAGAGAAGAGGAGCTGAGGAAAGGGCTGCAAGAAGCAGCTGCCCCTTTTTTTCCTTCCCCGGAGAGAGGAGAGTTTTGATTCTTTCCTAAGAATCTTGATAAAAGAGATTTTAGTTGTGATTACAGTGTCATGGGAGATAAAAACAAAAAGAAGGGAAAAGCCTAGCTCAGTTGGCATGGGTGAAGTGGGGAAACCCTGTCTCATCTGGTTTAGAAACAGTTAAACAGCTTACGTGCAGTTGCCTCAACTGTGCCATTAGCAAGAGTCCAAGACTCATCGAATCCCAGCCTCATAGGTTTATCATCCCAGCCTCATCGGTTTATCGAATAAAACCACTTTATCTGTGGCAAATGGCCCCATTTCCAGCTCCTGCAGCAATCAGGGAAGATTCCTGCGTCAGCCACTCCCTAGAGGGAATGTGGTATAATTTATGTAGACAGTCGGGGGAATTTAGCAGGTGATTTTAAGATGTTTGCTTTTTTTGTTGGTTTCTTGTTTGGTTGTTTTGGGTTTGGTTTGGTTTTTTTTGTTTTGTTTTGTTTTGTGTTTTGTTGTTTTGTTTTGGTTGTTGTTTTTTATAACACAGCAGGAGACCCTTCTCTTTTAGGAAAAGAAAAATTTACTCATTCTTTTCATATTTTATTCCCATTTGTAAAGAGGCTTCTGTTTCTGTATTTCCACTCGGGTGTTTCATACTCGACAATTGAGCTATTGTATGACTTTGGAGAAGCCACATCCTCTTTCCAGGTCTCTGTGTTTTCACCTGCAGAATTGGAGTAGTGAGTCCTACGTTATTAATCATGAGAGAAACACTTTATTAGAACAGCTGGTTATAAACATGTATGCTGTTACAGATAATTTATACAGTAATTCATACAGTAATTCCTTTGAACATTATTTCACTAAGATGTCAAAATACCTTGTACTTTTAATAAAAAATCCTGTCTTTTTTTACTTATAAACAGCTTCTCTGGCTGAAAGGACTTTGTCCTTGGGGTACTAGTTGATGTCATTTGATGAAGAAGAAATCAAAGTATAATTAGAGACCATTTTACTAGATCTTAAAGGACCTGGCATCACTTTGAGTCATTAAGCATTATTTGTACACTGTTATTTAGTAGAACCTTCATTAAGAGGGAGTCTCTTTGCTCAACTGTGTATGGGCCAATAAATGGTCATTAAGCCTGACTACTAGCTGACACAATAGCAAGACTTGTATTTATTCTCATGAACTCCATAGGAGGCACAAGAAAGCACTACAGAAGGACAGAGACATCTCTGCACTGTGGATCAAACCAAAGTAAAATACAACTCAACCCTTTCTCAGAAAGTACTGAGAAATACATGTCAAACCCTGTCCCTCTGCTCACTACCGTTGTGTCAGAAGATGCAAATACCTGCCCTGGTTTGGACCAGAGGCTCATACACTGCACTTCACAACTCTGAGAGGCTCTGCCCTGGGCACTTTGGGAAGAAGTGAGCAGTACTCTTCCTCTTCCAAGCATCCTCCATTCTGTGTCTCAGACTTCCTCAGCTGGAGTTTGAATCTGTATCTCTGCATTTTGCATCTCTGAGTCAACATTGTTTTGTGAATTGACTGCCATTTGAACCACTGTATACTTTTGACCTCCATAGTGTTATGCAACCATGAGCCCCACAAGTTATGAGCTACTTCAAATAATCATTTTGTTTGTTATAAACCACATTCTTGACTGTGGCATTTGACATCCATGGTACTTTGTGAAACAGCAGGCAAAATGTTCTTTCCGTCCCTCTTTTATTGCTGGCCTATATAGCCTGCAGAGTCATGCACATTTTGGTGTGTCTTCCTACCACGACCATTTTGACCTTGTAACATTTGTGATTGTCTGACCTTTGGGCATGAAGGACAGAAACTGCATGCAGTGTTCCAGACCTGGGACATTTGCCTGCAGCTTTCTGCCCACCTCTAGGTTTTGTGTCTCTGTGTGGGCTTGATCACCCTATCATTTGAAGTGAGTAGAAAGAGTTCCCCTGATTTCAGCAAGACTGGAAGTCCTGGGAACATCCCTTGTTAATGACAAGGGGAGCTGCACAGAGAAGCTGAGCCACGATTAGTGCTGAATGATGTACTCCTCTGGTCCTTAGAAATATGAAATTCTATGCTCACAGGGAGACCAGTGATTAATTACTTGTTAAGGTAGAAGAGAATTGAAGTGCAGTACCAGTGGCGGCCTTGTGAGAGTGTTTTGCCTCACTTTTCACTTTTTATAAATGCTTTCTGTGAACAGAAATAATTCAGCTTTTCAGTTTGGTGCTGCTTTCCACTGTATCAGCACATTAGTCAGAACAATTGGAAGCATTTAAAGAGTGGCATCGATTCAAGGTGACTCAAGGACAAATGGGATATGAAGAACTTGGGAAGACTGGAAGAGTAGCTATTGTACCAAATGATTTTCTAAATGGATACCTGGAGGATGAAGCTATGGAGAGGATGGTTTAGGAGGCAGCCTGCCCACTTCAGCAGTGCAGTCATGGTGATTAAGCATACCTTTTGAAAGCACACACTGTTTTGAAGGGGCTTTCCACCATCACCAAGAGAAGCTTGCAATGAATGACCTGTTACATGTTGGAATGACTCCAGCTGCTATTTGGGTCCATACAAAAGGTTAGCAATACTTCAGGTTGAACAAGGGGATTCTGAAGAGTATGACAAGGGCTCTGTTGTTCACTGATAACTACCAATAAAGAGTTCACTAGATAACGTGGCATCTGAAGTTGTATTTCAACCCAGTAATGGATACTCCAGGAAAGCAATATAGGAAAAGGATCCATTCAAAGGAACTCACCTCCACAGGTTATTCCCAGGCAGCACTACACTGCATAAGGAGGAACAGAAAACACATGGGTTTATTCTCTGTGAAGTGTTTGTGGAGTCTTTGTTACCATAGCACTGGGTCATCAAATAGAGAAAGGTCCCTCCCATGATTCATAACTGAGCCCACAGTGGCCGTTGCTGTTTCTAGCTGACCTTCTGACTCTACCAGAGCTGTGTAACAGCTGAATGGAGCAATGCTGGACACTTACAGACTTCTTCATCCTCTCGGCATGTTGCAAACATTACTACACCCAGCAACTCTTTATGGGCTCTTTCTGGGTGTACTAGTTTGAAATCAAACCAGTGGGAGATAGCAAGCCAGAATTATAATTTAATAGAAAGAAGAAAATTAAAAGAAATAAATAAATGCAGTAGTCCAAGAACTCTGACAAAGTCAGAATACACCCTGACACTCTATGGTAATAGCAGTCCAAGCAAAGCAGTTCCGTTGAAGCGGTGATCCTGTAGAAAGAAAAAGGGTGAGAAAGTCCAACAGTAGCTCTTGTCCTCTGGGAGTCCAGTAGGTAAGCGCTCCTGTGGTGGTCAGAGTCTCAGCTTATATCCAGGATGGAATAGTTGGCTCCTCCCTCTGGGCAAAGCATCTCACAATGGGATGGTGAGTCGTGTGATAAGGCCTGATGGGCCTATTAACAGCAGATAGTCCAGGAGGGAGTTCTCTCTGAGCCATGGGACGAGGCATTGATGGCCCATTAACAGAAGATAGTACAGAGGGAGGAGGAGAGGAACACTGCCTCACCTGGTTTCAACAGCTCACAGAGATGGTAATAGAATATACTTCAACCCAGGACACTGGGCAAGTGAAAAGAGCGCACAGTTTTGTGAATAATTTCATACGACCATAGGTCTGTTGTTCATAGGTCTGATGTCACCTGCTATTACCAGGGTAAGAATTCAGAAACACTGCATTATGAGACCTTGGGTTCAGCTCCTCAGCTGCATACTTGATCTATTTGGGAGGAAGTTTTCTGAAATAGTTATCATCTTGAGACTGCTAACCTAATATTAAAAAATTTTACCCCAAATGGTTCTGCTGCAAGTGGCAGTAGAGAAAAATAAGCTATTTTGTCCAATTTTGTTGTTTCCATGCTTATGAACAGTTCTGCCATTCCCATGCTTTTGAGAAAGATGCTGAAAGTTAGTATGGCATCAGGAGAGGGAGATGGAAAAAATATACTGCTTCAGGAGTCTGCTTTGAAAATCCCTGTGCAATTCACATTTGCTCAGCAGTAGCATTGCTAACACCAGCAGTTGAATATTTCTAGGCTTCCATCCACATTGAGCACATGCCAGACTGTGTGTGGCCTAAGAGCAGACACCTCTGCAGAGCCCCTCTGGTGGCATGACTACCCTGGAGGCAGAAGTCCCCTGTGAAGACAAACTGCCCAGCAAGGCTTTCTGGAGTTGGGACAGAGGAGTGGACCATGAAAAGGAGCACAAGAGGGGAAGACAGGGACTGAAGGCTGCGAAGGTGCACAGACAAACTGGAATTGGGAGCCAGAGCATGGGGAGCACTGAACTGCTTGGATGAGACTGGATCATTGGGAGAGTACCTCCAGGCACAGCAGTAACAATAGGGCTGACTGAAGACAGACATAAGGACATGGAAAGGACTAGGACTGTTTGAAATAAAATGAACTGAGAACTAACAGAGATGGAGGGAAAAGTGGTGAGGCTGCTCTGTGAGGGACAAGGCCTTCTGCCTCAGCCACCACATTTTCTGCCTTCCCCTGGTGCTGGATTGCCCAGAGATCTCAATGTCAGTGACACTAATTACACTACCAGGAGCTTTGTCACTGCAGCAGAGTCACTTTTTGAATGCCAACTGGACCACAGACAGATGCTCTTTCAAATGGTAGAATCACAGAATTACAGAACAGCCCAGATTGGAAGGAACCTTGAAAGATCATCTGGTCCAACTTTTCACAAGAAAGGGAGCCTAGATGAGCCTGACCAGTTGCACATTGACTACAGCTAGTGATGGGTACTCTACACATCTCTGGAAGGCTGTAGAACTGCACACTTTGGATAGGACAACAGGAAACTGGAGAATCAGATTAACTGTAAGTGGATGTCTTAGAGCTGTATTGGTGCAAGATGTGGGAGGTCATCAGTTGGAGCAGGAGGCCAGCAAGCTTTCCTTCACAACAGCACAAGGAGCAAAGCACTGCTGTACCACTGCATCTGCTGAGGCCACTGCCAGAGGGAATGGTGAAACCCCATGGGCATGACCTGCCTAATACTGCCCTAGGACAGACTTCTTCAGCACAGAAAGCAAAGGCTGCAAGGAGGTACTAATGCCTCAAGGAAGTACCTATCAGGAAACAAAGATGATTTAAATTAAGAGGCAGTGTTGTCACAAGGACAATAGTGTACAAATGGACTTTGATGTATTCCCAGTGGTAAAGAAAGGTGGCATCTAACCAGGTGTGAAGTGATTTACTAGAAGAGACCCCACAGGAGAGCAGTAAGAACATGGGCTCAAGGGGCTCAGGGATGCAGTTCGGTTGGGAGACCCTGCCAGGACCACCAATAGCCAGGACTCAGTGGGGCACATGAGCCCTTCCAGACTGCCTGCTTGAGCAACTTCCATTTTGGCATTTCCTAAATTTTGAACTGTCTCTGATCTTCCAGGGCACTCCCCTAATTGTGTACTTGTAGTAGGGAAAAAAAAAGAAAGAGAAAAAGGAAACTATCTGTATTTACCAATTAAGTTCTGACACAAAGAACTTGTCTTATTCAAGACTGGTTGGGACAAAGCAAACAGTGTGCTGTTTGACTGCAGTTCAGCTAGTGATGGCAAGCCTTTATGGAAAATAAACTGCAGCCGTCACAGCTCAGGGGACTCGTTCCCTGTCAGAGATAACAGAAATTATGAAGAGTAAGAAGCATCCCTTGGATAGTCACTGCATTATACACTCTCTCGTTCAGATTGGGGAAAGATCAGCTTGAAGAGTTGGTGCCTTTCCAAGGAATGTTTTATGATGGAAGAATTTAGATTGTAAAGGATTTGTTCCTTAAGTGACACATAGTTTATTAAATCTTTTCAGTTCTGTGAAATAAAGAGCAAACACAAGTCCTCACACCCAAGTAAACACACAGATACGTTCTTATGCAACTCCACCCCCTGTAGCTGTTTTTTGCCAGTTTCCGCAACGGCTTAATTTAAACAAAATCCCACGACAGACAAACTCCAGAAGGCTTCAATGTAACCTCAGCCTGAGCTTCCTTTTAAAGTGGCAGGTCCCTGGGTTTTCCTCCAAAGGCATGAGTGTTCATTGGCATCCTGTGTTGTCTAAGGGTAAGGTAATGAGACCTATCTTAGCCTGAGACTGGTGTAGGCTGTGATGATAGCTGTGCTGCTTGGACTGCTGTTGATGTTTCTTTCTTTGCAAGAATAAAGGGAAAGTATTTGGAATTAGAATGTCATCATACTCGCTTCTTCCCTCCTCCTCCCACTGCAAGGCTTACACAAAGAGCACAGTAACACAACCTTTGCATTGCACAAAAGTAATATTCAGTCCAATATTTTGTAAGTAATTGGTAACTGATATTTTTTATTATATAATTTTTAAATATAATATTACAAGCAATGTATGTGACATTGTGTAAGATTTTAAACCTCGACCACAAATATCTGAGATTAATGCGTGTACCTTCTAGATCATCAAAATGGAAAGGCAAGGTCACAAGTATTTCCAGTTCTGAGAACTGCCACCCTGTGCTTTGCTTTTCCTTCCTATCACCTCTTCAGGGTCTTCCAAGCCTTCTATGCTATGGCTTCTCTAATGGCTGTCATTATGCTTCCTAATCAACAATTGCAGAAGTCCATGGGAGTTTTTCAGTAGTTACCAGCAAGATTTGAAGTCCTGTTCCTAAGAATGGGGGTGAGGCTGATCTTGGTTCAGGCCCATGTTGCCAGATGGAAGCCATGGGAGAAATCCTCCCTCCCTCTAGGAGACTTGGTGTTTCTCATAAATCAATATGTAACATCATTTTCCTCTCTATATTTCAGCTTTTGCCTTTATAGAGGACAAATATGATAATTTACTACATAAAAAGACATACATGAAAGTTTAATATAGTTGTCTTTGACTGCAAATACTAGATGCTGTGGAGTCTCAGGCATATAATTTTTTTAATGAAAAGACTCTCTTCCTTGTCACAAAGGAAAAATAAATCATATATGCATTTTTAAAAGATCTCACCACTCCAAATTGGAATGTGACATTAACATGCAACCTCCAATTATGTTTCAAATGTTAAGGTAAAAATATTAACCTAAAAAGATGTAAAGGTGGAGGTGGCTCAAGAAATCTGTCTCTGTCCCACCCCATTCCATCCTTAATGCTGGGAGGTGAGCAATAGAGCAGCATGGTCTGCAGGAAGGCAGCTGGGAAATGAAGGTGGATTTTTGTGCACCATTAGCAGCAGAATAAGGTCTCTGGAAGGGAGGTTGCTGTTGGAGGCAGCAGAAAAAAATAATCATCAAGCACTTTGGGTAATATTCAGGGCTTCTGTCAACACTACCCAAATTACCAGAGTGTAAGTACATAGAGGCAAACCTTGGGAAATCACATCAAGTGTTTAGTAACCAGTGATCTCATAGCTTTTCTTATTTGCGCAGTGCAGGATGAAAGCCTCCTACAAAGCTTGAACAGACAACTTACATGTCCCAGCCTGTTTCATTCGGTGGCTAAAAGAAGTAATGGCAGACATTTGAACAAAATCTCCCTCTATCTGTGCAATTATCTCTGAAAATACCATGGAGGATGACATGGGCAGCCTTTACAGGTAAAAGGGATATTTGAGATCCTATGCAGCACTTTAGCCTTGGGAAATAGTTTAATCTGGTCTTGGAGTATCTTATCACACTCACTTGAAGAACACTTGCCCAGGATCCTCCAACTTTTGAGGACAGGTGATTTTGCACAGGTTAGCTCATACAGGAGATGACAGACACTTTGGGGAGGAAAATCCAAGTATGTTTCTTTGCAGAGCCTTGTCCTCCAAGCCCTTTTAAGCCTCCTTTTCTGTCAGCCAGCAAGCTCCAATGGCTATGCCAAGGTAGGAGTTGTAAAGAACAGTTATGTGACAAGAGTTATTAGGAAATAAACCATGAGCACCTCACAAAACATGCAATACAGAATTATCAGGTTCAATCTCCACACCAAAGCCAATGGTAGTGCGATGCTGGTGAATATCTCCATAGTTCACTCCTCCCCCTTTTCAGATGCTGCTGTGTAAATCTAGCCTTAGGATCTATGAACTAGAAAACATTTCAATTCCATTTATCCCTATTATCTTGTGAAAACTCCTAAGGTCTTTACAAATGCTCTCCCTAAAAAGCTGAATGAGGCAGAGAGTGAAAAGAAAATTCACCTTTCTACTCCAGAGAAATGTCCTGCTAAGAACTGAAAGAAGCTAGGAAGGTCAATTCCAGAGATTTGGGTTGGATTTTTTTTTTGTTTTTGTTTTTTTTTTAAATTCACAGGCTGGATTTTTTTTTAAAGTAGTTTTTTATTTTAGTGTGAGAAATTTCTCACTAAATTTTACTTTTTATTCTAGTGATTCAAAAATCCTTTGTGAAATGTCAGACATTTTCAGGCAGATTTTGTAAATAATTTGGAACTAAATTTTTTAAAGCTCTCTTTCTCTTTCCCCAGGAGCATAGCCAGCACTGTGTGATGCCCTAGAAGAAAGGACTGTTGTGCAGTAAGTTACAACTTTATAGTGATGTAAAAATAAAAAAAAGCAGCCCAAGCAACTAACATTATACTTGACACTTATTTATGAGTGACACTTGTAAAATCCTTTGTAAGCCTTGTTTAAGCACATCCTGTGAAAGACATGAATACTAGTCACTTTTATTATCTGCAGTGCAGAGACTGAGTATTTTAGAGCCTGTTAAATAAGTTGGGTGAGATCCACAGACAGTGTAAAACAAACCTCTGTAGTTACTCTGACATATCTGTGGTCACAGAGGGCTCTCTGGAGTCATTGCAAAACTGGTACTGCCTCAGGGAATTCTTACATCAGGTGCAACCTCCACAAGCTGCAGACACACAAGTCACCTGCCTCTGATACTGCAACTCCCCACTCTGTGTCCCCAGTGGAGATGCTGAAAGAAGAGGACGAGCTGCTGTAAGCTCTATCAGCCAGCCGGACTGGCATTTCAGTCCTGCCTGAGCCTGGTTCCCAGCCCTATCTTGGTCTCCTGAAGTCTCTTCTGGAGCCATTTGGTCCAACTCCACCCACCTCTGTCCCCTTGCTGCTGTAGTGATATATTAATGAAAACAGCATCTTTGAATAGATCTAGCCAATGGTGGAGAAATTTCCATTTTTAGGGGAAGAAAAAGGCAGAGACCAACGGCAGTAATGTGTTTCTCCTCATGGGGAAGGGGAAGAGGAGTTGGCTGATGGCATGAGGTTGTGTTAGCTCAACTCTTTTACATTGTTCAGGCTAAAAGGATGGTGAAATTTGATTTGAGTTGCTGTCAGCTGTGAAAATGCACTTATCACAGACTTCTTCCACTTCATAGAAAGAGTCTGCATCCAAGTTTCCATCAGCACACAGTACAACTCTTGTTCTGTCTAGCTCTCAATCTCCATGAGATGGGAGTGACAAGAATGTTGTGCTCTAGCCACTCTCTCCCCTTACTGAGCTCAAATCAGTGGCAACTGGATGCAGTCTGCAGGTAGGTTTTTAACTCCCGTGGGGCAATACAAGTCATGAAATCCACCTTATGAGGCATTATAAAAAGCACCTTTCAGCTCTTTCCCACAATTTCCAAGGTTTTATTCTCCGCTCATGGGTATCTCTGCTCATATCATACTCACCCTTGAAGGTGATGCCCATCGGTGTTACAGTCGCATCCCAAGCTCCTCACCCAGCTGAGCTCTCCTGAAGATGCCAGAGGGAGTGTTTGGTGTGCGAGCGGAACTCCCTCACCAGCATGTTAATGGGAGGCCACTTCTTGCAGTAAGAAGATCCAGAGGATCTGCCACTGCAAGTCTGTAAATCCCACTGATTGGAACTTCAGCCTGCAGCAAGCCAACTGGACTCACTTTTACTTTTCTCTTGAACAGCAGCATCAAATGTTACAGCTCTTGTGGTGCTGGTGCCATCTAGTCATAAATTTAAATCAAAGTTTGACTCTGCATCTTCCCTCATGGACTTTATCTCTCAGGTCATTCTTTCCCAGAAGGTGAGGGATGAGAAGTTACAAGTCTAAACTTGCAGTCATATTTCTGTGGCCAGTTATCAGACATGATACATCAAGTAGCTGCATCTGATTAAAAGGGCTGTGTACACATGCCTCCTTTTTAGCTGCAGTATTCCTCAGTCATGCTGAATGTGTGAAATCATGAATGATGCTCATGTGAATAATCATCTAGAAAAACTAGATGTTTTTCCAGCTGGCTCACCCGGATCTACCTTTTTTCCAGAAGGTTCTTCCCAATGTGAGCTCTTTCGCTTAGCTTTGTCTATATTTTAGGTACATACTGCAAGTGTCACTGCTTTCACCAGTGCCACTGGCATTTATCTCAGATTCTGAGAGTTCTGGCATGACTTTCAACTGTCTTTTTTTCCTTGCTTTCATATACTCCTTACCTGGTCTTGCCTGTCTGGAGCATTCTGAGTTTCTGGGTTTAATTGAGTTTCGAATGTACTAACACAGTTCTGGCCTTTGGTCCTCATTCATTTGTCCGGAGCGCTGGAGGCTCCTGCCCCCACCAGCCTCTTCCATGTCTGCGTCTGATTTTCAAATAATGCATAAGTTGTTAGCGGCATCTTGGGAGGGCTGATGTGTGTTTGCAAAGTTTCTCTTGGCAAGAGGACAGGGTGCTTGCAGTTGCAGCCAAATAACACAGGCCTCCCAACAATAAAAATAAGTTACTTTTGTCACCTCTGGACTCTGAAAAGGTGAGGAGAATACTTTGGCTGCAGCACACTACCGGGAACACCCACCCCTTCTCCTGTGGGAAGAGTGCAGCCTGATAGGCCGTGGGACTGTGGCATGTTTTGTGTCGGGTTAATCACTGGTATTTGCATATTGAAATGCACAAAGCTTGCCAGGACCTTAACTCTTCAGACATATTTTTCACACCACTGAAACTGCTTCTAGTGAGCCAAGTGTGAGACCTCCACGGGACCCTGAACGGTTCCCTGAACGTCACGGTGGCAGGGTGATCCCTGGGAGAAAGCTGGCCGCCTCTGCCCCTGCCACGCCAGTCGCCTCGCCCCACACAGCACAGCAGGCAGCCCTTGCTCAGAGCCACAGCTTCTGCTTTCCTAGGAAGCACCTCAGCAGCATGTAGTGTGTCAGGGCTTCTCAGGAAATATTTTTGCATTGCTTCATGCCCCAAATAATTGCTTAAGCCCCCCTCTCTCCACCGCTCACACGCATTTTAACTCCTGCCCCATCCTGCTTGCCAATTTCCCTCAGGCTTGTTATGCAGAGCAGGATATTGCATGTGGCAGCATGGTGCCCACTCCCTCCCGAGCCCCGGGAGACCTGTCCCCTTCCCCAGTTCCTCCTGTAAGTGTTGGCAGTGTCCCCGGGGCTGTCATGGCCCTAATGGAGCAGCTGGCCCTGCAGCTCGGCAGACAGGCATACACACATGGCCACCCTCTCATTCCTGCTTGTCTCCAGCAACACTCCCATCTCCTTGTTTTTCTTCACCATCTCTCGCACCAAAGGGCTCAGTTTTGGTACAAGACCTCAGGAGATGGCCGTGGCTGGGGTTTGCAATGTGGAGGAGTCATGGCATGGGTGTCCCCCAGAACCCTACTGCTGCTGGAAAGCTGAAGAGAGACAGGGCAAGGACTCAACCATGTCATTTCAATGAGGTATTGCTTCCTACTGTCCAATCCCTGGCATAGGTTTGTCCTGGCCAAATAGCACTCTCCCTGCCAGGTCCAAAACTGGAGCAGGGGAGAGTGGGATTGATAAAGCCATCCTTTTTGGGGGATGGGGTAGAACCTCACCATATGGACAGGAGCAGACCCAGGTCTATTTCATTTACAAGTAGCGACAGAGGCATCCCCAGCTTCCCATCCAATGCCTGTCTTTGTGTCCAATAGTGCTTTTGCAGGTCTGCCCCTTCCCACTGCCAAAGTCCCTCCCAAGCCCCCATTCCAGAGCCTGTTACAGCACTGGCTAATGCTCAGGGCATCTGATCCTCCCCAGTGTCACCTGCTCTGCTCCTGATAAGCAGTGTTGAACTTCAACTATTTTAATACAGAGCTGTCCTCTGCGTATCTGGCATGCATTTGATATTTAGCCAGGAGTAGTGGAATGGGTCAGCCATTACACGGAGGAGGCTTGGGCCAGGCACTGGAGTGCTCATCCTGGGAAGAGCAGATGGTTTTATCACCTTCCTCTTGAGATGTCTTTACATTGCTGCTGAAGCTTGGCACAAGACATGCCCTTCCCTATGTCTGTACAAATACACCAAATCCCAGCTAGGTTACAAACTGTTTCAAAGCCTCCCCATACCTACACAGTAGGCCTGAATTCCTCTGAGGTTTTGTATTTAATAGCTGCTCTGACTTCCAGGAACCAGTAGCTGCCAACTGGAGGCTTTTTTGCAGCAGGAAGATTTTGAAAACCACTATCCCATGCATATCCTCTGGGAGTGATCAACTGCAAGCTCCTGTGGCCACTTTTTCTATTGCTTGGGATTTTATTTTTTTTTTTATCTCCTTCCTCCCTCTACTTATTTTTGTGAAATTAATAGGGAGTTAATTAGTCTGACATCCAATTGAGTCAGGCAGTGGCTTCACAGCTTATCTGGGGATGACACACAGATAAACAGCCAGACACATGTGCCCACACATGTATGTGTACACACATTCATACAACTGCACACTGTTTCTCTTAGAAACCTGGATCCACAGGAATAAAGGATCCCATGTGGTTTTGGCCAGTGGTGGGCATTTGTCCAAGGCAGTGACCCTTGGCCAGGCTGAAGAGATGTCACCCAAGCTTCCTTTTGTCTTTAAAACTCCCCAAGAATTTCCTTGAAAATTGTTTTTCAAAGACTACTCTGGTGACAACACGAACTATACTACTCAAAAGTAAGGGAGTGGGGAAGCTGTTTAGCTCAACAGAGGAAGCACCCATGCCACTGAGCTCCTGCTCAGGCCACTCCCAGGCTCTGCACAGGGCCCACATGGAAGGGTGCTTTTGGCTTGACCCAAGACTGTGTGAACACTTATTGCATGTCAGTTCCAGGGCCACAACCCTGACACTGCCCAGCCTACATGTGTTTTTCATGCCTGTTTTGGAAGCCATAGCAATGCTACTTTGTTTTGACACAAGAAATTACGAGAATAATTGGACTGCTTTCTGTGGGGAACATCTGTGCTGAGGTCTGGAGCATGACTGGCAAGCCCAGAGTAGGATTTAATTTGGGACTTACAAACTGATCACAGGGCTACACGATGGGAATAGATGAATTATCAATTGCAGCATATGGGCACACTCCACATTTTCACTGGCTTCAGCTGGTGTTCTGTGTAAAGTGGATAAATAAGCTTAACTGGAAAGAGACCTCTAATGCATGCAAGTGAGAGAAGCAGGGGAACCTGGCCTTCACAGCCACCTAAATTTTTGGAGATGACGCACACATAAGGAAAACTGATTTTTCTACCATGCTGATAATCTCATGCATAGGAGAAAAAGCCTACTGCCTGCAGAGGTTGTGCTTCCAAACAGGTTGCTTGCTTCTATGGCATCTACTCCTGGTACAAAAGGTGACACCTTGAATCGCTAGGGTGAAAGCAAAGCCATAGATGCAACCATCACAAGTTAGTCAAGGTAGCTTTTGCAGCACAAGGCACAACACAGCAGTTGTAAGATTCATTTTTACTGTTGCACTCCTGTAGGACTGGTTTCAGGAAATAATCATGATTTGACACTCAAAAGAGAGCACAGATAGTGACAGAACCTGCATTTTATAGGTACAAGAGGAGGTTACTTAGTCCTCAGCAGCTGCCTGCCTGCCTGCCTGCCTGTCTGTTCTGGGTTTGTGGCCTGAAGCCCTGCGGACTCTCAGG
Organism: Serilophus lunatus; assembly: GCA_013399895.1. Classification (NCBI taxonomy): domain Eukaryota; kingdom Metazoa; phylum Chordata; class Aves; order Passeriformes; family Eurylaimidae; genus Serilophus; species Serilophus lunatus. The sequence goes on from VXBA01001336.1 coordinate 280,928, forward strand.
TCTCTTAGCCCAGAGAATTTAAATGGCTGGCAAAAGCAAGGAAGAAAGTGGATGGAAAGCACTTCCAAGGAGGTTTTGATTGCTTTGTTTTCATAAGCACCATGCAGAAAATCCTCAGCCAGCTTCACATCCACTGTCTGGAAACCTGTTGTAATTTAATTTTAGCCAGGAGCTAAACCCCACACACTCACTCATTCCCTGTCTATGGGATAGGGGAGGGTAGAAGTGAGGAAATTCATGGATTGAGATAACGACAGTGTAAAGCAAAAGCCCCATGTGCAAGCAAAGCAAAACAAGGCATTCATTCACCACTCCCCATGGGCAGGCAGATGTTCAGCCACCCCCTGGAAGGCAGGCTCCATCACATGTCCTTGTGGTTTGGGAAGACAAACCCCATCACTCCAAATGTTACCTTCCTCATCCCCCAGCTTTATATGCTGAGCATGATGTGTTATAATATGGGATGTCCCTGTGGTCAGTTGAGGTCAGTTCCAGTACCATCTACCACTGCAATGACAAGTGTCCAAACCTGACTACATTGGGCTCAACCAGGAGCTAATCTCAGCATAGCCTATTGAGACACAAGTCCAAACACTTTAGGAATTGCTCTCAGTCAACCTCTAATTGCTAAGTCATGAGCTAATGAGTTCTGAAATGCGGATCAAGCAACAGCTTAGCTTAAGCAAGTGAGTATTGCAGCAACAAATATACAGAGTCCACATACAGACATTATTTTTTGCAAGAATGACTCAAAGCTCCTTACTCTGCTGGTACCATGCAACAGTGCTTGTTATTTTCAGAAGACAGGTTGGAGGTGCTTGTGCCCCATGGAGGGCTTTGCTCTGGTGTAGCAAGGTACAAAGGATCCACTTTGAGTCTGAGCCATGATGACCTACAGAGAGGTCTCTGTGCCTGGTCTGTGTTTAGCTATTGCTGCCTTCATTCAAGGATACAAGCACAGGGCACTTGTGCAAGCTGCCCCTGCTAATGTGCTTGCACATTCAGAAGGCAGTGGAGCAAAACCACACTTGAGTCATAGTTGAACACACTTGGTGAGTTCAGCTGATGGGGGAGATACTAATATATTTCACTATATTTAGATCAGCCTAGATCTTCTGAAAAAGCAAAAACGGCAAAAAAGGAAGGAGGACAGAGAAGGCAATTTCTTCCACAAGGGTGTTAAAGAGCAGACAGAGAAATGAAAAGGGCAAAGAAAATATTAACACTTACTTTGCAGCTCTGACTGCATTCATGTGTCTGCTTTATTATGAAATGGAAATCTCTGTATTTGGCAAAGTAATGGAAGACTTAAAAAGATGCATGTAGTTTCAGCCTGGCCAGTCTCTTTTGGAAGAACTTGTTGAAATAATGTCTCAGGGTCTGGATTGGGGATATTCTGGGAAAGTAGAGGTTGTATCTCTATTGCTTTCTAGGTAGAAGAGGAGTGATTTAATTCCTGGATTGTAACAAGCTCTTTTATAGAGAAATAAAAATGCTGATCCCAATTTTGAAGTTCACCCCAAAGCAGATCTGGAAACAAATATCTGAAAGAAGCAAAGCAATATTTTATGCGCAATTTCCACCTTCAGAAATATTGACTACTTCTCCTACCTCATTATCAAAAGTAAACTGAGACAGTAAAGTAAAGAGATTTGCTTAGAAAGCAGAGACGAGGGATGCAGCACCTCCAGCATCACTCTTCACTGGGACTACAATGGCATGTGCAGAGGGCTTAGAGCAGGACAGATCTCCAGGGTCTCTCTTACATCCTCCAAGCTGCTCCTCTGACAAACACCTTTCCCTCCCCATCCTGCCACCCAGTTCCATCTTTCAGAAATGGAGTCTGCCTCCAAAATTCCTACAAGAAAGCTTACCAAATGAGGCTGAAGTTTCCGCATGTCTATGAGTTGCTAAAGGTGCCTAGGTCTTGAGGAAGAAGTGATTTCTGCTAGATGCTCAGCTGGGACTTCACTTAGCAAAATCACAACCTGGAACTGTAAACAGCAGTTCTCAGACAGATTGTGGGGCCTTCAGCTTCAGAAGCAGTAAAAGATACAAGCGTTAATTTGTGGTTAAGACCTATTTATCTGGAACAGCACTAGAGGGTGGCTTAGCCTTTCCTGTAGCATTGCAGTTGGAGCTGCCAAAAGAAAGAGATATTAAAAGTTAATAAAAAAGTCTGAAACAAGCTCATTAAAATACTTGGAAAACTTCCCCATTTAGCTTCATACCATAGAACGAGTATGTGAGAACTTGACTGGGCTTGCCTGCCTCCCTAAGACTATCTTGACTTAATACTTGTAAAAAATCACCTGGCGCCTGATGCTGTGTTAAAAAGCCCCTACCATGTCAGGTAATGTTGTAATTTGCTCTGGAAAAGCATCCAAAGCAAAAGAATGTGTGAGCACAATTTCAGAACTCAAACAGGGGAAATACTGGTTGTTAAACAAATCAATGAATACAGACAGCATTTTATTTATTCTAACCCTCAGCCCAAAATTTCAGGGGCTGGTAAGTCTGCCATCTGACTCTGGTTCATCCTGCCTCTGAATGGAACAGATGTTGTAGCTAGTGCTCCCAGAGCAGGCTCTTTGGATACCACATTTTCAGATGGCCTGGCCATATCTGGAACCATTTCAAGGAAAATATAGCCCTGTATTTGACTTCATTGCTCTGTTTACTCACCACATTATTTAGGCTGGGTGGAGGGAAGACCAACAAGACAGGTAGGATGGACTATTTGCATAGCCGCAAGCGGCTTCTATCTGATTGAGTGGAGTGGATTGAACTATAGGTGGATTGTAGGTCAAGAGGTTGTTTGAGTTTCACATTCATGGATGCCCTGTCCAGAGCCAGTGCTCTCATTAGCTGATCTGTAGCAGTCTGTATTGGCTGCTAGGTCATGAACTGATCCTAAGCTATTGAAGATCAGGACTACTGTGGTTCTGTATTCATGTGGCACCCCAAGAGCAAAGCCAACAGTGCTTCAGTGAAGGCTGCCCACCATCCATCACAGACTGTGGTCTGCCAGCAAAGCCTGAGCCTTGGTGATATTAAGAGACTGATTTATCAACTGAAGCAAATAACTGAAGCCGTATCTGACCTAGTATTTAGTTCTTCATTCCACGGCTAGGCTTCGTGAACAAAGGTATGGGAAGGGCTCTACTCACACTTGCTGCAAACATGCTGATGGCTAAAAAGGCCAATGCAGGATAGGCAAGTCCAGTTGCAAAAGGCACAATGGAAAGTCTCCTTAGGTGGTATTGATGAGGCATGGTTCTTTCTGTGTTGTCTTTTCTCCTCTAGACTGATTCTACGTGCATTCTCAAAGGAGGCAGCAGCGTTACAGATGGTGTGTCTCCTTGTCTCTTGTTTGGAGGCCACAGTGGAGCACTGCTGGCAGTCAATATGACCAACACTGAGGTATTGTTTCAGGGAGTCCTTGTATCTTCTCTTTGGGGCTCCTCTGTTGTGGCAGCTGGTGGCGAGTTCACCATAGAGCACAATCTTAGGGTGGTGGCGATCCTCCATCCTGGAGACGTGCCCTGCCCAGCGCAGCTGCATCCTCAGCAGCATGGCCTCAATACTGGTGACCCCTGTCTGTTCAAGGATAGTAACACTAGTCACGTAGTCAGTCCAGTGGATGTTTAGGATTGTACAGAGGCAGCGCTGATGGAAGCATTTGAGGAGTCGCAGGTGGTGACGGTAGATGACCCATGATTCAGACCCATATAAAAGAGTAGGCAGTACAATGGTTCTGTAGACACTAATCTTTTTACTTTTCTTCAGGTGTTCATTGCACCAGACTCTTTTATGGAGTTTTCCAAAGGCTCTTTGTGCCTTTGCTAACCTGTTGTCTATCTCTTTGTCAATCTTACCATCCAAGGAAATNGAGGGCGGCATCATCAGCAAAAAGCAGCTCATGGACAAGATGATTTAGGGTCTTGGCATGGGCCTTGAGTCGCCTGAGGTTGAATAGGCTCCCATCAGTATGATATCGAATGTAAATGCCATTATCTTCATCGAGGTCTGCCATGGCCCTTTGGAGCATCATGCTGGAGAAGATTGTGAATAGAGTTGGTGCAAGAACATAACCTTGTTTCACACCATTAGCTATTGAGAAGGGCTCAGAGAGTGCATCGCCATATCTGACTTGGCTGCACTGATTCTTATGTAGCAGGATAATCATTTTGAGTACTGCAGACATGGTATTTGTTCTCAGACAACTGCAAAAGAAGTGTAGGGAACAGAACAAAGGACTCTATATAACTTTTGCTGACCTCACCAAGGCGTTTGACACTGTGAGCAGAAAAGGCCTGTGGCAGATCTTGGAACTCCACATTCCAAGTTGTCCTCCCAAGTTCCTTAAAATGATTTAGCTCTAGGGTGAAAATCAAAAGATACATGAAGAACTAGCTTGGGATTCTTTGTCTAATCCTTGTCCCTCCTACCCCAACTGTTTCTATGGGATGCTAAACTTTTGGCTAACATTCCACTATCACATCTGGGATTATCCAGCTTCATAATGTTCATCCTGTTTCCTTCAAAGTGCAATGACTGCCTTGGGACTAGGACATAGTATTGAAATTTTCCAATTGTTGTAGCCTCTAGGAATGCAAGGTGTTGGACTTGGTGGCCTTTGGCCTTTTCCCTAGATGAGCTTTCAGAGTTTTCATAATACATTATAAGAAGTCTTACAGCTTTTTTTATGGTAGGGCTTATTTTACCAAGGAAGCTAACTAGTTAGCACTTTTCCTTTTGCCTAGGCTGCATTACAAATGTATGATTATACAGCACTTCAGCAATGGATTGCTGTTCCCAGACATGCATCCTATAGATTTGCTACAGATTTGAGCCTGCTACAGATTTGACTTGTGTATCCCCCAGCCTGCAAAATCCAAAGGCAGAGCTATGCGGAGACACAGGACAAGTTCAGATCAGGCAGGCTGTGCAGAGGTCACTGGGATTCATGGAATCCATGTAGCACCATGCGTAAGGAAGCCTGAAGGTAAAGTATTTTCAGCTTCCCTACCCATATTCTTTGCCCAAACTGACTTCTGCTTGAATAGTATCACATAGCTGAACAGCCAGCACCTTGCATAGTTTGCAGCAGCTTTTTGGGTTTTTAACCCAAAATCTCAGTGCAGAAAGCACACATTAGCATCCCTGTATGGCAATGGCAGCTCTTAGGGCAATCTTGCCTGTAAACACAACAGTTCTCTGGACCCTGGAACACATACTATCAGGCATGATCTCTTCCCAAGGACCTCATAAGGAGGAAAGATTCCTGGCAAAACCAAGAGCAGCACCCAGCTGATCCAGACCCCTGCACCCTGTCTCTTTTCTTCACAAGAAGCTCACGGAAAGACTTCTTGTAGGAAAAGACTGCAGCTGAAGGGGTGGAAAGGAGCCCACAAAGTGGAAGATATGCACAAGTCTTCCTTCTACAACTTCTCTATTAAGAGCAAAGAAATAGCAGATGTGTATCTGATGTGTTTACATAAAAGCTGGAGTATTTACTGATGCTTTTAAGGTCATATTTTACTTCAGTCAAGCATCAAAAAAATGTAGAGAGTATCTTGCACTTAGTTAGCTAAACACCTTTTCCTGGCTTTGGATTGGGTAAGACAGATACTCACAATAAACTTTATCTGGGGGACAGTTCAAGGAAATGGCAAAAGAGTCCAAAATCCACTAACTCAATGTCATTCATCTACTCAAGGAGTCTAGGCTGGCTGAGCACTGACCATAAATCATCACATTTGACACTCATTCAGTGGCCTTTGTAAAACATGAGTGAGTCTGCACACAGCTGCTATGGGAGGAGCATTGTATCACACTGGCCAGCTACAGAGGCTTCTATGAAGAGGCCCTTACTCTACTGGGCATGTAAAGATAATTTTCCACCTAATCGCTAGGAGTTCTAGTCAAAGCATGTATATACAGAGGAGTGTGGCTAAATCTGTCACCTAAGCCCATTTTGATGGAGCTATAAATTCAAGAAACTGCAGTCTGCAAACACAGCCAGGAAACACCTTGGGTACTTTTGCCATCACACCAAGTCCTAGAGTGAGTCATAATGTCATGGCATTACTTCTTGGCATCCTAACAGCTTTCTGGGAACTATGTGGGCACCATCACTATAGTATCTCAATATGTCCCAGTGACTCAGTTAGACAGGGAATTTTACAAATGAGAGAAAGCAAAAGTGACTTGACTGTTTTCTTGACAATCTATGATTCATACAAGAAATCCTGGGTCTCTTGAATGGAAGTTTAATGTCTTACACACCAAAACACCTTTCCTAGCAAATGCACTCTCAGGCTTAGTAGTTAAAACTCTCCACTTGTTTGTTGGGGTGTTAACAAATCATGTGTACTGCCGAGTTGTTCCCACAGTCATCCCTGAGGCATATGGCCCTGATCAGTGTGAGAGACAAGTACTAATTAAATGGTTTAATTCTGATCCAGTAGTTGTCCAATTATAGCGCTACTTGAAGCCTCCATGGAAAAATGAGGAGAAAAAGCAGGTCCTTTTAGTCCTCTAGAATGGAAAGTCTGAAGCCATTTTGCACTGTTGCATCCCTGTTATCATTCTAGACTGTCCACAAGATATAAAAACTGATGTAGTGTGAGCTAGAGCAAAGCCTTTTGGGAGGTACTAACACAAAAATAGAAACCTCCTATGCTCAATGAAACAAGTGCTGTGCATGCGCTGCAAGAGAGCTTGCTTGTAAATATTCTCTGCAGTCTGTGTAGGAGTTGTGTGGAGGCAGCCTGAAGACATCCAGCAGCAGAAAAATGAGATAAATGGGCATTTATTTGGCTGGGTATCTGGGGAGAAGGGTTTTAATATGTGCTAGAAGAAAGTGGAGATTGAAGCTATCAAGCTGTGTCATGATGGACTTAAATAATAAAGGCCTGAGCTGCCTTGTACAGCTCCCAGCCCATGAGGAGGGTTTCAGAAAGATGAGAAAATGTCTCTGATTATATCTTTTCTCTCTTCACCTGTCATCTTTCTCTGTTTCTTTGCTGAAATCTCATAGAAAGATGTCACAAATCTACTGTGTACAGCAAATTTCCATTATCAGGGAAATGCCATTCCCAGTTGAGAAACTCAATAAAGTACTGGAAAAATAATTAAGTTATATAAACAATATTCTCATGCTTTTCCCAATCTGGGCTAATCCCAGCCTGCTGTTCTCACAGAAGCAGAAGTGAGCTCTGCTGTGTGCACACACAGTTGAGTGCACTGTGCACACCCAGATGCACAAGTGTGACAAGTGATGCTGGTACCACCTTCTCACTGGAGGCTGCTCCACGCTTCCTTCTACACGGCTCCACTCCCCTACAGCCCTGCCAGGCGCTCCCTCTCCAGGCTGAAATTTTTCTGTGCCGTCTCAGGCAGTTTTGTTTGCTTTTCTACTTAATTAGATATTATATTTTCAGCCCAAAAGTTCAAGTGTTACCAAGAAAGACAGAAAAAATAGGAAAAAAGCCATTTACCTTAATTTTTCCAAAATGTGGTAAATGTGAGCAATTTTTAATGTGACTTCTTCCCTTTCTTCTTTTTTTGTTCCCACCAATACCAAACTCTGCAGTTTCCAATACCTTCCCAGATCCAGAAAGCATGTGCTTTTCTCTAGCCTTTTCCAAGATAATTCAAGAAACAAATGTAACAAATGTAACAATTTTCTTTTTAAAAATCATACAAAAGCCAACATCTAGGACAAAACATTTCAAATAAAAAGTCATATATTAACCAAAAACTGTACTATTAAGAGGAAATTACAGACATCTCTAGACCTTTTCCACAAAAGGACAGATGAATTGAAGACCCATCCATATTAGAATAAGAATCGAATATACTTAAGCTGTTTATATCTATTGCATGAGTTAATTTTGTCAATTGTAGAAGCTTTATAGCTTCAGCAGATCTTAAAGTTCATGAACATTAAATCTGACCTCACCTCACAGAGACAAGTGCCTGGTTACATTTCATCCCTTTTTTTGGCACAGCACAGAGGGCCAAGTGCTCACAAAAGTGTGTCTGGCAGCTGCACCAGAGCAATGGGAATATTCCCATTTATGAGGAATGGTTTGGGAAAACTGATGTCAGCTCTGGGAAAAATATCTCTACTTTGTGCATGGTACATATCCATCTACAGCTGTAGCTTGCTATGCTAATACAATTAAATTCCCAATTAAGGGTGAAGCCTAAGCAACCTCCTTAAATAAAACAATGGAGCATTTTTTTAGTTGCTGGTGTAATCATGGGTCACAGGAACTGTGGATTTGTCAGGCTCACTTGAAAGCTGCGTTTTACTGATACCTGCAAAGATATAATCATGCAGGATATCTCATATCCTGGTCTTTGGGCAATTATTTCCATCTCTCTATTGAATGTGTTGGAACATTGGCTGTCCTGGTGTCACAAATGACATGGCCAAGGAAGCTACATTCATGGCAAATGGTGCCCAAGAGCTGAACATCTTCACCCTTATAGCAGCTAGCTCAGAGTTCATAGCAATTTCTCCACTATTATATTTCACCTCATTTTTGTTACCACCCTCCACTGCTCAAACCAACAGGATCTCTGCAGGTAGCATCTCATATACCCCATTGGTGAGAGTACTCAGGCATTGTGTCATCAGGTAATATTACTGTCACCTTTTGACTTCTGGTGCCATAGCTGGGAATGAAACATTAAATAACGTCCATTCCAAGTCCAGTACTGGGGCTGTTCCACCAGTAATTTTTTTCTGGCATGTTTCTTCTCATTCAATAATAACCCATCATGTTCTTCTTGTTTGTCAGTGTTTTTCTTACCTCTAAATTCATGTTTCTCTAATATAAGAAAGAATTTATTTGGTTTATTTCACAGTCTTACTACAAATTGCATTTGTCTTACTTGACAAGGTCAGTTATCCTATAAAAAAGACACCATATTAATTTGACATGATCAACCTTGAGCAAATTCATGCTGTATTTTATTTAATTTCCAGTTATATCCTGTCTTTTTTCTTCAGCATAGTTTTTGTGTCCAGGTGATTCTTTCAGCATAGTTTTTGTGTCCAGATGATTCCCATAGCTAATGCATGATCATGAAGGGGAAAAGGACAAGACAGTTTGTCCCCAATTCCTTTCTGTACCCTGCTCTTTGTCTCTGATATTGCATTTGCTGAAGTCCATGCAGGCAGCCTAAAACAGAAGGCAAAAAACAAGAAGTCATCAGCTCTTCCATGAAGCTTTCTCATGGAGCATGAACTGTGCATCCTTCCTGACAGAACCTGTTGCCTCATGAAATTCAGAGCCTGAGGGGCTTAGTCAAATATCTTAGATAGAGATGAAACACTAGCAATTATTAAAAGACAATTAAAAGGATTATCTTTCTTCATACTCTATAAACTGTTCTCTAGCCAGGCTAGGAGGACATAAACTCCTTGGTTGAAGAGCTCTTGATTAGGTGCACAACATAAATTTAACAACATGCTCTGTACTGTTTGGCAACAATCCCAGAGCAGATATCACTGCAGAGAAGCTTTGCTCTTCCACACCAGGGCCACAGCTGCATCTTCATTATAACATCTACAGTTCATCTCCATTACAGAGACACAAAATTTCTGGGGAGGAGAGGGGGTTGTGGATATAGTTTGCTTTCCACACATTGCTTTTGGAATCAGACAGCATGGGAAAGCTCTTGTTACACTCCATGCTCAGCAAGAGTGATCCTGACTGAAGTAGATGCTGGGTTAGGTGATTAGGAAAGCTCTGTATTAACTTGTTGGAATGCTTCAGGAAAGAATGGTGTCCATCAATTAGGACATGAAGGTAGATGAGCTACCGACACAGAACAGGGTTTAAGGGTCTGCAGCTTGCTAGGAGTGGCTTGCTTGTGAGAATGCACCCGGCAGGTGCACCACAGGTCTGTACAGAGGTACAGCACCAGTGCAGCATGCAGCCTGGGGAGGCTCTCCTTGCTCTGACCCCCTGCACACAGGCATGTGTCACACACCAGCGTCATGGGGAAGTGCCAAGATGGCAAGTGGCAGTGGTAACCACACTACCAGCTTCCACCATGCTGGAGAAGCCTGGAATTGGGTGCTTCAGGAAGGGCTGCCCCTCCAGCTGTGTAGTGGTGTAGGAGATAGCAGTTGTCATTATCCATGTTCCCAACTGACCCAAAAGAGCAGAGGTGGGCTCAGCCTTCTAGGCAGACTTTCCTGGAGGACTGGGAAAGGGGAATAAGTTAGAAGACAACTACACTCTCGCCAAGCATTTCCAACTCCAGGCTCCTCTGTGTGTGCAGCCGCTCGGGGAAGCGCAAAGCTTTGTGTGCAGCCAGCCAAGCACTGTGTACTGCCTCAGGCATCTGCCCCTTGCTGCCTGGCACAGCAGTGCCAGCCTCCCTGCACATTCCCACATACCCAGCTCTCTCACCAGCAATTTGGAGAAATGGCGATGGGCCTGCTTCCAGGCATCTCCTGACTGCTGCTGTAGCCAGGTCCCCGCTAGGAATCAGATCCCCAGGATCAGTGCAGTGGCATCCGTTCACCCCACAAGTTGTACCTTTCTTAGTCTCAAGCTATGTCTGTATTTTGCAGATCGCAATGCCCAGGAAAGCATCCTCAGGAGCCTACAGCAGAATTCAACATGCCTGGGAAGGGCAGTTGAAGACTGAATAGTCCTTCAAAACCACTTCTCATATATTTGTCCAGCTGCTGTTTCCTAAACTAACAGGGCTTTCTATAAGTACAAACCCTTCTCACATTCAGTGAACATCAACAATAACTGAAACAAATAAAATTCTCACTTCATCTTGTTATGAGCCTGAATTTTACAAATGACTATTACAAAACAGAGTAGAACCTTTTAGCACTTTTGATACTGTATAATCCACGAAACCTTTTATTTAGAAAGAAAGCTTAAAACACATTGAGAAGAGAGCATTTTCCTTCCTGCTGTGAAATTAATGTACTGACTCCCTCATAGCCAAGTAGTTGACAAATATAAAAGTGATTTTGCCCAAATACTGATTTCTCTGTTACACTTTGTTGGGTAGAGCTGATAAATCACTCCTGGTGCTCTCTTTGGATAATGTCAAACAATAATCAGACAGAACATGCAAACTTCAAATAAGCCAGGACAAAAATACTGTAATAAAACAAGTGTCTCTGAGTCTCTTTAACAACATTTATTGTTAAACAACTGTACTAAAATCTACCTCAGCTTACTAGCTTTTAAATGAAACAATGAACAAACAGTCCCCAAACTGTTGACATTTTGACTATGACTTTTTAAAATACATTCATCTCTTTAAAGGTTAATCTAAAATATCTTGAGAGCTCACTCACTTTATTTCAATTTATTCTAGTCCCTCAGCGACAAGGACATAGTCACTCCATATAAACTATGCCTCCTAGGTGCTAGATTTGAAGAGGATTTTGCCTCAGAAGACACTGTATATGGTGGCAAGGGACAACTCTGTTTTTCTCGACATTTTCACAGCTTGGCATTTCAGAGAAAAAAGAGCTCGTAAAACAGCTAGTTAATATTCTGGGAATGACCTTACAAAGAGAAAAGAGGATTAGAATAAAGTTGTCACAAAACTCATATACGACAGCTTGAGCAGACTGAAAAAGAATGGGAAACAGTGTGGAGTGTCCAAAGTCCCAATCCACCTGCCTCTGACTTTGTCCAAGCAAGCTGTCAAGCATGGAATCCAGCATGTTTCTCTCAGTACAGGATTTGGTGGCAAGGAACAAACCATGTTTTGATTAAAAAGGATTGAAAAATGGAATTCAGCATAAGGAGAAGAGACTTTGGAGAAAACAGCATGGCTGTGGTCTGAGACCAATTAGATACCTCTGTCCTTGCTACCGCTGTTTGAGTAGAGAACATATCCTGCTCCAGAGAACTAAATACAGATAAAAACTTCAGAGATCAGATTCTCAGATGGTATAAATTGGCATAATTTCATTAACTGAACTAGCTAGACCCCAATCTCTGGTTGCTGAAGGCTACATTTGGGATACTCCTTTTCCTACACTTTGTCTTCTGTCCGAACATCACTATATTATATTAACCACAGAACAGTGATTTTTCCCCTAGACATGATTTTCTGTCTGACCACAGAAGAAAGAGTTGGCGAAGCCTCTGAAAATCATCTGGTCCATCATCTACCCTGCAGCAGGATTAGCTGTACTTGCACTGTAGACTTGTTCTGTATCATCAGGTACCACCAGCCTATGGATATTCCTAGGAGGCTTGTTTTTACTGGCTGGGCAATTTCATCCATAGCAAGACAAAGAGCAGAGGGAATCTGAACCCTTGCAGATGCACAGTAGGTTTAGAGACAGCTGTTTGCCAAGATCCCATATGGATGTTAAAGTGGGATTGGGCTGGGCAGTAGCAAAGAACTCAAACTGCACACAGGGATCCACCAACAGCACTTTTTCACGTGTGCATAGGTAAGGACAGCAAACTGGTTCTCATTGCTGCTGTCAGTGATATTCTGAGAACTTGGAAGAAGTGGAAAATATCCTTTGCGGCTGGGGCAAAGGATTATTTGGGTTCAGCTGATGCATATGGACTAAAGACTCACATCAGTGGTCTGAGGCTCTTTCTTCCCTGTACCCTCTGTATGGGATTTAAATGATTGTTCTCTGTTCTTCTGCATGCTGTAAATTGTTTGTTACTGCAGATAGCACATCTATCACTTAACTCTCTCCAGACCTCTGTCTTCCTGATGGATTCACTCAATGACTTATCAAGCACAAATTTGGACAGAAGTAGAATACTGAGATTTATGAAAGATCATTTCTTCATGCAAAATCCATTAAACTGAGTTACTGAATACAAAGAGTCCTCCAGGAAAGAAATAATTTCCACTTTTCATCTGTTCTACAAACTTTTATATCACAGTATTAACAAGGTTGGAAGAGACCTTTGAATCATTAACCCAAAAACACTCAGCCATAGTTTGCATACCTAACACCAAGACACTAGACCAGGTGTCCTGACTTTATAGTAGCACACTCAGTTCAACAAGTCACCCTCCAGTAATTTCTAGCTTAATCTATTCTTGCTTGCATTTTAACACCCAACTAAAAAGACAGATACCACAATAAGCATAATAAATCAACAAACATGCAGCGACACCAAACACATAAACACATCCATAAACCTGAATGGGGAGTAACACTTGACAGAAGTTCTCGAGAAGATGATGCTATCTGTCATTTCTGTTGGAGCCTCCTTGAAACTTAAATCAGAATAGAGTGGGCGTGGACTTGGGCACTGTCCAACACATAGAGGGGCACAAGTCATAACCAAAAAAAATTGCAGTCACATTTTTATGGAGCATCCACAGGGAGATGGTAGTGTGTGTTTTTCACTGCTGTAAGAGCTTGGTAGAGGTATTTCTGTGGAATTGCTATCCTTTAGGATTTCTCCAGCCCACAAATGAACACAGCTAGTAAGAGTCAGTCTACTGAGACTCAATGAAGTCCTGGATCCGGGCATTTGTAAAAGCATGTCCATGCTTGTGTGTGGAAGGGGAAGGCAAATAAAAGCATAAACCCATATAATTTCTCAAGATATTAATTATTTTTTCCAGCAATTACACAAAATACACCTTTTATTAAAATTAAATTAAACTAGCTCTAGACCTCTGACCCACGTCAGGAAAGACAGTCATCATCTTCCTGATGGGGTAATGTTAGAGCAGACAGGAGTTTTCTGTTCTCCAAGGGGTCAGTCATAAGCTGAACTTCTCAGCTGAACCACCATCATGTATTAGTTGGAAAGCAACATTCCTCTCTCTTGATGCTGTAGAATACAATGAGAATTACCACATCAGCTCATAAAAAGCTTCAGGGCACAGCTAGAGTGCCAGGTGCCTGTTCCTACTGTGTGACACATACTCCTGAAAGGGGTGTGATGCAATGATCCCATGCACTGAGCAAGGACTACAAGGCACTGCTTAAGATCCTGACCCTCTCCTCTTTCCTGCTCTTTGTCCTCTTGAAGTCTAGAGTCTTCTCCTAATGGAAATGTTTGTCTGAGCTGAGCACTACTTTTCCCAAAAGGAAACCAAAGGAGAAGGCAGAGGTTACCATCACCCCATTACATAATAATTTAGTGACTGGAGAGCACTTGCTCACAAAATGGAAGACTACTTCTCAGTTCCCCCTCCTCGGCATGATCATAATTCAGGCTTTCCTCCACCCACCTATATGTACCCTTGGGCTTTCTCTCTTCCTGCTCCAGTTCTGCTTTCCTGTCTGGGCCAAGCTCTGCTTTTGCCACCCCTAGTCTTGGTGGTTACAGAATACAAATCATAATGAAAATTGTGGGTTTGAATGCCTTCAGGCTGAGAAGAGCACTGGATCCAGGTGCTTCCCAAGACTAGCCAAGAATGTCAGTCATTATACTTATTCCCAGTGGCAAGCAGAAGTGTCATCAATAAGGGCCACAATTTAATGATGGCAGTTACAGTTCTTTGTGGTGAACTCAGACATATATGTACAGGCAAAAACAGGCTGTAAACTGGTGATTTCAGATTTCTTCATGCTTAAAATCTAGATGTTGAGTGAGTTTACATGTGCCTACTTTATAATTTCCTGCATGCCTAGGGAACATAAGGAATACAGGAATAGGTATTTAGGCTGTGCTGAAGAGAATGCATTTTGGATTGCCTTCTGGAGGTCAGGCACCTGTATTTCACCAAAATCTAGTTTCAAGCACTCTGGCTCCCACTGAAAGTTGCTACTAAAACAGATGCACAAGCGCTTCATGTCATAATAGCAATAGATTGCCTTGGTTTATTGGGATAGGACTTCAAAAAGGCATTAATTGGAATTTAAATGAATACCAGCTAAACGCAGGAAGACGAATATTGTCATTCTGCCAGTGTGCTTCAAATCATGCATTTCATGCCCGGTTTTAAGCTTTGGAGCATAGGTGTTGAAGACAAAAGTGTATACTGCCCCAGGAGAGTTCAGCAAATCCCTTTTTCTAAAAGGTGGATTGTATAACAACCTAATTTAGCCCTAGTATAATTCTGCTCCTTTCAATCCCAAGAGTTAATTTTGTTTGCTGTGTGTTTCCAAACTGGGAAAAGACTCAGGAAACAATATGAAGAATGCTTTTCCATGTGAGAGCATGGAATCTCTATGCTAAAGCCTAGGCATACACGCAAGATCTGTGACATATTTGGTATACGGTGGACTAGGGAACTACATCTTTCATGGGATCTCCCAAGATTAAGCCTTAAAACACACTGCATGACCTTGGGAAAAGCACTTACTTTTTCTCTGGTTAGGTCTATTGTATAAATTAAACCCTGCCAGGGGATGTTCCAGGGCATTGGAATTCAATCCTGTGTAAACCATTGACATAATCCTTGGCATCAGTTTCGCTGAAGCCAACTGGCAGTGTCCCAGACAATTCCCCACACAGCTCTGGAGTCAGTGCAACCCAAGGCCATCCCCAGCAGACATGTAGAAGGCAGCCACTCCACTTTGGAGGCAAAGAGGGAACACAGGCTGCTCCATCCCAGCCAGCCTCTGTGCTCAACTGCAAGTTTGGGCATGTTTTGTTGATGAGTACAAACACAACTGATGCACTTAAAATGGAGATAATGTATCATTTCCTTTATAAAGAGCTTTGTGATTTCAGCATGCAACTACCTTTATAGTTACTGCATACATAAAGCTGGACTACCCATAAGACTATTTGAAAGCACTTGTAAATAAAGCTGTCTTTCCCCTCTCAGAGTACTAGGGAACAGCTGCCAGAAAATACACCCTGTAGGAAGCTCATGCTCCCACCTACAGGTAATGCCTGCCAGAAAAAAAAAAAAGGGAGTAGCATACTGGCCTATGGGGGCAAGATATCTAATATCCTGCTCTTTGTAGGTGCAGGAGAAGAGATGTTTACGCATTCTCTCCTCCCAGTGAGAGAGCAGGGTGGCCTTGCCCGTCTCCAGAGATCCTTTGCTTTAGCTGGCACCCTCTGTCCCACCTGACAATCTTGCCATGGTCATAGGAGCCATCTGTGCATGTGTAATGGATGCACTTTCAGGACTGCAACAGCTTTGAATCAACCACCATCTCTTCCAAAAAAAGAACTCAACTGTACTCCACTGGAGAATACTTGATGATGCTACAGATCTGCTCTGAAGGCCAGTGAGCAACAACCTGTAATTAATGCAAAGGAATGGAAAAAAGTTAGAAGCAGAGAGAAAACGCTCCCCTCCTTTTAGAGCCACAGATTCCCTTCATCCTTGCCATATATACTCCAGCGCCTCACCCTGTTTGAGCCTGCCACTTGAAAACATTTTACTTACAGATCCTTCTAGAGGCACAAACATTTGGCATCTCCTCCAACTGCTTTGGACTTCAGCATGTTGGAAGCTGGGTTCAAAATACAAGTCGTATTTCATGCACCATATTCCAGTCCTCAGTGAAAGGCAGTCAGTTGTGGAATGGGATGCTGGAGCTTTGTAACATCTCTCACTGGCATTAACTACCAGCCTCCATAGTCAAGGGCTACTTTTTTGCCAAATGAACATACGAATGATTATCAACACCAAGCCTCTTCTATTTGTTCATCTTGAAGCAGCAGGCTCCATCAGTTTCACACACCTTCCTGCTAAACAGAATCAAACTAGCTGCTCCTGATTTAAATTTGTGCAACTTTATATGTATGTAGTTTTTCTAATAAAAACCTCCATACATATATTTGATTAGTAATGTAGGGTAATACAGTGTGCAGTATGATACAGATAAATTCAAACAATCCTATTTTGGAAACAGGCTATTCTGAGACTTTTATTCACAGCAGCATACACACGATTTCATTCAGAACTGTCAGCCCTCACATGTATACATGCTCTGTGCATAGATGCATTGTAGCCCACAGCTGGAACTGCTTTGTATTAAATACCTCCTGTGGAAAAAAACCAGCAAAAAATGGAACTGGCAATAATAATTACAGCAGTTCTTTTTTTAAGATGCTGGAAGAAACCAGTCTCTGACAGAAGGAGGCACTCAGGTACGTCTTCACTCAGTAAACTGTTGCCTAAGTGTTCACTAGCCCATTTTACAAAGGGGTCACGTTTGCAAGAAGCTTTTGTCCTAAAACCAAGCCCTCCGCACAGATGATCCTGTGGCCTTTATGAGCCACTGCTCTCTCATCTCAGTTCTGAATGAAGAAATAAAAATATTATTGCATACGTCAAAGGCTTTGACCAACTTCCAAGGAAATATCACAGCTGCATAGAAGGCAGAATGGTTCAGCCAGTAGAGAACTGATGGTCTGACTGCAGCATGACTTACTCCAGTAGCACACCTCTCTTCTGGTTGCAATATAAAAATAAATAATGAGCCTACAAAAGCCTAGTTTTAGCATCTAGCCTTGAGGATGCTTCATCGGTCTCAGTAGTTTTTAAATTAGATGGATTATTAGCTACTAAGCTACTTTTTTTAAGTGTTTTTTTTGGCCAAGTGCCCCTACAGACTGTCATGAATTGTGCAACTTTGAAACCCTCTTCTCCTCACTATTTCCAAATCTGCAACTTTCTACAGCATTTGCAAACAGCTGCACATGTCAGGAAAGCAGAAATACTCTCAAATTTAGCTACACGTTTGGCAACATCTGTCCCAGATATTCACAGGACTCCAGCCATTGCTTCTTCCACCTTGCAAATGGAATTGCTTTTGACCAACAGAGCTCGAATCTACCCTGACTAAGCTCTTCCCACGGCCAAACCACAGTGCAGGCATGTAAAATACATGGCCAGTCGGCACTGGCTCACTCCTGGAGCTGATGGTACCTGCCCTTCAGATTTTCCAAAGGAGAGTAACCCTTGCTTCACACTATTCAATGCCTCTTTTGTTCTGGTTTTAATCCTGTGTCCAGCTACGGCTTTATTTGACTCCTGAACTGCTGTCAACAGGAATGACGGCACTTGGGAGCCCTTACAGGCGACCCAGCACATGCAGGCCCAAGCTGTGAGTCAGGGAACACCATTATGGGCAAGCAAGTTACGCACACAGCAGGAAAAGCGAGTGTACTGCAGTAATGCATTTTATTCAGAGAAAAGCCAGTGAGATGAGAGCAACTGAAATGCCAGAAGATTTAAGAGAAGGAGAGAATGTAGGTATATAGGCTAAACCAAACTCCGCTTTTCTTCCTTAAAAATTACGTGAAACAGAAACGTGATTTTCTTTTTCATGGGAAAGGAGACATTATTTTCATGAGGCATGAAGATGAAATGATATCCCTTGTTTTTAACCAGTCTGGAGTGGCTGGATCGGCCCCAGCCGGGCGCCGTGCTGGGCGCTCCGCAGCTCCGTCCCCGGCGCAGCCGTTCCGCCGCCTCAGCCCCCGCCTCAGCCCCCGCCTCAGCCCCCGCCTCAGCCCCGCCGCGTGAGGCGGAGCGAGCGGCCCGCGGCGCGCGGCCGCCATCTCGTGGCTGAGGCAGCGGCAAAATGGCCCCCGCGCCCGCCCAGCGCGGGGAACGCGTCCGTGAGGGGTCTGCGGGACAGGGCCGCGCAAGGAGAGGGAGGGGAGGCACCGGGAACAAAACACGGATAAACCCCACGAGGTAACGGGCGGCAAAGCGCCGGGCTGTGGTAGCTGTCTGCGCCTCTCCTTGAGTGGGAGCGCGCCTCTCGCCTGAGGAGAGCAGGGCGGATTTTATTTTACACAGAAATTAACATCATGCCGGAAAATTTAGAAAGGGACACGGAAAAAATACATTAAGGGAAGTTTCAAAACTATAAAGGCTGATCTACCTCTGGTGTGAAGAAAGAAGAGCTTTCCCGCTTTCTGCTGCTTCTGTAACAGCCGGATGCACTCTGGTGTTCTGTCACAGAATCACACAATCAATTTGCCTGGAAAAGACCTGAGGCCATCGAGTCCAAACTGTGACCAGTCACCACCACCATGTCAACTGGACCAAGACACTAAGTGCCACACACAGTCTTTCCTTAAACACCTCTAAGGATGGTGACTCTGGGCAGCCCATTCCAATGTCTAATCACTCTGTGAAGAAATTCCTCCAAAATGTCCAGCCTGAACCTCCTCTGGCACACCTTGAGGCTGTGTCCTGTCACTGTTATCGGGGAGAAGACGCAGACCCCCACCTGGCTACAACCTCCTTTCAGGGAGTTGAAGAGCGATAAGGTCTTCCTTGAGCCTCCTCAAAGCTTGCCGATGTCAGCACGTAGGGGAGGGCTGCTCTGCCCCGTTTCTCTGCCAAACTTCATTGCTTGGAAATGTCTCATAGCTCTTGCCTGCCACCAGCTGAGTTACTGCTTGAAATTTTCCTAAAAAAAGTTCTCCCTGGACCAGAACTGGTTAGAGGTGAAACATTTGTTCTTTCCCATGTTAAAAACACATGTAGTGATTTTGTACTATCAAACTCCACAAATTTGTGCAAACTATAGTGAGTCTATGCTTTGAGGCATGCATTTGGCAAGGACCCAGGGATGCAACTTTAGCCTAAACTATTAGAATATTAAAAGCTATAGAACATGCTCTTCTCAGCAGGAATTTGGCAGCTAAAATCCTTGAAGATGCATTAAATTCCAGCATAGGACCACCATGGATAAAGGTGCCTTGTGACCCATACAGATGCAGATATAAAGCCATGTGGTGGACTTGTTTTCCATTTGGTCTCTAAAAATCCGAGCAGTTAAAATATTCACAGAAATTAATATTAAGGTCACAAACCCACATAAACCAGTTCAGAACATGCAGGCTGGCTGTGCAACCATCATTCCACTCCTTGTGCCTTGTCTGTACCACAGGCTTCTGGCTTTGGTTGGGTGGGGTTCAGTCTGTGGTACCCTCTGCATCACGGTGGCAGAAGTCCTGGGCACATGAAGATCAGTACTGTAGCTATCCCAGTGAAACTGGAGTGACACAGCCGGGGAGTCTTGCACGTAGTAGTGACTGAGCATCAGGATCCCAGGTGCAGCCAGATCGAAGTCCTGCCCTCCAATAGCTCCGCATCCCACACTTTCTCAGAGCTCATGCTTTTCATAGGTGTGAGCGGGACAGGTAGCTTTGTGTTCTGCCGTGTCAGATGTTTGCAAGTCTAAGGTAGGCATTAAGAACTCGGCATTCTCTGATGTTTAAAAAGTGTATCTCCAAAGTAAGAGCTATCACTATAATTCATACAAATATGCCTTTTCACTTTGCAATGAGCTCTGCTACTGAGACCTCTGTGATTTGTCCCCCAGGACTTTCGACTTCTTTTGGGGAAACGGCCTTTCACCCGCCACAAGCACACAGCAGCACAGTCTTAGAAACTAGGCCAGTGCATCCCGCTCCTCTCCCACCAAGGAATCCCGCGGACAGCTGCAGGGATTTCCCTCTCCCGGGGCCGCCGCAGCTCCTTCCTGCGCGGTCGGAGCCCACCCTCTGCTGGGGGCTCGGCTCCCTCTGCCAGCGCGGCCGCGTCCCTCCGCTCCAGCCCCGCTCTCCGCAGCCTCAGGGCACTTGTACATGCATCACACAATTTCCGTCTGGCTGCACAGCAAGCAGTCCTCTGGAGCTCAACAATACCCAGTATGTAGTTGACAACGCGCTGCATTCCTACACACAGTCATGCTTTGCTGTCTCCAGGAAGAACTGTGGAGATTGTAGCTGCCCCCAGAACCATTAATTTTGAGGACTTTTGAAAAAATTAGTATCAAAAGAATCCTCCCCTTCTATTCTTTGTTATATGCATTTAATGGTGAGATTGGTTTGTTTGTGTTTTGTTGTTGGGTTGTTTTTTAAAAAAAGTATATATTTTTGCTTCATTTTTCTAGTTCACACAAGACGGATAAGTATCAGACAGCATTGCTATAGCTCCAGCAGGGAAACAGCTTATCTAGAGGGTCAAGGAAATCCCAGCCTCTGGATATCCTGGTTTCTTTCATTGAGGAGGGAATGCTGAGGCAGTGAAAATTACCTGCTCTTTGTCACTGGAAATCTTACACATTTGGGAAGTGACTAAACTGTGGTTTGGGGGAGACTGCCTTGTACAGATGAACAAGAAGAAAAGAATTTTGGGTTTGTGGGAAGTTAGAGATCAACAAGTCGAAAATGATAGCAGAGATCTGAAAAACCTTTGGAGTGGGGCTGTCTGTAAGGGCCAGCAAGGAGGAGTGGAGGTGCAGCAGATGGTGGAAACATTGTTTGTATAGGTTTGGCCTCTGGGATTGATTTTCCCATGCACACAGCTACAATTTCAATCCCTGAAACACAAGTTTTTAGTGAGCTGCAGGTTTTCCTTTATGTATCCAGTTGTGACACACGTAAAAACACTGCTTGTATTTCACCAGATAAGGTTAGCTGTGAGAAGACAGTCCAAATATGCTTCATAAAGAAGATCTTAATAATCCTATTAATTATCCTATATCTAGAACAAACGAGAAAATGCTGGTCAATTGACCAGTTTCCTTTCAGTCAAATTCATAAAATCATGTTACCATGCAGTTCCCATGACAAATCAGTAACACACTGTGGAGAGACCTCCTGTGAATTTCCATCTTGCCTATTCAATAGCACAAGAAATTTCTCTGTGAGTGTCTGGTGGGAAGACCATTTCCAATGTAGCCTCAGATTACCTAGAATACAAGGCTTTCACAAGAAACTGATGCTCTAGGAGGTCCAACAGATCAGCTGTCCAAGCAGAGTGAGTCTTTCTGCTTTACATCTGTTTGCAGTGAATTTCATCAGTGCTCATGTTTCTGCCAAGGCTCACTGAAAGAAGGGCCTGCGGGGATTTAACCACCAGTTTGAAATGACTTTATGCTGACTCCTGGACCCACAGGATATAATTTCTGGTCAGCTGTGGCCTTTCCTGCATGCTGGCACATTTAGTGATGGCTTTCCGCATTTCTGAGAACTGTAGGCTGTAATTTCTAGTAAAGTAAACTATTCCATATTCTTCCTTTTTGCAGCATGAATCAATAAATGACTGGAGCTCCAATGTCAAGCATTGCTGTACACTGCCTAGAAGCCTGAACTGGCAGTAGTGAGGAGCTTCCACCCGAAGGATTCATCTCACCTTTTGCTTCTGTTCTCACCTTTGGCTCAGTCCAAATATAGTGCCCTTGGGGCAGGAGCAGACTTCTGCCTTGTGTTTGTCCCACACCCAAGTGATCATCGTACTCCTAAAACAAAAGGGCTTCTGATTCATTAACACATTTGAGTAACCCCATAGGAACCTTCAAGCCTAAGTGAGGTAAGATGGGCCACATTCCCAAGCAGCCTGCAGACTATGTGATGGCTAATTTCCTGGCACAAAATTACAGGGTGACCCGGGCTGATTTGAGTCATAGTCTTCTACTGCATATCTAGCCAGGAGGTCTGTGGTGTTGCTCCAAATTTTCTGATTTGCTGGTTTGGCAGGGTTCAGGTTACAACCTCAGTTGAGAGGCTAAACCAAAGAAGGGCAAAGTAGACAGAAATTGTAACTGGAAATAGAAGTCGGCAAGTCAGAAATAAATAGCAGTTTTGACCTCTGATTTTTTAATAAAAGCAAGACATTGAATTCTACATCACTTCCCACCAGGGCAGCTAGCAAGAACAAAAATAGTATATAGCTCAGACTAGTGCACATGCATAGGCAGGAGCCAGATACTGAGCAATGTTAATATCCCAGTGAGATGGAAGCAGCCTTCACCTGGGGCTTCAGAATACTGCTACAGTGTGAATTAGAAGTAGTTCTGTTCTTTCTCCACCCTAAGTAGAGATACAAGGCACGAAAGTGGTAACGTTGAATTATGTCATTCTTAAGCATTTTTATGCTCCTTTTAGCGTGATGAAATTTGTTCTACTAGCTTTGGAAGTTAGCATGCAGGTATTTCATGGTCTTGGCTAACTGCATTTGTTAACTTCTCAGATGTCATGTGAAGGGCCTGCTCTCTTTCTCCTCTGTGACAGCCTGTGCCAAAAATACAGCCAACACAATCACTTTGCTCCAGATGTAAGCTGTCCCGAATGTAACTCATGTTACAATCCTGTTACACTGTTAACAGGCTTCACTCAGTTTGGAAACCAGCATAAAACACAGATTTCTCTGAACTTCCAAACTTTGCAGTTTTTTCAGTGTGTTATGTTTCTGGCAGGAAATCTGGATTAGATGCCAAATTGGTAGGATATCCCACTATAAAATGTTTATAGTTGCGTGTGTATATTTAAGTGCACCTTCCAGTTGCTAAGTTAACATGATTAAAAGAATCCTCCAACTAAGAATCAATTAGCCAGCTGCAGAATGCAGGGAAATTACTTCCAACAGTGCAAGTATGGAGAGCCATTCTTGTCAGGGCCACAGATCCAGAGCCGCTCCCAGTATCTTTTGCAAGACCTCAGCATTTCCTAGTGTTTGGACTTGAGCTTTTATTTAGTTCATTGTTTTAAATAGTGACAGAACCATGATTAAAACTATGATAGGACATGTCATTTTTTTCAGAGTATAAACCAGAAGCTTGATCTTACTCTAGCAAAGGCAGATCCTTAATAGTTCTAGAATCACAATGATAGCAATAACTAAAGAGCAGACATCATATTTCTTTTTTATAAATATGTGCTTTAATAATTTTTCAAAGGTATAAAAATTGAATATACATTTTCAAGTTATATATGTGGCCCAGTTGCACAAAACAATGTATCTTCTTGTACAAAGTAATATATTTACATGATACTATTACTAGAACTATAGGGTTATAGATTAGCCTTGCAAATACCCCATCCTCATTAATATCTTACAAGGACATGCTAAAATATCTCCATTATGTAGTTTGCAAACATGCCCAACTAGTGTATAAATATACTCCATTGTTAAATGATTTGACTATTTCATGAGCAGGAACGATGCGATCATCCTTACATTAAAATTAGCCACTTCACACCTATTTTATTTTTGCATTGAAAAATACTTGCTCATTTATACAAACTAAAATAAATTCTAGTGAGCCTTTTCAAAAGTGTCCTTGATTTCCATTTGTTACCCATTATTGAGGAAAGCCTTTATATAAACTGTTAGTACTTTAGTAAGGAGATGAGACAGAGCAGGCACACAGATGTGTGAAGCAAGCTCCTCCCCAAAGCTGTGGTGCCTTGTTGGCCAGGCTAAACCTCCACCAGCCATTTCAACTGCCCCAGCTCCAGGTGTTTTTCATTTTGGGTGCCTTCGGGAGTTCCCACTTGCTGTTCAGTGTCTCAGCTTTGCTGAAGTGTATTTATTTGTTTGAGGAGCAGAACCACGATGGTTGTAACCCCTGGCTGCGTGGTGGCTGTGTCACTGCCATCCTGTAGCCTGTGTGCTGCTCACAAGAGGTCACAGTTTACAGTGCATTTGGTCCTGTCACAGCCTCTTTTTAAATGTCTCAAACCCCTCATGGAGCATGGCACATTAAGCAATCAGCTGAGCAAATTAGGCCCAGGCATGCAGTAGAGAATGCTGCAGTGAAAGGCAGCAAGCTGCTGGGAAAGCTGTGTGTGTGACCTTACACAGCACTTGTCCTTTTATGGCTGGCTGAGGCCAGTGATGCTCTCAGGAGGACAGCTGCACACTCAGTCCTAGGGGGCTGGTGCCAAGCCACTGGAGCTCTCCCACTGTAACTAATGAACTCTCTTAGGAACCTCTGAGTTAGGTTTAACATTTTGCAAAATACATTTATTCCCGAATGTGCTGGTAAGGATGCCCAGCTGGTATGGATACACAGGAATTCACAGGATGCAGACTACACAGCCAAAGGTTAATAGCACTAAGGTACAAACTTAAAATCATATTTATTGTTTGAATGTTTCACTAAATGATGTGATTTTCCACCAAATTAGCAGCAGATGTATTATCAGGGTTCTGTTGTCTTATCTGACACGACACCTATGCTTGAGGAAAGGAAGAACTTTCACAAACTATAAGGGTGCTACAGAACACATAATTGGGGAGCACTGCTATCTCATGGTGAATCAGACTGAAGGATGCCCCTCTTCAGAACAAACTCCAGTTCAGCTGGAGCACTTCCCCTAAAAGTCTTTGCCAGGTTATTTGTCTGTAAGAACAATCGGTAAGTAGGGAACTGGGTGCATTTAGTCTACTGTGTGCTTTTAGAAATCTCTTAGGATGCAATTAGTACCTCCATAAAGTAATTTGTGACAAGTCATTTCTTTAGCACCAAACAGGCACTAATGCCCACACTAGAGAGCAATGCAGGTAGTTCTGTTCAGCTCCAGGTAAGAAAAAACACTCTGCAAGCACAGGATGCTGTTAAAACCAAAAGGAATTTTGATGTTGACTTTGACCAGCACAAAAGCATGAGAGACTCACTCCATGGTGAAATGAAAGAGGCCTGGCCCTCCTGCTGCTCCTTGTGGGTAAATTCCTGTGTGTTTTAGCCTCTGCCTTAGTCAAAGAGCTTTATCTTTATTCACTGCTGTAACTGCTTCTTTAGGTATTTTGCCAATAGCTTTCTTGGAGCTTAATGTATCATCTTCAGCCTCACATTTGCTGGACTCCTCAGCTCTCTCTCAAAGTTCAACAATAGAGAGATCTATATATTTGTAGAACATTATGGTGCATTAGTAAGTGGACAAGTAAATAGCAGAAGTTGGTTTTCTATGTAATGCTATCTCTACATGATCACTGTTTACCTTTTCAGAGGGAACCTGCAGTTACTGTTGTAAATTCACAGAATAAAGGAATACTTCCTTTTCTGTTCTGGCTACATCAGAAAATAAAGGGCGGTTGCCTGGAGAAAAGGTGGAGATACAGAAATGACCATAAGTGAAGTGGTCAAGAAGCTCACAGCATTTAGTGTACTCAAACTGAGAGAAGAAATAAATTTACCCACATCAAGAGTTTTGAAGAAATGGTATATAAAACAAAGATTTTAAAAAGTGCTGCAACCTGACAGCAGAAGAGTAAGCATCATACTCATGCTTATTAGAAAGACAAACATTTTGGCAAAGACTTATATTTCTACAATCATGGGCAAACTTTTGAACAATTTTTGAAGAAAAGTGTTATTAACACCTGAAGGTAAGTATAAAATTATGTAGAGAAAATGATTAGGGCAAACTCAGCTGGTGTCTCTTGTTGATTTCCCAGGCATACCTCATAGATGTTAAACTGATGAACTAACTTGCTAAACCAGGTTGATTTGATCACTTGTGATGTTTCTTGTCTTGCACTGGACAAAAAAGTGAGTAAGGAGCCAGCACAAGACAACTCGGGCAAAGAATTACTTAGTGGGAAGGAAAATATTGGTATTCCTCAAGGTGTTGCGCCTGATCATCTTAAAGATTTTCATTTATTACCATAGTATATGTAAGGAAGTTCAGAAGTATTGTCAGCATGAAAGAGGGATAGAACACAAAAAGCACTGCATACCACTGGTGGCTAAAGTGGTGGAAATGAGGTAGCATTTTTTGGGCAGCATACAAACCATTTATGAGGGTAGGAGCTATTTGGATGTTAGATGTCAAAAACAAACAGTCAATTGCGCTTCTTTATTTGTGATACAGAAAGAAAAACACTTCTGGAAGTTCAATCTTACTACTTGAGAAAATTATCTAGTATGAATTCCCATGGGAGGTGTCTTGTGCACTCAAGAGGAAGCTGTGAAACCTACTGTTCAGTCAGCTAAAACTGTGCCAGATCAGTCTGACCTTCAGGAGAGTGTCTTCTCTGAAAAGGCCACCCATAGGTCTCAGAGGGCTGCAGCAAGGAAGGAATGAGTTTAATAGTTGGTCATATTATGACTATGATGGGATGGTTGTGAAAAAGGCAAACAGATAATTTATGTATCCAAGGAGGTTTTTCAAAAGCAGATTGCTGACATATTCCTAGGCATGTAAACCCGGAATTCATCTGTGTGCAGTTCAGGTGACCTGTACTCATGAGGAAGAAGAATTCAAGATTGCACCATGTTCAGAGAAAGCTGCAAACATCAATGTGAAAATGGAAAACATATTTATTAACAATGCTTAAAGCAACTGGGCTTGTTTAGCTTCATAGAGTGAACACTGAAGGGGGCCCTGTTGCTTTATTAAATGTATCATAGCCAAGGAAGAGTTTTAAAATTCTTAATATGATGTTGGCAAAGGATCATAGTCTGCATAAGAATAAATTTGAACTCCATATACAAAGTCCTGGAACTATCAGAGCAGGTGGTATTGTCCAAAAACAATTTCAAAATGTTGCTTGATATGTTCGTAATCCAGGGGTTTTCTGTTTTTTCTGGGTTTTTATAGTATTTCTCATGGATTTTTCTGGTTTTTCATGGTTTCTTGAGATAAATATCATAGTGACAAGTCCTACAGAGACAAGAATTTTTCACTATTAATACGACCCTTAAAATGAGATCTTACTGCCTCCATTTCTTGTTCAGCATTGTACCTTCTCCAGCATGTTCTCAGTATCAATCAATTAAAGAAGATTTAATTTTAAAGGTTATTTTCTGATAATGGGTGAGTCTTGCTGAACTGCTAGTCTTGCCTGAAAAATACTTGCCAGCAGATTACCCCCAGGAACTCCTTTGCCCGAGAGGCAGAATGTCAGAGGAGCTCTGATGCTCGGTATACATAAATAGCAAGATGACATTAGACATCAGAAATCCTTGGTAGGCAGTAAACTGGTACTTGTTTGTGACAACCTAAATGTAAGGGTAAACTTCCAGTCTGTTTAGATTCTTCTTGACCCTAACAGCCAGGAGCTGCTTTACAATTAAGCCTGTGTTGGAAGCTGAAAGAGTGAATGATACTTCTGGACTGGTTGCAAACATGCCAACTTCTGGCTGTCATTAGGAATCAGCCCCAGGAAGGGTGAAGGTGAACTGGATTAGATGCAATGAAACAACTCACTCAGTTCACTGTCATTTTCCCATCACCCTGTTCCCAAAAGATCATGAAGAAATGGGCAAATGTGTCTTGACCCCGTTTTTTTAACCTTTCCTGAATCCCTAATTGTAAGAAGGACACCAAAATGCTATTTACATAGCAGTTATGGGTCTGAGTCTATGAAAAGGAGAGGATGTAGCAGAGTCCTGGCCCATGAGGCCATATAGAGGCTGGGCTCTCAAGCTTTCCAGTGGTGTTCTCAATGGGTCTGTTGTTGATGCAAATGTCTCTGGGTACTTATTGGTGGCACAGTGCCAAAACTTGTCCGCTGACCAGTAATGAAGGCCCAAAATGGAGTTTGCAGAATACTTCTTCTGCACCATCATTTTCTGTAGAAGAACATTCTTCCTGTTACACCCTTTTGAGATTCATAAAAAATCTCAGATATGCTCCTTCCTCAACTCATGCGGCTCAGGCTCAGCTCTTACTCATGTAAGGAGGAGTGCGGGTGAAAAGCGTTGTCCGTCATCCTTACATTTCTCTTTGTACAGCTTAATGAGCGCTGTGATAGTGCACGTTGTCAGAATTGCTCTTGGGGGCATTGTGAGAATGCAGTGAACTTTTTCAGCTTTCCTAGAAAGTAGGACAGGAGCAAAGAGGCAACAATGAGCAGCTCTGCAAGGCAGTAAGAGGTGTGAGACTCCTCTGTGGGGGCTCTTCCTTACTGACTCATCTGAGAGCTGTACTCCCACTTTGGGTTTGAAAATGAACCTCTACCCCTCCCTCGACTGTAGTTGTCCCTAACAGTGTTGGCATCACCTTTACACCTCTTTCTCTCACAAGCATGCGTGGGTGGTGCTAGCTTTGTACATCAAAACACAGGGCAGTGCTTATCCCTGCTCTTTCGTTCCAGTAGTGGTCACCATTGGATACACTTTCTCTTATACTGTCAAAAATGTTTCCACTGTAGCAAACATAAGGATGGAGGCTGCTGCTAGGTGAGCTTCTCCTCCTACCACCCAGTGAATAACACGAGCCAGCAGAGACATGAGTGGAAGGTGTCTGCTCTGGAGTACTGGTACCTGTGAGACAGTCTTTCCTTACGTGTGAAATGAATCCATCAAAAATGATGACAGGAATATGGATCAAGCTGCCAGATGGAGGAAAGACATACTTATGAGACTCCTTGCTAATCACACCGAATGTTTCAGATGGGAGCACGGTGACTCACAGGAGAGAGCTACTTTTCTGCTGTCCTCCACACGAGTGCACTGATAGTCACAGCATATTGCTACCCCAGGTGGGTGAAGGCTTTTTAAAACACAAAAGGAAGGAGTAAAAAGACCTGGAAATTTGAATTTTGGAATTACTTACTCTCAGATTAATTCAGTCCTTCATGCTTTCCACTACCTTCCTCAGGAGAGAAACAAATATTCTGCTTCTGTAGCTGAATGTGATGACCAAGCCACAACTTGACAAGTCTGGTGCTACCCAGAGTCAATGGCCTGAGTCCTAAATCCTGACTGCAGGCACATCTCTTGCAGGGAATGGCTTTCCAGGGATGTGACTGAAGTGACCTCACAGCCACCTCACAGTCATGGGTACCCGCTGCCCACGATCTTATGGATCTTCATGTAAAGCATCAACTCATGTAAACCTGTAATCTCTTGCAAGAGTTCCTCAATGGTGCTGAGCCTTTATAGACCAAATTGTATATAAAGATTAGAAGCAGTGAGTCGAGGCATCTCTGGAATAACAAATTCCTTGCTCTTAACCTGAGGCCATTTGCTGTTAGAATGGATGCACAGGGAACTGGTAACAAAACTCAGCCCTTTATTTCTGCATAAACAGGATGTAGCAGCAACACGTCCAGCAAGATTTAACAACTCACCTGAAAGATGAGTCAACAGATCAGCATTTCGAGGAATGAGTGGCAAAGCAAAATTTTCTGTTCCCAGAGCAAGAGCACTAAGCAAGGCTGAAAAGTGATGTTTGCTATTATTGTGGAAATGCAGGCTAGTCTGCAGCACCCAGGATGGAGTCAGGCTGATTTCGGCTTTGCAGTCACAAATGACTTAATCAATGACAGTTTAATATCCTTCTCAATTGCTGTTGTCACTGCTGCTGCTTCACCTGGGCAGGACATTGCAGCGTATTCCATCTCAGGTCAGTATGGTTCCTTCAAAGATGAGCCCCTTTCAGACATACCCGCTACAAGAAGTGGTGTCACATGTCAAGAACAAGATCAAGGTTGCAATATCTAGCATGAAAAATACAAAGAACTCAGTTGTAATTGGAGAGCTATTTCTGTCCACAAAATCTTCATGGGTGGTTTTTCTCTAAACTGTAAAAATAGAAGGCATGCTGAAGAAAGGCCTGCTTCTTTCAGGCACTGGAGAAATGGTGCAGCAACAATTGGCCTTTATGCAAAGATTAATCCTCGAGTAAGGAAGTATGGGCCTCTTTTAACACTGCTTGACTTTTCCACAGGAGGTTTTATACTTATAAGTGATTGTTCCTGCTCATACAGAAAATTTCTATCTCTTCATCTGCTTCCCTGGAGACTACTGAACTTGTCATCAAGCTGATATCCCAGTCAGAGGAACACTTTCCCACTGTGCAATGAAAATTTATCAGCTTGTCCTTCAGCATGTCTCAACAACTCACAGATTATTAACTCATCTTTCAAGTGATTAATACTCCTGGGTGTTTGAGAGGCATAACTCTGGTACTTGTGAGGTGCTTGGAGGCCCTAGAAAAGAAGGCAGAAGGGGAATGGAAAGTATGACAGTTTGGATTGAGGGGCAGACTAACCCTGCTCTAGCTCGAATCCTGTACGCACTCCACCTGGGTCTCATTTTAACTGGTCTCCGTATGTTCCATAACACAAACAGCAGACAGCCTCTTTTAATCTCCTTCCTCTCTATGACAATCCAGCTCTCCAGATTCTCAAGGGAGTACATCTGAGAAGAAGTCATTTCACTTAGAGCTGCCTAATTATAGCCATGTTGACAGTCACAGTTGTAACTCCTCTGCTAAGGGTTTTTAGTATTCATCGGCAGGCTCCTCATTGGTTGCTACAGAGTACCTGTCAGTCATGATAATTACTAATTTGTTTTAACTTGCCTCAGAAGCATTTCTAGAATTTATGGCTGTGCTATGTGTCGGCGTAGGCCTTGTTATTCCAGCTTTGCCTTCTATTATGACAAAGGTATGGAAGAAATGCAACATATATAGTCATCGTGGCCTGTCTATAAGAGATGCACTAAGAAAATCCATTACCATATTTGCGCCATGTAAAACACCATCAGCCCCCTACTAAAAAATTACTCCTGGGATTGTTTTTGTGGCTCTGCCATCATTTTGAACGTACACATTGATAAGTGTGTGTATATAATTTTCCAGAAGAGCTGGTCTGTCTGTCCTTGTACATATGTCTGAGGCAGCTAATAGGGCTGCTGCATTCAAATAGAGTCAGGTCAAGCAAAGAAAAGCAAGGCAGGACAAAGAAAAAAGACTATTCCGTAGCCAGGCAGGCATGGGTCCAGTGCTATGTCTAAAAGCTCTCATGTTTTGTTCCCAAACTGACCCTGACAACCTTGAGAAAGCAAAGTTGTTCCAGAAGACCGTCATGCCCACTGTTACAGCAGTGGATATCTACAACACTGCTTTACTGGAATGCATTGGTGCCAGTAAAGGGCACCTACATCATGTAAAACACAGGACAAGAGTAGCATGAATATGGAGACCTGTGCTTTAGTAAAGGGCTAATGTTCTAATTATAAAGTTGGAAATTAATCAAAATTCCCCCTTCCCCTCCTACTACATACCACAAGGCAAGCCTAGACTACACTTCACCCCAGCCTGCACACCATGGCTTTTCCATAGCATGTCCCTGCCTTTGCCCAGCAAGCCACACCAGCAACTCTGCTACCTATGAACTGCTCCCCAACAAGTCTTCCCTTCTATCTCCACCCAACTTTCTGCCTCTCACATATACTGGGTGGCTTTCTGAGTCATGATGAACATGAATGAAGCTTTCCAGCATAGCCCAGTAGAGCTCCTTACCCATTTTGTCTCTAGTTTCTGCACACCTATAGTGCTGAGCCATGGCTGTTAGCCTGGAAAACATAGCCTCTGTGAACGTCCCTGAATCTCCATAAATGGCAGAAGAGAATTCATATGCAGCACCTCAGCTCTGCTGTGCTACTGCTCTCAGAAGAGTCCCCAAATCTGATACCATAAATTGCTTTCAGTGTGCCACAGCTGTGATTGTCTCACAGCTTTGGAGCATGGTACCCCTGTGTCCATCCTGACTGGAGGAATGGGCTTCCTTACACACCCTGTTCCATGTCCTGAGCTTTTAGAAGTGCCCTGGGCATCTCTGTTCAGACTCAGCAACTCCAGCAAGGGAATCATGACCCTGTTCCTGAGTCTGGGCAGAGAGGAGTCCCTAGCAGGGAGAGCAGGGTGACTAAGTATGTGAGCGCCCCAGTGCAGTGATTCTGCCCAGATCAAGATTTCCCTCTGCCACCAGCAGTCCTCTGCAGAAACACCTGCACCATAATCCCCACAGAGACCAGTCCCAAAGGCTAAAGCATTGTAGCCAATAAGAATTTTTGAGTTTAGAAGAGGTTCAGTCTCTGTGCCATATTACAAATCTGCTAATAATTATTTTGGGTGAGTATTGAAGCAGTAAGATTCTGCATGCTCCCTGTAGCAGCACTGCTCTGGTTTTGATCCTATTGTTTCAGCTCAGAAACCCATTGCACAATCAGTTCTGCTACTGGTCCTTGAATCCAAACAATCTCCCTTCCATCAAAAAGAAAGTTTAATATGATGAACAGACAAATGTTTCAAAATATGACCTTTCCCAAGGTGAAGCACTCAGTGGATGTATTATTTATTGGTTTTCAATTTTTCCACAAGCAGACATGTCTATTCTGTCAAGAAGGTTAAACAAGAATATGTTTAAAAATTCATTTAAGTGCAAATGCAGTCCTTACTAGTGTAGTAATTCTTTCTCTTAACTACATATTGAGGACCAAGATGTGCTTATACAGGAGGATAAATGATAGCTTGTCTGAGATACGACTGACAGCTTGTAGATGGCCACTGCTGGTTGCAGGTGCAGCTTAAATGGTCTCCAGTCCTGTCCTTGGGCTCACTTGCCATCCATCTGCTGCCTGAAATAGGACTGTACTTAGAGTGTGGATTTCCTTGCTTCGTCTCAGCACCTAAGCTCACATTCTTTGGAAGGGACAGCATTGAGGTGCTCAAAGCAGCTCCAGCTGCACCAGCTGACTTTGCAGGGCTCTTGTTGGAGGGGCCAAGTGGAGGAAAGGCTCTTCATTTTGGAAGCATTGCTATTCTCTCCCTCTGGGGGAGGAGCAGAGGTCACTGTGGAGGTCACATGCAGGCTTGTGTCTTCTGGCTTCTAAGAATCTTGATAACTCAGTGTGGCTAATTCACAAGGTTCTCTTTTCTTCCAAACCAATGTAGCTTAAATTCTTACGGATTGGTTAAATAATAATTCCAACAGATGCAGGCAAAAGCCCCACTAGTAGGTTATGGCAAAGTAGAACAGTTTGCTGAGAAATTAGTTCATTTGATTGGAAAATAGTACATTATATGCTGTAGTGAACCCTTTAGAACTAAAAAAATGTGCATGAATAATATAAATAAGAACAGCATTTTGTACTCATCTTTCTGGGAAAATCAGTCCTGACAGCTTGTTGGATTTGCCTCTGCTGGCTATTTGTGATAGTGACTTAGAAACTCTTCCTGACTGAGTGTTCAGTCAAGTAAAAAGGAAAAAAAACAACAGTGTAGGCTCTTACATGTTCTGTTATAAAAACTGACAATGCCTGGCCCTAACAGAATGTGTTATTTTCCTGTGCCAAACTGAGGCCAGGCCCCTACACAGACTTTGTTCCCGAGCTCTGGCTGCCGACACCATTCTCCGATTTATACTGGATGACACAGAATCATTATGTTGAGAAAGTTGAAATTCCTTCATAATTGGGAGTAATTAGTAACACGGGATAAGGAGAGTAAGTAAAAACTGCAACCCAAGTGATAAAAATAGACTGACTGAAACACTGAAGCTGGAAGACAGCAGAACTCAGGGTGCACAACCTCTAGAGTCTTCCTGTTCCTCTGTCTCCCACATACTCATTTACACTCTCTATGCAAGGTGCCATTTAATACCCCATGCCCCATTAAATGGTGATTTCTGCACCTGCACCAGGGGAAGGATTTTTCTCTATGCTTTCTAAACCCTAGAAGAAAAGGCATGTTTGATGGTGTTTGCATAGCAGGCATCACAGCCCAGCTCCCCATCTCACTTTTGGCCTCCAGCAGAGTCCCTGCATGGACAGCCAGACTGCGAATCTGACTGGGCCCAACACAGCTTTCTCACACCTATATCACCTTCTTATCTGTTAAGAAGAGCCACCCTGGTGCCCACTGGCAGGTGAGTGACCCCAAGTGCTGCACCAGGGAGCAGTGAGCCCCTCCAGGTGCGTTCAGCACAGCACCTGACACACCAGGGTTGGGGTGCTTGCAGTCCTGGCACAGCACTCCTCTCCCTTGAAGCTCTCTCAGATGAATCAGCAGCATTCTGAGCATGAAGCACTCTGAGTATGAAGCACTCTGAGTTTAAAGCGCTCTCTCCTGACACTCCCAAAGCCCATGGTGCAGCACTTGTCTTGCCACTGGAGAAATCAGGTGGCACTGCTTGTAGTGGTTTAACCCAGGCTGAGTGCCAGGGGCCCACTACAGCCACTCTCTCATTCCCCCTTGCCCAGCTATAGAGGAGAGAGAGAATATAACGAGAGGTTTTGTTATTTATGATAAGGACTACAGCAAATTCTTTCTCAATCACCGTCACAGGCAAAACAAGACTCCATGTGGGAATAATAGTCAAATTTATTACTAACAAGATCAGAGCTAAGAGTGAGAGACAATAAGAGATACCTTTTACCCCCCACCCCCCTCCTTCTTACATCCAACCTATTCTCCCGCAGTGGTCAAGGGAAAAGGCGAGGTGGAGGGGGGAAGGTGTTGCTGTGGTCAGCTGCTGTTCTCAACCGCTGCTTGGGGAGAAGAGTCCTTCCAGCCACATTCCATGGGGTCCCATCTCTCACAGGATACAGTTCCTCTCACAAACTGCTCCGGCGAGAGTCCATCCCATGGCCAGCAGCCCTTCACCCACAGCTGCCACATGGCTCACATTGCACAGGGTGCAGTCCCTCAGGCACAGGCTGCTCCAGCGTGGGCCCCATGAGCCACGCATCCTAACAGGAGAATCCTACTCCAAGTGGGCTCCTCTCCCCACAGGCTACAGTCCCCTGCCAGGACCCAGCTCCACCTTGGGTCTCCCACGGGCTACAGCCTTCCCCAGCATCCACCTGCTCCGGCGTGGCTCCTCCACGGGCTGCAGGTGGATCTCTGCACTCCTGTGGTCCTCCATGGGCTGCAGGGGCACAGCTGCTTCACCATGGTCTTCCCCATGGGCTGCAGCTGGATCTCAAGCTCTGGCGCCAGGAGCATCTCCTCCCCCTCCTTCTTCACTGACCTTGGTGTCTGTGTTGTTGCTCACAGGCTCTCACCCTGCTCCTCTCTGGCAGCCATCTTCATTTCCCGCTACTTTTTTTTTTTCTTCCTTCTTAAATATGTTATCACAGAGGCGTTCTGTCAGCCACTGATTGGCACGGCCTTGGTCAGCAGCGGGCCCAGCCTGGACTTGGGGAAACTTCCAGTAGTTTCTCAAAGAAGCCTCTCCTTCAGCCCCCCCACTGCCACCAAAACCTGGCCACAGAAAAAAAACAATACAGTGCCTTATCCTGATCTTTGGGCACATAAGTCTGTGGGAGTTGAGCAGGCTACAGAGAGGACATCCCTGGGAACAGAGGAAGGAGCACTTGGCTCTGTGTCTGAACTGCAAGTGAAACATGGTTAGCAGGGCGTGGAAGATGTAGGGACTTCCAGTCCTTTCCAGTTCTTTCCCACATTCTTAACATGGGTGTGTAGAAAACTAAAATATTAAACAGCTTGCTCTGCTATTTTTCTTCTCCCGTGACCCAGGCAACAGTAAGTGTAGTGCCCATGATATACTCTTATTGCCATAGTAACGCATCCAGGAGCTGATGATTGCACAAGTAGATGCCAAAAGGGAAAGACTGCTTGAGGAATAAATCAGCTCTCTGCTACCTGGTTGCATCGTCCTTATCTGCACTTGATATGCCTTTGAAGGCAATGGGATTCCTCTGGCACACAGTGAGAGCAAATTACAGTT
This sequence comes from Serilophus lunatus, assembly GCA_013399895.1. Classification (NCBI taxonomy): domain Eukaryota; kingdom Metazoa; phylum Chordata; class Aves; order Passeriformes; family Eurylaimidae; genus Serilophus; species Serilophus lunatus. The sequence continues at coordinate 317,075 of VXBA01001336.1, forward strand.
TAGGTCTAAGTCTGTGCTTGTAAAGCAATCTTCCCGAAGGATCCGATCATTTTACATCTAAACCAAATATTACCAGCCCCTCATTAGAAGAGGCTGATTTCCAGCAAGACTCTGCACTGCCCTCTGCATTTCTCCCATTTCTTTTGAAGCAAGGGCATGGGGTGCAGCTCCAGCTGTACCACCTGTGAGAATACAGGCATGTCTGCAGCTCTCCATAACAGCAGCTGTTCAGGCCAGCATTAATATTTCAGCTGAGATATTTCAGTGAGAACTGCTGGAGCCTCCATGCAAGGGCTGTCTTGGCAGCGCTGTGTCTAAACTCTGAAATCTCTGCTCTAGCTTCAGTGCTGTGGGGTGAAAAGGCCTTAGAATGGACTGTGGTGACAAGACAGCCCCTTGCTCCAGGGTATCTACTTGAAAACCTCCCAGCAGTAGCTGGTGTTTCATGCACTTATCTTCACAGTGCTCTCTTGAGTCTGAAATCACTGTCACACCCACCAGACAGGCAAATAAGGACTGAAATACAAAGAAGTCAGCTAGGTACCAAGGTCATCAAAGGGACATGTATAAGGACAAGGATTTGAAAGCTCATGCCTCAGGTTAATATAGTATGAGCCCATAGGTGATCTCAGGGTCACACTTCCTTTTCTGAAGCAGTTAAAATCAAAGAGGACTACTCTAAGTACATGGAATTTTGTTCATCTTTTCTTCTTAGTTTTGCCTGCTGGGTGGTAATTCTTATAACAATGTTAAAATTTCCTTTCTAACATTCACCACTTTTATACAGGGGCATAAAATGTCTACTCTGTATCCAAGGAGTGAGAGGGATGCAGAGAAGCAGGATGAGATTATTTTGGCAGTCATGGACAACGGGACTCTGTGAAGGCAACATTAGGTAGTGACCACACTTCAAACTCCATCCTTCCCAACAGCTCAGGATAACTCCTTTGATAAGACAGGAAAAATCACTGAGATAACACCATGGTGAGAAGTAGCAAAGTCCTATCACACAGTCCTGCCTAGTCATATAAAACTGTTTCAGGAATATTTTCATAACCTTTCCACCAAGTGCTGTTAATAGCTACAAAGGCAAGGCTCAATTATACAAGGTTTCCACTTAAAATTTTTGGTCTGCAATAGCTCAAGCACCTCTCTACCTCTACCTAGACACCTAGAAAAGGAAAAACCTTCTTTCTCTAGAAAGTTTCTGTCAAGTCCTGAAGCTGCACAAAACCTGAAAATTTATATATTGTGGAGAAGAACTGGAGCATTCATTTGGGAACACACAAAATGTAACTCATGTGGATGAGCTCTATATAAGCTTACATACATATGTGTGTTATATATATATATGTGATAGATATGTGTGTATATATCTGCTTATTTGTGCATATACATCCTGAGAGATCTCTCCCCTGCTGCTGTGAATAACAAACCTCTGTCCTCTTGGGGCACAAGCTGGGGAGGCTGCCTGGGCTCCTGTCCATTTCTCACACTTCTCACTGTCCTTGGCCCATAAATGTACCTGATGACATTATCAACCCGTTTAAGCAGAATAACCAAAATATTGCACTGGGAGACCAGAAAGAAGTATAAAAGAATCCTGTCATTGAGTCTGCCAGCCCATTGGTTTGAGCTGTTGCTGGAGCCAGGGCCATGCTGCAGGGCCAGGCTGTGTCTCAACATACAGAGGACAGACACAGACTACCTGGATGGCCAAGGGGGAACTCTCCTGCTTCCGGTGCTGGCCACTCACCAAAAGCAGAGCCCAAAGGCATTGCCATCATTGGGATCCTGCAGAGCTGTGCTGGGGAAAAGGCTTGTTACAGTAGGGCTGCTTAGGGGAGCCCACAAAATGTCCCTCAAAGCACGGACTATGGCTGCACCAGGCATGTGATTGACTCACACCAAGAAGGAAGATGTCCTTGGACAGAGTCAAGTCTACCATCCCAGTGCTGCCATTGCAATCAGATGCTGCAGTATATATGTTGAAAAATAAGTGTAAACTGAAAGAAAGCTGAGCCTTTTATTCCCGTGCATCTGAGCTGCAAGGAGGATATTTTGAATTGAAAGGGAGGTGAATAAATGAATGAGCTGCTGCTTGGGTTACAGGAAAAATTAATAGTGTTTTCATAATGTCTCCGCATAGCTCATTGACAATTGCAGGGAACTATTAGCATTTGATCTTCCTTGTCATGCACCTCTGTTTCTTGGTAGCACACATCACTTGTATGGCAAAGCCTGACAGAGTGCCCACCACCCAAAACATGCCATAGTAGGTAAGTTCCAGGTTAATTAAACTCAATCAGGTGAACAAAGACACAAAAGTTTTGGTTGTGTGTACACCTGACTGAAATAAAGAAACAGCATCAGTCTAGTCTGTGCTCAGATCAGAAGAGCTGCTAAGGAAGATCTCTGTTTCATTTGCATCCCCCTTTAACAGATACAACCCTCTTGCCATTCTCCTCAACTTAACCATGTTTTTGTTTTTGTTTTTTTAACCTTTCCTGAATCCCGAAGGCCATCACCTCCTCATTACACAGCAAAGAGGGTTTTTTACATACAGATCAACAAGACAATCTGGGTTTGCACAACGTACACAATTCCTACCAGATGAAAAACAGCGCCTCTGAGTGCTTATTGCTCATGCGGGAAACTCAGTATTGAGCCATTGACCTATGTCAGTCAGGAGATGATAACAGGAAGAACAGACACTCCTGATGGCCATTGCTGGCTTTCATAAAGAAAACTGAGGAGAAAATAGACAAGTAAAGTAAATGTGGCAGTGAAAAGGACCCTTGTTCTCTGGCAGTACAGCTCCTGTGATGGAACATCTGGCATTTTAACCCCAGACAAAACCAGACTTGGAAAACTTATTTTGAAAACTAATACATTATTTTACCTACTCTTCTCTTGAGAGGCTAATTTGAAAGTACTTGGGGGAATGCCTTTATTTATAAGGGCTATGTATAAATCAGAAAAGTCCTGCTGCAAGCATTTGAGTTACCAGAGATAGAGCCAGGCTGACTGTCCAGCTTACACCTCATTCCCACTGGGGTCAGACACCAGTAGACATTGAGTGCGTTCAAAACCTCAGAGCACCTGCCCCTTTCTTTTCACTGAAATCTCTTTACAACAGGACAAACCAAAAGGTGATACTCACCAGTTCCTAGGTTGTTTCTAAAATACCAATGGAAATGGAAAACGAGGTCAGAGGCAATGTTACAGCTTTGTATGTGACAGAAATTGGACTGGAAAGAGTCCAAGGCAAAGGAAAGATAAAAAGGAGAAGAAAGTGGAGATAAAAGTCAGTAGAGCAGCTGGAGTGTGTGCTAACACTGAGGGAGACTCTGTAGCTAATGATGAGATGACAGTGTGCAAAGAGATTTGAAAGTGGAAGCCAAACTGGGAAGTCAGATGAAAAGCTGGAAAAGGCAGGTGCTGAAGTGTATGTGATCATGGAAAATAGTGTGGAGAGAAAATGAAAGTGGGAACAGCAGAACAGAAAGGTTTTCTGAAAGGAGGAGAGACATCTGTCATCTTCTCTGCCAAGCTCAGAGGAAAGCAAAAGGAGTCAGCGGCATCTCAGCCCACTCTGCAGCAGGTGGCTTGCAAATTCCATCCCCCCAGAGCTCTGGGGAGTCATAATTAAAAGCAATGAAGTGGAATAAGATAGGCTAGAGCACTGCAGTATGGCAGTGCATGAAGCCTGGAAGGTAGACTCTAAATCCACCTGAAACTTGTTTCTCTGATCTGCAAGGAAAATTGTACTCACAGATCTGAAAAAAGAAAAAAAGGTGCAAGTTTACTATATGGTTTTAAAACACAAAATTTTACAGTAGCAGGGGAAGGAGCTGTGATTTTCCAAAGCCCTGAGACAGATCCACTATAGGTTTGCTGCCCTGGACCTCACACCCTTGGGGCTCTAGGGGTCCCAGGAGCACGGCTGTCTGGGTAGTCTTCTTAGGAATCATCTTACTTCTCAAGTGTGAGAACTTTGAGATCTCTGCACAGCTATCTGCAGGCTATTTTCTAAGGAGCAGAGGGCACTGAGGCATTATGTGTACTTTGTCTTCAGCAAGGCCATCTTAGTCTTGGGTATGTGGAACTGGATATTTAGGCACCCACACCATGTCCTCACACTCGTGTCAGCTCAGTTGGTTATCCTCCACTCTGCCCCAGGCCCATATGGGACTCAGCCCTCAAGGTCTCCTGGCACAGGGGTATAAAGATGCCTGCCTCCAGCCTGTGCACTCAGATACAAAAAGGGCTTGTTTCTATTAAAGCAAACAGTAACCTGCCTTCAGGACAGACTCTGATCTTCCTTATTCTCATCTCAAATGGCGATGGGAGCAGGAGAGGTATGAGTCAAGGGTAACTGGGGAGCCAGGTACTTGCATCCCCAGCTCTTCTTGCAAGCTCCACAGTTCTGCAAGTCTGGATCACTGTAGGGGGCTAACCCTGGCTGGACACCAGGCACCAACCAAAGCCACTCTATCACTCCTCTCCTTAGATGGACAGGAGAGAAAATATAATGAAAGGCTTACAGTTGACCTAAAGACAAGGAAAGATCACTCATCAGTTACCATCACAAGCAAAAGAGACTGGGGGAAATTAACTGAATTTATTACTAATCACTTCAGAGTAGGATAATGAGAAGTAAAATCAAATCTTAAAAACACTTTCTCTCCACCCCTCTCATCTTCCTGGGCTAATTTTATTCACCATTCTCTACCTCTTTCCATCAGTGGCACAAGGAGACAGGTAATGGAGGTTATAGCCAGTTCATCACACTTTTTCTGCCACTGCTTCTTCCTCAGGGAGAGGACTTCTTCCCCTGCTCCAGAATGTGGTCCCTCTCACAGGAGACAGGCCTTCATAAATTTCTCCGATGTGAATCCTTCCCATGGGCTACAATTCTTCATGAACTGTTCTAGTGTGGGTCCCTCCCATGGGGTGCCATCCTTCAGGAATGGGCTGCTCCAATGTCGGTCCCCCACGGGGTCACAAGTCCTGCCAGCAAACCAGCTCCAGCATCACACATAGGAGCATGACATCATGGGCTCCTCTCTCCATGAGATCACAGGTCCTGCCAGGAGCCTGCTCCAGCATGGGCTTCCCATGGGGTCATATCCTCCTTCATATCCTGCTTCTGTGTGTGTGGTCCTCCACAGGCTGCAGTTGGATATCTGCTCCACCATGAGCTGCAGGGGAACAGCCTGACTCACCATGGTCTTCATCACAGGCTGCAGGGGAATTTCTGCTCCAGCACCAGGGAGCAAAAAGAATGATGGGAGGTTCATTCCTTAAGGCTGAATGTCTCACAGTGGCCTAACCCATACAGAGGATGTACAAATCTGTGACAAGTCCTGTCACAGCCCATGGGTTAAACACTAGAGTGGCACTGCTTCATTAGTTGCATTTACTTTTGTTTCTATTAGACAAATGTTTCTATTTTTTTCATTACACGACAACATCTGCAAAGCAGACAAATGGCTGTTGCAAGCTGCTGTTTAGTTGTTTCACACCAGTAAGGACTAGTTATGCCAGTCTCAGGAAGTCAACCTGTATCCTTTCAGCTGTTATTATCTCGTCAAACAGACCAACCTCCTGCTAGCTAGTTCTTGCCCTGTCTTGTTTCAATCAGTTGGCATAGTGACTCTTTTTTCAAGGATTCACATTTCATTTGCATAAGAACGTTAATGGAATAATTTCAGAAATAAACACCCAGCTTAACCCTGCTGTACCCTTAGGAAAAGTCCTCTCCACTGAGAAGGCTTTTTTTGGCATCTCCCTTCTCCTCCACACATAAGAGAGGTCAAGCTCCTCTTTCTGCCACTTTCAAGAACAGTGGCTTTCACAATAAGAAAACACATCTAGTGTTTCCTGTCTGGCTTAGGCCAAATTCATAATAATCTTTTACAGAGGGACCAAAGAATGTAAGATCAGAGCAGGCAGGGCAGAGAATCATCCTTCTGGCAAACTTCTGGGCTTAACATTCAAGGAGGCTGTGATAGCACACATGGCTGGGGGAAGTGCCACATTCAGGGCCCTGTTTTGCACCTTTCACCTGAGGTAATGATGGCTATTTAGAAAAAAAAACACAATCATTCTAAAAGCGGAAAATCTCAAATCTCGCTGCACAGGGCACAGAGCCCAGCTGTCGATGTAGAACAAAACTCCCACTGTTCCCTATTTTGTTCCCCATGATTTTTTGCATCCATGGCCACGCCATAGTGTGTTCCCAGTTCCAGCAAGGAAAGAGTAGAAAATATTTCCTTCTTGAAACAGCCTTACTGGTTTCTGTGAGGAGGTGGTGCATGTGTGCTCTGGCCTCTCTAGCCTGAGCAGATATTCCAAGTTTCAGACACCACTCCCCAGCAGACAGTGAAGCCAATGTCTGTTTTATCCCATCCTTCACACTCATCTTCTCTTTTGCTATGGGCTGTGCAGAAAGATTGTGCTTTGTCAAGGTTAATGAGATATTTATTCTGTATTTGATCTCTCAATTTAAATCTTAATTACTGCCCTAGAAAGCTCCAGTCCTTGGAAATAAGTGCCTTCCCTGGCATATAGGTACGGCCCTTGAAAGACAAGGGGAGAAGACTCATAAAACCAAGAGAAGCCAAAAAGGCCACTGCAAACACAGGGCTAGTCCTTGCAGAGCATGTACATACTCTTCTGCAGGAAATTCTGGCTACACCAGCCTGGTGATGGGAGGGCTGGACCCCACTGCTTGTGCCGGTGGCCCACAGCAAGGCCTTGTAATGAGATGGCAATATTACCTCTGCCATTTCCATCCAACCTGGGCAATGTGGCATAGCCAAGTCCCGTAGTACTGCACTAGAGGAAGGGGGCATTTGAGCAGGAAGAGCAGTAGAGGGCTCTGCTGTGACATCCCAGATCCTACTGACCAAGGATGCCCATTCAAGGACCTGCAGAGCCAGCATGCCCTGCCAGCCCCCCATCCTGAACCCAAGCATTGCCTTTCTTGCCTTCATTTTTGGGAAGCTAACAGTAGTGTTCCATCATCATCCAGGGGCAACTTAGCCTCCAGGCTGAGAGGTTCTGGGTGTCTCTGGTGCCCATCATGATGCATCTTTTCATTGTCATGGAGGAGCTGGCTATGAGCTGCATGGTGCAGCACCTGGAGTGGGAGGAGCACTAGGGCTGGCACAGTGCCTCAGGAGGTGCAGGCACAAATTTGACATTGTCATGAGCTCCAGAAGGACCAGTACCAGATCACAGTGAATATGCCGATGGCACTGTTGATTAAGAACTGCTGACACCTTCATTGCACGGCCAAGGCCCTCAGGATGGCAAGGGATGTCACCCTCCACTACGTGCACATCATCAGTCGATGGAATAAGAACAGGACACTGATGAAGTTACCTCCATGGAGATGTCTGAGAGGATTGAGGACATCCATGGGGACCTCTAGAGTTGGTGGGGGACCACAGGAGGTTGGGGAGATCTATGGGATGGGGACTTCCAGAGGCTCAGAGGACATGCAGGGGTGAGGGTCAGGAGTAGGTGACGTCCCTGCTCCACAGTGGCCCTATCCCCAGTTCCATATCCCTCTGTTCCCCACCCCAGCATTTGGCTACAGGTGTTGGGGACCCTTGTATGTGGGGGCACTGGGGGAACTACAACCAAAAAAAACACATCAGGTCAGAAGCTTCTTCCAGGCAGGCTGCAAAGTGGCACAGGCCAAACCTCCAAACTGCGTCAGCAGAGCACATTACACTGAGCTGCACTAATTAATAGCCTAAAGAGAAACAGCATCAGCATGGATGAGTTCTCTCTTAATCAAGTCTCCCCACAGAGACCTGCTTGTGTATCACCCTTTCTGCAGGAATTGCACCAGCTTCCAACTCTGGCTTGAGGTCATTGTGTTGGTTTTCTCCCATGCTGAGGTCAGGTGCACCTGGCAGGCAGGCACTTTTCTGGGGATCAAGGAGAGCAGGGGGGTCGTTCAGGCTCACAGTATCAAGATGTGCTGGGCAGGAAGCTGAATGCTGTTTTGGAAACAGATCTGTTCTGGGCCCTGCAAGTTCCTGAGGAGGCAGGAGGGTAAATGGGTCACCAGGAGGTGCTAGCAGTGACTCCTCCAGTGTCAGCAGAGAACGTTTGCACTGGGAAGTGTTTCTGAAGTCAGGATTATGTGTCTTCTCAGAGCTTTTTATAGTCTCTTCTGTAAAGAGAGAAATAGTCTATGTTTAATGTCTTATAAGATTTTAACAATCTCTTCAGTGGAAAGTTATTCTGAACAACTATTTTTTCAGTACAGCCCATGAATACATAAATAAAAATGATCATATAATAATCAAAACACTGCAGCTCACTCAGCAAGTCTGATCCATGGCTCTTTGCAGCATGCTCTGAAGATAATGGAGCAGTTACAACTCATCAAACATACATCAATTTGACTATGGGCAAGAGAAAACATTCTTAGAAGCAGGTGCTTGCCTCTTATAGACTTGCTACATTTAAGAAGTGAGTGTCCAAGATCACTGCAACAATTGCAGTTATTCACAAGGTAAAAACAGTCAGCCTCTGTATTTCAGTTTGAGACAGCTCGGTGAAAGCAAATTTAAAGAATGTGCCCAACTTGACTTTTCAAATCTTAATTTTTAACATTTGCTTTGACATAACATAATTGTTCTATTGGTTTTTTAACCCAAAATGATTTAAAATTTCTTGATACCTAAAGAACAAATAAAGAGAACAGCAGCCAGCCCTCCCCCAGCATTGCAGGAAGGGAAGAGCTTTTTATCTCTGTATCCACTTGTTGTCTCTGCAGTGGAGGACTACTGAGTGCTGCATAGTTGTGTTCATTCTTACTAGGCAAGCATCAGTTTATGACACTCCACATTCTCTTATTGAAAACTGCTCCACTCTTAGAAAAAACTCCTTTTTTAATGTTTGCCCTGACTGTCTATTTTGTGCTATGCTATCTGCAACATTAACTGGAGACATTTCTCAAGAATAAGACAGTGCTGCTCTTTTTGCAGGCCTCACATTTTTAAAAAATACCCAATTCTAAAAGCAAATAAACAACCAAACAACAACAACATCGTTCCAGTAATAACAGAGATGAGTCTTCCCTCTTCTACTGCAATAACAAGGTTAAAACATTCCAGATGTAATCACCATTCTGAGAGGTACTCCTGCTTACGACAGCTCTGACGCAGGGAGGGGAAACTCCTTTTGGAAGTGTCAGGACATGCCCAGCAGTGGTGATGCGTAATGTTTCCTGTTGTCATGGGATCTTTCATCAAATATGACAGGAAAACAAGGTGTGTCATGCTGGAAAAGGCATCCATGTTCTGTGTACTGTAGTGGCAGCCCACGAGGTGGCAGAAGGAAGCGGGTGTCGTCGCAGGCTTAGCCGGCCCAGCTGCGCTTCTCTTGATCGCTGGTGTTCTGAATTTTGCAAAGGAGGGCAAAAGAAAAAAACAGTCGAAGAACAGACGCATGTTTAACTTTCATGTAAAAACTTACATAAAAACTTCTTCTGAAGAGAAGAGGATAAGCTACTAAGAGGATCATTTATATACATTAAAGACAGAGAAGTGTGAAAAACAAATTACACTACTTTAGCACCATGTATTTCAAAATAGTAAAAGAAATAATAGCAATGGCCAAGAATTATTTTATGCCTCTATGTGAAGTGATGACTGCCAAGAAGATGCCTGCAAACAGCTCTGTTGCAGTATAAATTTGCAGTTTATCAAACCATCTCCCTATCAAGCCCACCTGGCCTGTATGTTTATTGACTTGTTTATTGACCTGTTTATCGACCAGACCTATATCCAGTGGTAATTCGTTTAAAAAACCAAAACATTGAGAGCTTACTCAGGTCTCAGCCCAACACATATTAAAATTCTGAAGGAATGCAATACATTTACTCAGAATTCAGCAATCAGCCTCTCAAGCTCCAAGAAATGTAGGTCCTAATTAAACTTCCAGGGGAATTCCACCACACATCTGACCCACAAGAAGACTGCAGCTCTCTCCTCCTTACAGAAGACATGGGGTTAGTGTATGGGGGTAGCATTACTGAATGACATTCCTGATAGCCATGAACTTGGGACATTTGCCTCCTGGCAGAGCTGTGCCTCAAGTAGAAGGGTCCTATATATATCTGTTAAGTCCTTTTGCTGGATTCCCAACATGTCCTGCATCTTTTGGCATAATCTGCTGAAGTAAGCTCATGCAAATACAAGGTCTTCTCCTATTTTGCAAAGGAGTTTTAAAACACAGCTGCAAGATGCTGCTTTGCCCAGCATGAGAGTTCAGCAATATGGCTTTACTGTTAGTGTCTTGGAAAAAGACCATCATAAAAAGAAAAATAATCTGTTTAATTCCCCCACTTAGCAAGGGGAGGGAGGCCAACATGAGCTCATCACATCTCACAGAGCAGAGAACTCAGTGAAAGACCTTCTGTGTGTCTGCAGCCTGTGCAACCCTGTGCATACCCCAAAGGGAAGCCTGTGATGAGAGCTCACACTGTTGCATCCAACCATAAAGCATAAAGTCCAAGGAATCTCAGTTTTACTGAGCCTGTCCCTCGCTCCTACATTCATTGCTTCTGGACTGAGGTCACGTGTTGTATTTCCTAAATAAAAATTAATGGGGTCAGCTTAGACTGTCTTGATAGCAGATCTTAATTAAACTGCTTGTGGACTCTGTTCTTTCCTTGCCATCTTTGCTCTGACAAACTTAGCTCACTGGCCATTACTCCAATACATTAGCAGTTTTTCTGGCTGGCTGAGCTGCTCTGGATTCCCTGAAAGCAGGGCCCAAGGCACTTGGTGCTCACTGGCTCACCCTACAATGCCAGCCCTGCTCACACAACCTGCAGAAGGCACTTGAGAAAGGGGTTCCCTTCGCTATGAGACTATTTCTACTCTGCATTCTCTTCATTAACTTCAAACTCCATAAAGCTCCCCCCTCCGGCAGACTGACACCACCTACTCAGGAGCCTGTGGTGCTTCTTGCAGATCCAGCACAAGCATCTCCCACCACTGGGAAATGTTTCTGCTCTCGTGCTCTTTGGGTACTGACTTGAATTATTCTGCCTTTGGAAACCCTTAGTCCTTTCTAGTGGGGTCAGCTTGGTGCTTTTCTAACACTGCAGAGCTCAGTACACTTATAGAACCACTGTGTAATTAACACTGCCATCACTTGTTTCTCTCGTGGTGCAGTTTTGGGCTAATGCAGCAGCAAAAACATGATTGTGATGTCACTTGCACCTGAGAGTTTCTTTGGATTTAGAGCCAGTACTCTAAGTTATAATAAAAACCTTATCTTAAAAAATTAAAAAGCAGTTGAGCAGCACACTTAAGCAATCTGTTTTCCTTTGGATTTATAGCTCGATTCTCTGGTGTCCAGAAATACACAAACTCCAAAAAAAATTTGCATAGGTGGGATGCAGTGTCTCTTTTGTGTAGATTCTGTGGTGTCTGAGAGCAAAACTCACAGTGCAGCTCTCAGGGCATGGGAAGGATGCTCAGTGCATGGATGGCTGCCTCTGCTGATTAACTGTGTTCTCAGATTCTGACTAAAATCAGCCAATGGGTCCAAAATTACTAGTGGGACAGACTGAACGGTTTTATAAGCCTCCTCTCCACAGGAAAATGCTCCAGAAGAATACATGGTCAGACCAGCTGTGCATGTCACTAACTGTGAGTAAGCCAATTTACTTCAACCAGTCTGGTCCTGTCCACAAAATGTAACTATTAGTATATGAGACATGCCAGTAAAGCCTAAGTAGCTCTGATAATATTGTGTATGGAACAGAATGGTTAAGATAAAGTCAACGAAAAGAATTTAAAGCTGGGTGAGAACTGAGGTTGGAGTGGAGCCCTGGCATTGCTGGGACTCCTGCACTCAGCTGAGCTTGTAAAGGCTCCCCCTGAGAGGAGAAACTGCTGGTGACTGATTACAGGGCGCTACACTCCTCCTGAAGAGAAAGCCCTTAAAAATGCAGTTATCATCTTAATTGCTGCTTCTGTCTGTTGGCAACAGAAAAGAAATCAGAGCTACTTCTGAGTTAGTGAGCTTGCACCAACTGGGTCAGCATACTGCAGAGGCAATGGATGTTGTGCTAGAAATAAAATGGACTCTATAGTTTGAAAAGATACCAAAGACCAGATCTGGCCTCCAAATGAGCTGCTAACAGACCATAAAGAGATACTGGCAGAAAAACTTATTGATCAGCTTTTGGGAACTGCGACACATCTTGCGGATGAAGAGCTTGGGGCCAGGTACTGCATTATCATACCATATGCAAGCTGCAAATGAACAACTGCACTACTTTTGAATTCACTTGTGGGCCTTCTGGAAAGAGGTAACAGCATTCAGACCAGCAGAGATGGTCTGCATTTCTCTCAGTATTTCTCTATCATACAAAAGACTTCATTTAACAGTGAGCAGAACAGGAGAGGAGGTCAAGTACAGCTGTTGTTCGAGCATTAGCCATACACCTAATACCAATGGACCTGTGTACGTCAGCTCCCATGAGCTATTACACAGTTTTATCTTTTAGAATCCCTAAAACCAAATCAAAAGTTCAGAAATGCTTAGTTACACCTTCCTTAGATGTTAAGGAACAGTGTTTTTTATAGCTGACATTATCTGTCATGATATTACTTCTGTCCTTATCTAGACTAGGGCTGGCTAATGCACTCCTGTGACATGAGCCATTGGATTGCTGCAAGCCCCCTTCAAACCCAATGCCTGAATGGCAGCAGTGGATATGTTGTTATTGGAGAGCAGCTATGCAAAAGGTGCCAGAGCTTAACTTCTCTAGGCTTTGCTATGTCTCTAGTAGGTACTTTCATAGCAGGCTGGAACATGTTAACTAACACTAGGCTTGTCCAGCCCTTTCTTTGAAGAATGGATATTGGATACTTTTTGAGGATTATCAGTGTGGTGCAGGATTTCACTGCCGTGGTCTTTCTGTCACAGCGCAGTGGAACAGCTGCTTCCCCCTTAGAGTCTAAGTAACAGGATCTTGAGGCCCTTCCTAGAGGCCACCTGACACTTGATCAGAAGCACCATCACTAGACTGTGCCAGGGCAAATAACTTTAATGCTGTCTCTCCTATCACAAGCAGCATAAGAGCTGCAGGCACTTGGGAGCAACCAGGCTTTCTACCATGTGATCAAGTTGGGTCATCATTTCTGCTCCAGTAAATCTCATAGGATGTAAATCTCTTCAGGATGACTAAGGTTAGATGAGATACAATATGCAAATATGCTTGCTACTTTAATATCTTCTCACCATCTTGTTTTGTCCTAACTGCTAAAACCAAATATTTTGCACTGATAAAGTCGCTGGCTGAAGTGATTACAGGTTTCCACAGCCACAATGCCTTTGCCCAGGGCAGGATGCTGATGTGTCAGAGTCTCTGTGTGTTGTGCAGCACATCCTAGGGAAACTGCAGCCACATCTAACATCATCACTGAGATTTAGGAATGTAGCTGTCCCATCATGAGACAGCTGAGAGCAGAGGATCCAGCATGTGAGGTCAGAGCACTCCGGAATATCATAAAAAAGGAAAGTGAGCCTGCCATGAGCCTGCCAACTGTGTCCTTCACTAGTTCTGCAAAATTGTCATATAATTCTCTCCAATTGCCTTGAACAAGTTCACAGAGACTCGACCAGAGCCTTTTTTCTTGCCTGGGCTGTTCTAAGCACAAGGGTGGTTCCTCCTATCTCCTGCTCTTTCCCAAGACAAACATTTCTGCCTTCTTTGCAGGTGGGTGTGGTAAAAAGCCACCTCCAGTGCTGAGACAGCAAGCCCATACGTTCTTTCCCATATCATCACTTGTTTGCCCAAGCACCTTGCCCTCCCCAGCACCTCTCTGAGCAAGGAGAGGTACAGGCTCTCAAGCTATGTAGAGCACTAAGATAATTTTCTGACTCAGGCTTGAGATCAAATTGGTGGAGTTAGGAGCTGCAGTGCCTGTGAAGAGTGTTACCAAGGCTCTGTGCTGGCACAGGGCTATAGGGTTAGAGTGACGAGAGAGAGGGAATTTGAGCTGCCAAGTAGCTGTGTCAGCCTGAGTCCTTCAGTGTGTTTTATATGCACAGATGCATCTGTGTACTGCTGGAGGTTTCTGAGTTAATAGTGGGCACCCCATAAGGGTTAGTGAACGTCAGGTGAACTTTGCAGGTTTTTTTGTGGAAACTTTGCCTGGCATATGGAAACAGACATCCAGAGAAAGATCTGGGGAAGACCCAGTGCCTGCTGGACACCAGTGAGACCTGGACCTGGTCACCCTGGGGAACAGGCTGTCCACAGCAGAGTCTTAAGAAATCAAGAGAGGAATACAGGTGTCCTATTTATAGGCTGATGGAAACCACGGGAATAGACTAGGATCTGATTGTACAAAATGCCACAAAATAATTGTTAATGGAAAGCCATCCTCAGTGCCATCTTTTTATTAGTGTTTGTCCCACACAGACCTGTTCTCACCAAGCACTATTCAATAATAGCTCAACCTCTTTAGCATTTCAAGCAGAAAGGCAAAAAAAAAAGGATCTAATCCTGATTTTAAATATCTGGGGGAAAGATTTCTCTTACCAAATAACTCTTTACAGTATCAGAGAAAAATATAAAAGCAACAAATCTGGGAGGTCATTTCCAGTATAAATTTATTGTGCTTAAAGCTGCACATTTTTAAATAGGGAATAGGTGAGGTGTGCAAGGGTTTATGCTGTGCAAGCAGTCTTTGGTTCGATTTTTGCACAGATGGAGTTGATACTATGGATGCTGGGACATAGGGGATAGTACCAGGAAAAGGTTGTGACATCTAGTTTGGAGAAGGGTTCCATGGAGATGTGAGAGTAGGAAGGCTTAGGTACAGGATGGTAAGGGGTTGCAGTCTCAGTTTGGGAATGGAGAGAGTGTAGGTCTTTAAGCACCTGCCTAGGCATAGACAGGATCAGGCCTTTGTTTTCTAACCTGGTCTTTTTGCCCATGGAAGCATTGTAAAAGACACTTTGCCACTGGGACAGACATGCAACTCTCCAGCACCAGGCATTTCCACTTCATTACAATTTTTTTAGCCAGCTTGCAAGAGCGTAGTTTTTCAAATTTACAGCTTTACAGACAAGCAGTCAGATTAAAATCAGGTAGTTTAATCCGGTAGTTTAAATGAGAGTTTTACATTTTTCCAGCCTAGTAAATGCTAACGTGCGAAGTCTGAACCCGATGTTACCTTACAACCAGCTGTTTGGACCGTATTTTAAGGGCTGTTTTGTCTTGCTTGATTAGAGATGTGCACTTTATCCTCCTTGGTTTGCTATAACAGTTTCCAAACAAAAGCCAGGATAAAGGACAGAGTGAAAAAGCAGCCCTCTGCTTGTTCTGATCAGACACCAGCCATATAGCAGGAAAAGGGTTTTCTCTTCCTCTATCCCAAGGCAGTCTGTCTAAGAGTAAACTTAGGAGTGTCTACTCAGACATGACTTCATATATCCACAGTAACTCAGCTGCAGTAATTCTGAAAATCAGTACAGACATTCTGTCTCAGTGCCCCATAAGTAAAGTCTTTTACTTCTACATAGCTGCTGTCTTTTGGCATTGCTGGGTCCTTGCAGGGATGCGTTTTCTGTTCTGCCGCGCATCCCATAGCACATTCCTCTGCTGCAGCACTCTTTTGCAGAAAGCAATGGAGTCCAGTGGCCTGGTGCAAACCAGATCATTCTCCTGATTTCTCTTGCCAGGTCCTATTATCCAACAGTGTTTGTGAGCTAGACCTTACTACGTTCCAAGAGCTGTCTGCAGCTGGCAGGAAACACTGGCAATCAGAGCAATCTCCAGAGCTCAGTTTGCAGCAGGCTTTTTGGATTCCTGCCTTTAAGTCACACAGTGACTTCAGAATGAATGTAACGGGGCATCTGAAAAAGAGAAAGTTGAAATCCAGCAGATGTTTCTTGCTGATCTCTTCCTGAAGCAGCAGACTGCTGGGACTGAGCCAGCACTGCAGACCTGGGAAAACCAGCAGTGTGTGTGCAGCACTTTTGAATGTCCAAAGCTGCTTTCCTTGCATGGGGAAGGTCCTACAGCTGCAGAGCGCTTTCTTGTGTACTCTCTCTGCTCATTCTGGGACATGTCATTCTGAGATGCACCTTTGGCCTTTTGGTTCCTTGACCATCAAGATTTTACACACTGTTTGGACAACAGAAGGAGCTTCCCATCCTGCCCTTAGCAATGGCAATGAAAGTTGCATGTGGATGAGTGAAAGACAGATGGAGAGGCTGACTGCGGATGAGAAGTAACTGCCCTTTCCGCAAAGTACAATAAGCAGCTGCCAAAATATTTCTAGTACAAGGCTGGAGTGTTGCAGATGGACTGAAGAAGGAAGCAAGCAGAAGGGGTGGATGCTTTGAGCCACCTTAAAACAGAGGGATCTCTGGGATATGCAGCCACTCAGAAGCACAGGCTGAGGGATGCATTTCCCTCCCCAAGGCTAGAGGCCAGTTGCCAACAATGTCAGCATGTTTGTGAGAGATTTTAATCACAATTGCTGCAAGTTTTAATGCATGCATGACACCTGTGGATTGTTCCATGCTTCATATATCTATTTTATTGATGGAGAGGAGGGAAATCTTGGTATTCTGAATTAGTTAAAAATGTTACAGCTATATTTGTTTTCATGATAAGGCAGGGACTTGAACACACACAAGACTCAAAAGCATGAATGGAGGGCACACGCAAAAAAGGGAATGATTAACTGAAGTGCATTTAAAAATAGTAACTGTACGTAATGATGTGCAAAGCTAAAATCTATTTTAAACTGTTTATATAGAACGGAAGCGTATGTTCTCAAGGTCTCCAGTTTGTCTATGTGGGTTGGTCAAAAAAGTTGTGACATGCTGAGAAAGGCATTTGCACGTTGTTTTTTTAGCAAAACTCACTTCTAACAAAATGGATTTAAAAGAGGAGAGACTGCAAAATACTTAAAGGTCTCAAGGCAATCTTTGCCCATACTCTCCAGGAGGTGTGTATGCCTTGCCAGCCTTTTAGGAACTGCCTCTCCACACTTCCAACTGCCTCCATCTCTATTCATTCTTCATGAGCTTTTTTCTTAAGCCCTCACATTTTTGTCTCTCAGAGGATGTGGGCAGCTCTATGTTCCATCCTCCCTTGTACATTTTTTTGCCCTTCCAGTGGAGAGGAATGCTCATTGAAGCAGCTCTGTCCATGCTTGCTGGAAAGGGTCAGGAGCCATGGGAGGAAAAAAAACCAAACCCAGAGAGAAAGGAAAATTAGTTGTAGTCTCTGTGCCAGCAAAAGCAGATCAACACACCACCAAAATCTACCATGAACTCTGGGACACTCTCTCTTAGGTTTGTCCTAATTTAAGGTTTGATGGCAAAAGTATTTTCACAGGCTGCCTTGTTGCAAAAGAATCTGATTTAAAGGTAGGGGTGAGGTAGAAGCAACAGTTATATCAACCTTTGGAAAAGGTTAACAAATGCATAGGCACCTGGCATGCTGCCAGCTCACTGCAGGTGTTGAAGAAGGGAACACTGTCCTGCTAGAAAGGATAATGACCCTCTTGTTTATGTTATTCTGGAGTCTAGTAATGGCAGCAGGAGTACAGTGAGGAAAACAGGGATGCTGGTAATGTGGCGGACACACCTGAAGCTGCCCTTGTTCTGGAGGATGCCACCCATTAGATGTCCTTGAAATAACGAGCCTGTTCAGAAGGGCAGCAGGCAAACCAGGAAAAGATGCTGCATTGCTGCTAATGGGGCTAGTCCTTCAAAGCTAATGTGGGATTGGAAGGATACCATAACCCTGAGGTGCCCTGCCAAGAGAGCCACACTGCTGTGCCAGCTTCCTTCCAAAACGTAGCATTGTCTTTGGCTTTCCTTCTCATTTTTTTCATTCTTCCTCTTACTCACCTTCTTTTTCCATTTTTAAACCATGTGGATCAGCATACTGTGCACTACAGAACACCTAGTTCTACAGTAACATGCAGAAAGAGGCATACCATCATCTGCCTTAAAATATTTCTTTCTGCCTTATATATGCATTGTGATTTAGTATCATCTCATACCAGTAAAGACCTATGCATCTACTGAGTTTGTAAAATCTGTGATTTAAGATCTCACTCTTTTATTTGTATTTGCTACAACAGCAATACTGGGCAAGCCCGTGAGGTGCCCACGTCCCGACTGCAGAAAAGCGACACGCAGCAATCAGCGTCAAAGGACAGACAGGAATTAATGCTGTGTCAGGGAGACATGAACTGGATGTATGAAAACTGGAGCTGTGGCTGTGAAAAGTGCCTTTACGGGGAAAAGAACAGTATGTTAATGCATGGGGGATGGAGGAGGTAGAAGTCCACACAGTAGAGAAAGGGCAAATGAACAAAATGCTACCTTGTCAGGCCCCTGAGCTAGGATAGACACTGCTACATATTGTTTTCTATCAAAGAATGCTAACTGCCAGGATTCCAGCCCGGCTGGGATTCTGCCTGCAACCATGTCATTCTGTCTATGATACTCAGGGACGCTGACTCTGATCTACCATTGCATCAGCCTTGACTCCTTTCAAATGATATTGCCTTTAAAGCCTGGGTCTTACAGCCTTCAACTGCAGAGACAATCTCTGCTGCTCTGTTTGTGCCAACATTGGTTCACATCCACAAAATCTAGTGAGAAGATTGCTGTCACTCGTGGGCTCAGGGCATGTCTCCTTCCCTTTCCTTCACTTCTTCAGACATGACAAAGGGTCATGGTGGGACACCAAATGCAAACATTCAATAGGCAGGCACATGGTACCAGCATGTAACTCTCTGTGAGCGAGTGGCCAAGGACAGCCCTCAGCTACAAGCAAGCATTTAGCCCATGAGATGATGTTTGATTAATGTGACAGTGGGTCAATAGTGAGTGCACAAGCAAATGAGCAGGAAAAAGACACCGCAGTAAGTGTGGTAGGGGATGTCAGTGGGAGGACCTGGAAGATGCACTGGGGCTGATTCAGAAGGGAGATGCAGCCCCACCTACACTGTTGTGAGCAAGCTTGCCCTGCTGCTCACAACAATTGCTTTCAAAATGGGTTTAATAAGACACATCAAAATGTCAGCTGGTTCCCAGCAGGGAACTGTGCTGGGGACACCAGTCATGCTCAAACTGGCCTGCAATAAAATCCAAGTGTCAAGAAGTCACTGTTGAGCAGAACAGGTAATTTGGTCTAATGACTGAAATTGCACCTCTGTGCAGGCACAGAAAATGACGGGGAGATGGAATCTAAAGAGACAGGAAGTAAGTATGAAAATAACAACCAAGACTGTTCAAAAAACCCAAGCAACAAACAAAGGAACAATCCTGCCCTGCAGCATTGCTTCAGTCAGTTTCCTTTTGGGCTTTTCTCCTCAGTAGATGGCACTTTGCTTTTTTTGTTGTTTTTTTGGATCATATTGTTCACTACACTCATCTGTGGGCTTAAATTGGAGCCTTGTTTCTCATCAAGAAGATAATAATGTCTTCTTTTTTTAAAAAAAATTTGGATTATTTTTAGGGGCTTCATAAGAGCTAAAATGCCCTATCCATACCCCTAAGAAGCTGTGTTTTCTATGTGTATGATGGTGCTACAGATTTCAGTGTATTGTAACCACCAAAAGGTTTTTGTAAGGTTTGGCTTGGGGATAACAACAAACTCCTTTCATTTGGTCCACCCTTAACTACCAAGAGGTATTCTTGATTTTCACTCTGTTTTAATGCAAAATGCTTGGTAATATCTGTGGGGCTTAGGAACTGATTTTAAATTAGTACCCAACAATTAAACAAAAAACACAAAGAAAAGCATTGCTGTATATTTCTAGTAATTTTAAAGACACAACTTTTCAGTCTATGGCTTTAATTTATATTACATTTTAACTTCTATTTATGCTTTCATTCATACACTCTGGCTTGGTTCACCTCGTGTGGGAGCAACACAAAACAGAGGAAGTCCATAAGCCAGATAAACTGCAGTTACCACGAGTTCATTTTGTCAGAGCTATGCAAAGCATCCAGTGCCCAGACTGGCCTGGCCTCTCTAACAGCTCACTCCATCTTCCCTGTGTCTCTCTGCTAACCCACACACGTGCATAGAACACCCTTTGGTGTGACAAATAAGTTTCATGCAGTGAATAAATTTTGAAAAATTATGTAAATGGGAAGATTTCCTTGTTATCTTCATATAGAAATCCCAGCTATGGGGACTCATAATCTTTTGCCCTGTGTTTTTGTTTCCTAACAGTCTCTTTGGAACCATGCAAATTGCAGAGCTATGACTTGGGCAATACAAGGATCAATGCAGTGACCAGAATCTACAGCACAAAGGGATAGAAGACAGAGCAGCCAGAGGGATGGCTGCAAGGAGATCCTCTGTTCTCCCAAAAGCAGAAGAAGGTTCCAAGACCAGTCAGAGCTCAGTGTGCAATCTGCTTTATTTTAAATTCTTGTCCAGACAGATGTATAGTAGCGCCATAGCACAGGGTTGTGACCCTTGAAAGCTGTCTCTAGTTCCACATCTGATGCCAGCAGTCCTCTAAAAATAGCAACATTCAGGAAAGAAGGTAGTTTTTCACTTGGCAATCTTCTCCCTGATGAAAGTGAAACTTCATTCTGAAAGCCACCTGCTTGCTAGTAGAGGACACAAAACACCCCCTTCTCGCTGCCACCCTACAAGCACACGTGCACTTTGAGGGCATTTTATAGTTCCCTATTTCCATAAAGTTCAGAACCTACTGACAAGATCATTTTAATGCGTGTGGTTTGAACTGCCCAGGCATAAGCATTTTCAGTGCTATCGGTTTAACACAAAAGACATCATTGCAAACAAGATTCTAAGGAAAACATTTTTTTTTTAGGATAACGTTAGGAAATGCATTTTTTATCACAGACTTACGTTTGACTGTCCTAGATGTCACATCCAGACCTACTTCCAGTTACTTAAGGAGCCTGCTACATGGCTCCCCTGTAACTGCTATCATGCTCTTGGCATGACTCATTATATAATGATGTCCCAAAACATTCACTATACTGCTTTAGAGATTTTTTCCCTTGCCTTTTCCTCTCTCAGATCAGAACATCACAATCATCCAGTCTAAGCCCTGTAAAACACTAAGCCAACATCTCATAAATCCTCTAATAATCATATTATGTTTGCTTTTTTGCTGCAAACACAGAACTGTTCAACATGCCAGCCTAATTTTGAAGTTAAAATTGCTCAACGAGTGGCAGAACATCATCTTTAATCAGAGACGCTGCTTCTACTTTGTCTTTCACAGACATTTAGCCTTCCTCTGGGATATATAAAGATGTCAATAGAAAATAGAGAACTCCTTTATCCTTCCTTACAGTGTTTGCCTACATCTACATTCACGCAACCCGTTATCTTTCAAATCACTTGCGCTGTGGATACAGCCTGTTAACTTCCTCTGCAATCCTTTCCAAAAGTGTCCAGAGCAGATCTAATGCACCTTCAACTTGAAGAACAATCTGCTTCTCATCTCAGGCGTTTCCTGCTGCTTTCAACTCATGTAACCTTTCAAGCCCGCGCATGGGCCTTCTGTGTGAACTGCAGCCAGAGCAGGATCTCATCCTCTCTGGCATCCCCGCCTGCTCGCGCCTCCAGCCCCTTCCCTGCTGCCCCTCCTGAGCCATTTATCTGGATCCCGCCGAGCCTATTTTTAGGCTGCGCTGCACTCCAAGCACAGCGGAACGTGGCCGGGAGCCGGGCCCGCCGGGAAGCAGCGCCCCTCCGAGAGCAGGAGCGACCCCGCATCCCTCGGGCGCTGCGGCCCCGCGATCCCGGGGCTGGGCAGGGCAGCACCGCCTGGGGCTCGGCACACGGAGCTGCCCCGGGGAGCGGCCCGGCCCGGCCCGGCCCGTCTGCGCTGCGGCGCAGGCCCCGCTGTCCCGGGGCGCCCCCGTCCCACACCCCTCCCAGCGCGGCTCCGACGGGCCGGAGCAGCAGCACCCCGAGGGTCCCAGGGTGCCGAGGCCAGGCCGGGCCCGGCAGCCCCGACCACCCGCTCCGGCTGCGGAGGGAGGAACCCCGCAGGACCCTCCGTGCCCGTGCGCGGGACCGGGACCGTGCCCGTGCGCGGGACCGGGACCGTGCCCGTCCGCGGGACCGGGACCGGGA
>VXBA01001336.1:339657-395885 GCA_013399895.1 Serilophus lunatus
CGGGGCGCCCCTCGCGGAGGGTCCGCCCGGTGCCGCGGAGAGGCCGCGGTGCCGCCGTCGGCCCCGGGAGCGGCGGCGGGAGCAGCTGCCTGTGCCCGGCGTTAGGGCTGGAACTCCGCTCGGGCTCCGGTTGCCGGTGGGGAGCGGCGCGGTGCGAGGCGGTGCCGAGCTGCGGGTTTCGGCCTGGCTGCCCGGCGGTGCCCGCGCCGCTGCCGCTGTTGTTGTGATCTATCATCCAATAATCCTACTGCGATCCGGTATCCCTTTTTTTTTTTTTTTTTTTTTGTGTGTCGGGGGTGCTCCGGGCNTTCCGTGTGCTCGGTGTCCTACGCGCTCACGCGTTCTTTATTTGGAGACAGCAGGCCGGTGCCCTGGGCTCTGTGAGGGTGTGCCTGGTAAGGGAAACAGCGCTTACGAGCTTTGGGATTCTTTCTTGTCTCTTTCTTAGAGTAATGATAATCTGAATTTTCCTTTGCGTTTCAGAAACGCTCTGTTTCAGCTCTATTAGTGTGACTTGCGGTATTTAAACTTTCGGATATTTGGTCTCGGCCACGGTATGGTGGTTGATACTTTGGAGCAGATGTTTTTGGTCACATTTTCTTGTCTTAACTAAAACCAGCAGGTGCCAAGTACATACAAAAGCTCAGTGTGGTTGACTGCTCCTATGTACCGCTTAGCAAGGCACTAAAATACAAAGTAATATGCAAACACTTTATGAAAAAATTCTTTTTTGTTACATCCGAGTATGTTCTGTTGGGAGGCCCCTGACTTCTGGAGGATTACTGTAATGCTGATGAAATAGAAGCAAAATAAAACCTACAGTTCCTTCTAGTGTATGCAAAGGTATTGGCAATACATAATTTTATTTTTAAAAAAAAAAATTAAATGGAAATCCTGTGTTCTGGTTGAGCCATGCTGTGTATTAACAGTATGAGGCCCTGGCTGGGGTGCTCTGTAATAGCTATAGCATACACTGAAATATAGACTGATCTTTATGGTCTTACTAGCATTCAGTGCTGTATCTTATGGAAACTGTTGAATTCCATATTTCTTACGTGCTTGTTAATGGAATTTGTGTTCAGTTTTGTTACCCCCATGGACTTCTAAATTCTCTTTTAGAGAAACTGATGAGGGAGGAGGAGGGAACCCTTCTGCAGAGGGTTACATGGGGTGTTTGGCCTTGTAAAAAAGCCAGGCTGTGGCCTGGGAGGTGCCTCTGGATTCACAGGATCTGTTCTGGGGCTCGGGACTGTCGTTTTGCTCACTGTCAGGCACTGTGAGGATACACACTCAGGAATTCCACAATACCAGTGAATTTTCACGTGTTGTTGATGTTGTGTAGAAGCTTCATTTTCTTAGGGGTTTTAAGGGCTTCTCACACCTACTCCCTGGAGGCCAGGCCTGTCCCAGCAGGGACTTTGTTTCGCAGTGGGAGGCCCCCTGCCCTGGTGGAAGGGCTGTGTGTCAGTCGTGGTGTAGCCACGTGGGTGTGACTGTCCCACAACTGCCAGACGTAGTGCCCACATTCCGTAGGGAGCAGTGACCAGGCAGCCATCCTCCTGGGAACAATGGACTTGCCTGGTGTCCTTGCCTGGGCAGTCGGTGCTGTGCTTCTGAGGGAGCTGCACATTTGGGTCATGCTTGGGCTGTGAGGGGCCGAGGGGAAGACAGCAGCAGGAATTGGGCTGCCTGGGTATATAACCACACTGCAATTCTTGCTCTGTTGGTGTGCCCAAACCCTGTCGGCTCCTGGGGTGGGGCACAGGCTGAGCTGGGTGTCCTGGTGGGCTGTGTGCAGGTGGAGCTTTGCCGCTTTGAAATGCGATGTCTTCACACTCCCTGAAATGTGACTGCTGTATCTCGTTTCTTTTTCTGGTGGACATTGCAATGGCAATAACGTTTACTTCCTTTATGCTCCTGTGTTATGTGGAGTGGTGGCTTCTGATGGGGACAGCTTTCTTTTCAAGAAATACATGTGCATGGAAAGATGGCTGAAAATAAAAAAACAATTGCCACCCATAAAAATAGCCTTCAAGAAAGAGGAGTTACCTGTTGTTCCTGGTTTTCCCAACTTCAGAGCAGCTCACAAGCACCTACACCACAAGACAAAAATACACCTTAGGTAATGCTTTGATTTGCTTGTCTTGAAATTTAATTTCAAGTTTCAGAAATAAAGCTTGAGTATTAAACTTTAGGGAAAAGAAAAAAACAAGAAAATCTCTGACTTTTTCTGTGCGTTTGGAAATAGAGAATAAATTTCTGTTAGTTGCAGAGGAAACTTTTAATTATTCTGACCATCAAAAACACTTTTCAAAAGTAGACCTTGAGTCTTTGTATAGGAAGAAACCTTAGAACAGCCTAGTAATTCTTGTGTGTATTTTAAAAATGACACTGAACCCAGAGTCTTTAGCAGGGAAGAGCTGGAAGAGGTGTGTGTTGTGTGTGAGTTGTAGGCCTTGTGGACAGAGTGCATGACTGCAGCGTGCTCATGGTTATGGCTCCTGAGCCAGATAGCAGCAGTAGTTTCTCATGTTTGTAGACTAAATGTATTCTTTTTGTTTGTAGATATGGCTCGTGGACAGCAGAAGATTCAGTCGCAGCAGAAAAATGCCAAAAAGCAAGCTGAGCAAAAAAAGAAACAAGGACATGATCAGAAGGCTGCAGCCAAGGCTGCCTTGATATATACCTGCACTGTCTGTAGGGTAAGAGGAACTGAAGCCAAAGTAGTTTTGTAGGGAGGTCTGTTGTCCAGCTGAGAGCAGGCTTTTTAGAAGGTTATATAGTGGAAACTAAAATACTTAAGTGGTTGTTTAGCTTGTTGCTATAAAAAGTATTTGTTTCTGTTATGTGACTTGCTCATAGATGACTCAGCTGTACTGATATTTGAGATAAGAGAAAATCTGAAAGGGCATGTACAGGTTTGGCTTGGCTAGTTATTTTGCCTTTTGTATTGCAGTGGTCTGCATGTGCTGTTAGTATGAGATACAAAATGTGGAAAGTGTGAGATCACTTCCTGTTTAGTCTCCAAATGGAAACACTTTTTTTGGGATGGAATTGTCCCATCTTAGAATCACTTGTTATCAGTGTTGATGTAGAGAGGAAAAGTGGTGCCAAAAGCTTTGGTGCAATTTTGATACACAGCAACTTTTGCTAGAATAACTTAACTTGACAAGAGAACAAGAAATGCCAGCACTAATCAGATTGTACTTCTCCTTCTGGATGGTTTTCCTGTACGTGCTCCTTTTGGAGCTGAAGGATAAACTTGCCATTTTCATTTAAATGGTCAGTCCCAGAATAGATTTGTTACTTTAAATGTCTTAAATAAGATTCTAAGTTAAGGGTTGCTCACTTAAGTGCTTGTAACCAGCTCCTCTTGTTGTGAAATCAGGCTGCAGCATCCATACTTTGGGCAGTGGATGCCTGCAACTGTGTGGTAGCAAAGGTCTCAGATAGCTTGTGCCAAGTAGAGAAGCAGTTCATGCCATGTACCTTTCTGGCCTATTGATAAACAAAAGAAATAGCTTTCATAAAGGTGTGATTCTGAAAAGGATAAACATTTGTCTTTAAGGTGTTGCAAAAGAAGGTAGTAAGGAGGCAGGTTTTCCACCAAACTGGCATGTGACCTGTAAGATGTGCAGGGAGATACCTGTCAAGAATAACGCCGTTGATGGACATGCCAAAACAGAGTGATAGTGCTTAGAAGCGCCTCTGAAAACAGGAGGTGAAATATTCTGTTCTGTCCTGCAGCTTCTGAGCAGTGTCGTTGGGGAGACAGTTTGCTCAGGGAAAAGAAAATAAAACCTAGCAGGGAATAGGTGTTGTAGTATTATTTAACACTTGTACTGTGCATAAAGTTTAATGTCTCTCTTTAATCAGACTCAAATGCCGGATCCCAAGACCTTCAAACAGCACTTTGAAAGCAAGCATCCTAAGACTCCACTGCCTCCAGAATTGGCTGATGTTCAGGCATAAAGTTGCCTACAGGTCATTACCTTAATTTTTAATTGATTGTCTGAGAAAAGTATATTATGAATCAGGTTGTTTTTTTTACCACCACCAACTTAAAATTTGCTTTATTTCTTTTAATATGAAAATTGCTATAGTTCGAAGTTATACCCCTGAACAGCTAAAAGGAAAGCTAGAAGCAAGCTAGTATTTGCATGGGTGAAATGGCTGTGGCATTTCAGTGTGCAGGGAGGCTGTTTTAAAAGGGATTAATGTTACTTCAGATGGTCATTTTTAGTGTTGTAAGAATACTTCATTATTTAGTCTTTTTGAAATGTTAGTTTTGCTTTGGAGAAAATACATAAATACAATCTGTCGCTACAAAACATGTAGTTGAAACAGTCATTTATATATTTCCAATGATTGAGCCTTTTTGTTCCTGAAGATGTGCAAGTGAATGTAGATTTTTATTTATTCAAATACGAAACTTCTGTGTTAACTGTGGAAGAGATTTACCAGTAGCCAGTTGTTAGGCTGCAAATGAAAGTGGTCATAATAAAAGGCTGAAATGAGATGAAACCCAGTATTGTGCTATTTTGTTCACGCAGAGATAAGCAGCATTGTGTAACAGTTCAGCTTAACCGAGTTGTTCTTGTTTTTTATAGGTGAAGTCATGACACCTATTGACTCTTCTACTGTCAGACCTTACATAACAAACCTGCAGCTGCTTTTCTAAAACTGTTGATCAGCAAAAATGAAGGGGCTACAGAAACATTCATATTTTTATGCTGTTCCCTCCTGGGCTTCATGCAAAGACAATTCTATGTAAATGTACAGTTGTGCCCTATTTGGAAATCCTGATAAATCAGTCCATACTTGTTATAAAAAATTTTTTACAATTGTAATTATATTGATGTTCATATTGTGTAAAATAACTCACTTAATAAAGTAGTACTTTGATTTTACAATATCACAGATTAACTCCTTGTAGAAATTCTGTTTCAACTTTCTGCATTATCTGCCTTATAAAATAATAAAAAATACAAAAGTGGAATTTTCCCCATCCTGCCAAAACACGAGCAGTATCGTTCCACTGAAAGTAATGTACATTACAGTGAATTAAGGTGGAAAGAGAAGCTGCTCATATTTCCTGTCCAGTGTGCTGCCTGCATGAGCCCAGCCACTAGTGGTGAGGTTGGTGGCTCAAGGCACAGCACACTCCTGAGCAGCTGCACGAGAATCATGAGACTTCCTCCTACGTTCTTGTCCTGTGTGTTGGAGTCTAAATACTGCAAGCCATTTTGAATGGGATTCCTTTACTGTCAGGGATCATGTTCCTTGAAGTCATGCACTGGAGAGACTCTGGTTATGCTTTTATCCTTTCTATTTAGGTAGATGGCTGAGGAAGCTGAGAGGTGGCAGGATTGAGTGCTTCCAGGTATGCTGGCTTGAAAAATGCTTGCAAATACTAGGTTAAAGCAATTCTGCTCTTAGGTGTCAAATGGATTTGAAAATATTTGTACTATTTTGAGCAGTCAGCCACACATGTTCTCCCTCAAATGTTATTTCTCTCTTTAAGAAGTACATAAAATAGCCAGCCGTTAATAACCTTCCTCCACCACCAGCTTAAAATAAGCCTGCTGGAAAATAGCCAAAGTAACTAAAATAATATGGCTACTTAAAGAAATCGGATGTGATTAAAGTTGCTTTGACAAGAAAAAGCTGGATAATAACTGTGGCCAAGAACATTTGAGCAGATAAAGAAAATTGCCCTCAAAGTGTTCTGGGCTGAGTTCTAATCTCAAATGTACAGCATGGAAGTAGTGAAGAAACATCTGAATTGTGCTAGAAGGTCTGCTCTGTAACATCCCATCTTTGGCACTTGGAGGGGGCTTATTTAAGAGCTTTAGTTTTGACCTTGCAGTAAGAAGCAATACTAGAATTGCTGTGATTTGGGGAGTTTACAACAGATGTAAAAATTCTGGCAGTCCAAGCAACCCTTGCTATGCAGCATGGCTGTACATCTGGCCTTCAAATGGCTTCCTAAAAATCTAGGACCATAGTCTCAAAGACTCATTCACTTAAAAGAATGCACTTGGTATTTTATTATATAAAGTCAAAGCCTTTGTCTTAGTCCATTCATTTGCTCTTTATTGAATCACATCTGTGAGACTAGCTGCCTGTCCTCTTTGCTGTGACAGTATCTCTGTAAATACTTACTTTGGCATAAAGTTTCTCTGTATTATAGTCACTCTGGGATGATCTGTATACCCCTTAACTTTTATAGATAATGTTATTCTCCTCAGCGTAATCCACTACCGCACTTGTACACCTGACATCAGAATGTAACACTTCATCTATTTTTCTTTAATGTTATCAAAACATACATCCTCACAAACTGGCTTCTCAAGGCAAGAAACCTGCTCTCGACCTTTGTGCTGAATGGGGGAGAGGTACTTCAATGTTCTAATGCTGTAGTTTGTCTACAAATACGCTGAGTGCAAATGGATAAAGATGTTTCTTGGGCTGATTGGTATTTGATAATCTGGTTTTACTCGGAAAAATGTTCGGGGATGTATCCCTGTAGCTTGGTTCTGAGGTGAAGTATATGTTTTATTCCTTCAATTCAGATTGTGTAGCATTAAATAAAAAAATTTTGTTTCATAAACAATCTCTTTTAATGAGCACTGAGGAGTTGAAAAGCTGCATCGCTAGTGGGACAATTAACTTCAGTTAGAATTGTGTTTTCAAAACTCTGATGTTTAAGTTGAAAATACCTTGTGAAATGATGGGGTTTCTGTTACTGGAAGGAAGGCATGATCTTTGATTCAGTAAGATCCCTAGCTACAATAGCTGCGATCTCAATTACAGAAGTACATGAAAGCTATGACTGAATAGTAATAAAGGCTGTACGAAATGTGGGAATAGTCCTCATTTAGAAGATCTCCGATACTCCATGTACCTAAAAGGTCAGAGGAAGGACTAGTTCTCAATCATCTCTTCCTGATCTGAAGGATAGTATACCCTGATAACCTGGCTAAAGACACAATTGTGCATTGTAATGTGTCTTGATTAAAGAGAATTAAAAATCCAGAATGTTAAATGTCATATTTCCTGCCTGCTTTTGAAATCAAGTATTGCTGCACCTTGAAAATTCGTTTCCTGGCTGTGGACAGCCATGGAACATGAAGCTATCTAACTGTACAAGAAAGGAAAATAGGAATGGAAAGTTTCCTGTGTTCCTTCAAGAGTAATTCATCTTTGTGTAGGGCCAGCATTCAGGTAAAGGGCTATTCCAGTGTCAGTATGGACATCAGCTGTCATGGATACTTGTGGAGCAACTTGAAAGAGTGATTTTGGACTTTCAGAAGCCCATGTCTTCTGAGAATCTCTTTAAGCAACAACTGAAATTGTATTTTAACAACGCTTATAATGTTCTGAAAAGAGTCTCGCTTTAGATCTTAGGGAAGAAGTTAGAACGTGTGATTATGTTGAGGCCACCTTGAGGACTGTTGAGTAATAAAGAACAGTTTTGCAATTTCATTACTCAGACTGGGTTAGGCTTGTTTCTGTGCCTCTGCTTTACCCTATCTAAGAGCTTCTGGTTTCTTGCTATCAAAGAGCCGTGTGAAAAATCTGAAATAGAAGTTGAAGGTAGTTGCTCTGTAATGTTAGGGAAATATCTGGCTTTATACAGGGCTCTTGAAACATCCTTGGAGACTGTCCCTTTTGGTTATTTGCTGAAAACACTTCAGCTCAAGTAAGTAAGGCTGATCACCACGGGCAGTTTGCAAACCACTTAGTAATGAAGGAATTTTTAGCATTTCTGTAAACAATAATCAACTGGTTTTCCATCTTGATAAGAGCTAATACGTGGAATGTCTTTGTTATCAGATACTGCTAGGCTTGAGGTCAATTTTGTTTCCCATTTTCACAGAAAAAAGTTGGGAATTAGTGGGCTTTATGGGAAGCATAGTCTTCCAGGGTCTGACCAGTAAACTAGATTAGTCCAGTAGAATCCACAAACAAAGTAAAGGTCAGCTTGTGTTTCTGCCTACCCAGTCATCTCCTGCTGTGTGTAATTTGTGGGCCTTTGATTTCCCTGTTTAGAACTTTACAGGTTTTGGAGAGCACTTTGAATTGAGCTTCAAAATTTACCTTTGCAATGGTATTCACTGTATGATCTTACATATTCTGTCTCATCATGAGTGATACTGCTCTAGTCCAGACAGCGGGAGGGTGTCATGTATTATCTGTGGAATTTTACTCTCCATTTTTAAAATTATTTTGAAATCTTTTAATACATTGTCTATTGTGTTGCAATTTTGTTACTGTTATGGTTTTTATATAGGTACAGCACAGTAGTGACAACACTATAGTTGTATTATCTTGGTAGTTTTCAAAAAAAAGTGGATTAGTTTGCATGTATGTTTTATAATTCTCTTAAATAGCTTTTAGCACTGGGGTTCCTGGGAAAGGAGGAATCTATAGTTGTCCTAGCATGGTTATCTAACAGGATTCTGTTCGCGCTGTCTCAGCTTTTTCAGGAAATATGCACAGCTTTCCTGTGAAAAATACTGTCCATTAAATATATAAAGTTAAGATCCATGCAGCACTTTGCTGGTATAGCAAACATATTTGTGTGTTCCTTCTTCATAGCAGTTACAAAATCACAATGTGCAAAAAGTTACTGAATGCTGGAGGTCTTTCAGAGGACTATGGATTAAGGGAAATCTCAGGAAGTTAGTTAGTCCATCTCCTTGCTCTGAGATTGGGTCAAACCTGCCAAGACTAACTATGAAGTGTTTCTCTAACTCTTAAAAGCATCTAGTGAAAGTGATCCCATGACCTTGTAAGCAGCATGTATCACTGCTGAACCATGCAACTGGACAGTCACCACAGCAAGAGTTTATCCCTGTGAGTAAGTCAATTGCTTACTGTTCTTATTGGCAATAGATGTGATGAATAGTGCCTTCACTTGAACGTTGCTATTGTGATCTCCTTCTAGTCTTTGAAATAAACCCAGTTAATTGAATCACTCTTTGTAAAGTCACATCTTCTAAGTCTAGCAATTGTTTGTGCTCTGGATCCTCTCCAGTATGTGCTCTTAAATTGCATGGTCCAAAATGTGGGCCAAAGTGCTGGCAGAGTAGCTGGAACAACCAATCTCTGGCACTTGTGTTCACTAGTACTGTTAACATACACTGGAATTATGTTCGCCTTTTTGCACCAACATCCCAGATCCACTTTGGTACCACTAATAATCTCCACTTTGTGCCTCTATTTAGTGTCCACATACCTGGATCTGAGACCAACCAGTTTACAGTTCATCCAAGTGTGGTATCATGGAGGAGTCTTGCACATGTCCTCTTTTACTCTTTAGTCTGTGTTTATGAGCACAGTGATGGGATAGATCCCAGGCAAAGCCTTGCAAGACCCTGCTTGAGTAACTTCCCAGGTTCCCAGTAAGCCTTTGGTAATTGCCTTTTGAGAGCACTTTGTACTGCTGTGATTCTCCTTGGGGTCAATATGGATTGGAGTTCTGTATTTCAGCTGCAAGGACTTCACAGACTGACAATGTCAAAGGCCTTTACACCAACAGGGAGATTTGGGATCTTGCATGCCTGTGACCACCAGGCTGGGCTTCACAAAGAAGGAGCTGGATGGTAGTGGGATATGGCATATTTTATTCTGACAAATCCTTGTTGTCTGGCTGTTGCAGGGTTACTTTTCCATATGTGTTTGTGAAGGGGATTTTATAAAAATTATTCTAGCCTTTTTCCAGGTTTAGGTTGACTGACAGAGTCTCTTTATTTTTAAATTCCTTGTGCTTGTCCCTCACTCTCTTGGCTCTTTTCTGTGCTCTATGAGTTCTCAGAGAGCAACACTCATGATCCACAGCGATCAATGAGTGATCGCTGGAGCATCCTAGGATAAGAATAACAAGTTGTTGCCAACTTGAATTCCATCAAATTCCTCTGAATATTTTAGCTTTCTCTTTCAACTTCTTAACATGCTTTGTTTAATTTTCAACTAAATTCAAAAGTGCTGTTTATTACTTCTTTGATTTTCTTTACTTCCTCCCCAGATAATACTTAACTTTATCCTTCCCTAGATATTTACAGGCTTTGTATCTGCCTTTAGAACCTCAGCTGTGATTCTAGACTCTGCTAGTAAAGGTGTTAGTGTATTGACTTTTGAGCCATCTAAAACCCAGTCACTTGTCTGTCTCTCAGGACTCACACCGTTACATTTGCAACCATTGAGGCCAACTCTAAAAATACGTTTAATTTTTTTGCAGTTTGCCCAGTGTGATGCTATCAGAAGCTTTATATACTCTGTCCTGGTCAGTTCCAGGCCCCAAACATGCTAGAGCAGTCTCATTAATGTTTGAGCTCTACTGAGTATTTACTTACCTACATGCTGGCAGTGAGAAGGACCAGGCTAGCCTGATAAATCTCCTGAATGTGCCATAGCTGTTATGCTGTATATAAAACTGCAGAGCACTAATTAGAATAATGCTTGAGTGATTTTCCCCCGGACATCGCTGGTTGTTTTTTCCTCTGGTTTTCAGGACTGTCCCTACACTTTAATCATTGCTGCCTGTCTTTTCCATATGGATGTCAATGCAATCTAACCCCTCACAAGAGTATAGCATGTCTGTCTTCTTTACCCTTAGTTTACTGATAACAGTGTAATACCCAAGCTGCCTTTGTGTCTTACTTGGTGCTTTGCAAAATGAAAGTATGCCTGGGAAACAAATGCATGTTAATTGCCAGGATACTTGAAGGCCAACAGGATAGGCCTTAATTTTTAACTTCTTATTCCTGATATGCCTCCCAATACCAGTAGCCATTACCTGCTGATAGTTTTAACTCTTTTGGTACAGGTTTTCTTTAGCTGTAGATGGTCACTGCATATTTTGCCGTAAAATAGTTGCTTTATTTTGAATATTTGTGAATCCTTTGGAGAGTGAAAACTAAGTATTTCCAAGCAAAAGAATAATTGAAGAATGATGTCTTCTGAAAAAAAAAACCCACAGAAAGTTTAAAATGTTTGTATGTGTCCTGCTGGCATTCAGAACTATGGTAATTACTCACTTTTTGTTACAGTAGTGCTTAATGCAGTTGCATTTTCTGTTCTTGAAGGAGAGACAGCTTAGATTTCATACCACAGTGGGCTGTGTGCAGTATGGGAACTGACCAGGATAGTCTCCGTGCAGTGAAACTTCTTTTTCTTTCTGCACAGAAACAGAGGGAAAAATAATTTTCATTTGTGACTAGATTTCACTTACTTCATTTTGTATTTAGAAAGTAAATTTAGATTCATTGTGATTTCAGAAAAAATTGCTTAACCCTGATTTTCTACTGC
This sequence comes from Serilophus lunatus, assembly GCA_013399895.1. Classification (NCBI taxonomy): domain Eukaryota; kingdom Metazoa; phylum Chordata; class Aves; order Passeriformes; family Eurylaimidae; genus Serilophus; species Serilophus lunatus. Next base: position 350,974 of record VXBA01001336.1, read on the forward strand.
TGCTATGAGTTCTTACCAGATCAATGCTAGAAGAGAATACTTTTCTTAATAAGATCTAAGAAATAGTGTTTATTAAAGACCATATTAAGTAAGGCTAAGAAATTGCAAACAACTGCTTTTTGCTGCTGTAGTAAATCTTTCAAAGAATTTGCTGTTATGCATCTGAAAGCAGGAGCTGTTACACAGCTGAAAGAATGTGGCACATAATAGCCACTAGTGAAGGAGGACAACTTCTCAGCTTCTGGGCTGCTTTTTAAATGTACAAAGCCTGCCTGTATTTTTATCAAACAATCGTTGAATTCTACACCACTGAGGGCAGTAGGAATTTAGTTTTGTCATGTGTTAAATATTCACATGCATGTGCAAGAAGCTGCTATCTTGAACACCTTTGTAAAATCTATAAATCACATATGTTACTAAAATCATTGTAGCTGACATCTGTGTATCACAAGCTTGGCTGAGATGTAGTAGTCTGTCATAGAAAACATATACAGTGCTGTACCAAGACAGACTTTACAAACTGTAATTGATAAAGTCATGATATGTTTTTGGACTATAATCACTGTCCTCAAAAATTCTCCTGCTCTTTTACCATAAACATTTTTATTAGAAACACTGTGTGGGAAATAGGACTGGACCTTCAGAGAGGCTAGTGCCCCATAGACAAAGGTTGGGATGCATCTCTCTTAGATACTTCTGAAATGATTTGCCTCTCTTGCTCTGTGACTCCAGGCATTTTCTCAGGACCCAAACTTTTCTTTGTTGCCCTCCCCCTTCTCCACTTGGTGTGAGGGAATATGTAGGGGCACAGTCATGCAGCAATAAAATCATCCAGTGTAAAGCTACTAAGTGCTAATACTGCCTTGACTGCACTCTCTATTTTTAGTCAGTGGTGGCCAGACTTCACCTTTCACTTGCTACGAAGGGACAGAGGAAACCTGGCATCTGCAGAGGTGCTTTTTGGGGCTGCACTCGTGACCACCAGCCTGACACCCTCTTGACATGGGGCTTGTGGAGCCACACAGTATAACTGGTCCTGTCTAACTGGCCTAGGCCTGAACTGTTAAAACCCAAAGCTAAGGACAGACAAATTTGCAGAAAGGCAGCTATCTGAAAGGCAATCCTCTTACTCCTATTTGTGAAAAGAGGCAGCTGGGAAGAGAAGAGTCTCTCTGTGATTATGGGGCAGAGTGCTGCCCCATTACTAGAGCTGCAAAATAACATTCTGCAGTGCTGGACACTAGAGAAACACTTGAGAAATGCCTAAACCACGTGACAGATTTCCATTCGTGCTTGTATTTCTTTAGTCAGAAAGGAGAATTCACACTGAAGCACCTGATACTGAGTCCCTTTGCTGAGTAAGGGCAAGTGAGCAGTCAGCCCCTGGAAGAGGCTGACAGAGATGCCAGGTGGGAAGCTTGTGGCAGCAGAGACAAACATCTTTCCCTTGATAGCTGCCCTGCATGAGGAAAGGAGGAGAGAGGCAGGATCCCAGTTAAAGGCTGTAAGAACAGTTCACTGTGCATTTGCTTACATGAAATGTTTGCTTTTTAGCACTTGAGGTTGGCTCAGAATTGATTGATTGCTAATGATGGTCAAGGTCCATTTAAAGGCAATAAACTAACAATGTCTTGTGCTTTATATGGCACCCATGACGTATTTTGCAAGTAGAAACACACCATCCCCCTAACTAATGTAATGAATGTGAGAAGTGGTTAAGTGTTTGTTTTGTTTTTTTTTCCTCTTCCATCCCTCTTTGTTGTGGGTATGTCTATACCAGTCCTCCTCATCCTGCGTGGATCCTTACCCAGATACTCATCTCTTCAAGTACTCTGGAACAGACTTGTACATAAATGGTATCTCAGGAATGGAAAATCTGGATGGGAACCTAAACAAAACTGATGCTGAGACTTGACTGTACATTTACGAGCTACTTTTGACCACAGTTTGACTCCAGCAGATGACATGCTATAGAGCTTGCAGGGAGAGAACAGTAGTCCTTCCGTTTCCAGGAGCTCTGTGAGAGGAAGTGAACAGGAAAGCCCAACAAAAGCGGTCCCTGTTGAAGAGGAGACTGGAACAGAGGAATGGGAACATTGTAAAGTTCCACCATAAAAGCAAAGTTGTCAGCTATGAACTCAACAGCCAAAAAGTGCTTCCTTCCAGAATTTTCTTCCTAAGAGTCTCTCGCTCTTGGGCAGGTGTGAGTTCTACCAAGAGCTTATTGGCTTTGTTTCTAGAACTCATTACAAGAGAAAGTGTTGAAATGTTACTCCTCCTGAGGGCTTGTTGTCCAGCTTCTTAAAACAAGTAAAGCTTTTACTGTCCCCTTGGAGAGTGAATGGAAGGAGATTATAATTAAACAGATGGTGCAGAATTTAACTTAAAATCAAGATTCTTAGTGAGAATGGTCTGTCTCAAGCCATGCTTCAGGGAAATTGGTATACAGAGACATTAAATAAATAATCCTAGTGGTCACTCGAGTCAGTTTCTTGGTTACAAGATTTCAGAGTACAGGACACACTGCTTATTTCTGAGAAAGGCATCTTTTATTTTTCCTAAGCTATAGTAAATATCACATATTTTAAGAGGTAGATTCCAATCTGGGGATTTATATTGTGTAGAAAAAGTCCTTCTTTTAACTTGAGAAGTCCTATAAAAACAACCATCATTTATCATCTTGTACTAGTTTGAAATCAAACCAGTGAGAGATTGCAAGCCAAAATTATAATTTAATAGAAAAAAAGAAAATTAAAATAAATAAATAAATGCAGTAGTACAAGAACACTGACAAAGTCAGAATACACCCTGACACTCTATGGTAGTAGCAGTCCAAGCAAAGCAGTTCCGTTGAAGCGGTGATCCTGTTAAAAGAAAAGGGGTGAGAAAGTCCAACGGTAGCTCTTGTCCTCTGGGAGTCCAGTAGGTAAGCGCTCCTGTGGTGTTCAGAGTCTCAGTTTATATCCAGGATGGAATAGTTGGCTCCTCCCTCTGTGCGAAGCATCTCACAATGGGATGGTGAGTCGTGTGATAAGGCCTGATGGGCCCATTAACAGCAGATAGTCCAGGAAGGAGCTATCTCTGAGTCATGGGACGAGGCATTGATGGCCCATTAACAGAAGATAGTACAGAGGGAGGAGGCGAGGAACACTGCTTCAACAGCTCACGGACACATCTTTTTTTTGTCCTCCAGTGGCTACTATTTTCTAGTTTCTCCATTCTTATTGCAGTCTTTTCCTTATCCCCATTTCCAGCCAGGTTTCTAGGACAGCTTTATAAGCCTTTCCTTTCCAAAAATGGGTCAGCTACCATTTTTACTCCCAATAACCCCTCAGTCTTCCTCTTTACAGTGGAGTAAATCACAGCCACTCTCTCTGACATTCCCAGAATGTCTAGCCAAGAGCTGTAGCTCCATACTCCTGAAAAAAAACTCTTAACCTCTTGCCCGAGACTCTTCCACCCCTTAGTCGTTTTTGCATTGCTACAACTATCTTGTCCCTTTGGATTGTACACAAGCTCTTGGTTTGGTTTGGGTCTCCATCTAAATCCCTTCGTAGAAGTCTTGTGCATTCTTCTGCCTTCCTTAGTGCCTTTTTCCAGGTCCTTGGTATCTCCTCTGTGCAGCACCTCTCCCTCTAATGTACAGCCTTCACAGATGTGGCCTGGCCCTGCTCATTGCTTAGAGTGGCTCTCCAGGTTGCTGCCCAAAAGATAGTTGTCCCCCTCGGTTGGTTTTTTTATATTCACATCCTTTTTGTACCATCCTAACCCTAGACCTCGCTGCCTTCCTTCAAAACCCTGCTTTGCCAGAATGCAGCTCAGAAGTTGGTAGCAGCTGCCAGGCTGTTCCTGTTGTCCTCTTGGTCTCTCTCACTATTTCCTAGCATCTTCCCAGCTTTGCAGCATCTTCCAGTGGGGTCTCAAACAGTACCTGGAACAGCTATCTCCAGCTCTGTGGCCAGGGCTCTTTGGCACTCCCACATGCACACCGGTCACAGCCACACCACTGTTTTTCTCAGGTCATGTTAAGAAGTCTTTCCCCCGCAGAAATATTTTTTTAATTTGGAAATAGTGCCTTGGCCATTAGAATCCAAATTCATGCAAAGGCATCTTTTTTAGACCACATTTCCCTCTGCCATGCCTCCTCCTTTTTGGGCCTCCATCACACACATGACTTTATTTAGTGACAGGGAACTGGCAAGTCAGAGATATAAGGGCAACACTTGAGACCAAATGGGGTAGAGAATAGGGCTGCACATCCCAAAGCCACCCCAATGCCTTCTGCTCACTGCTTGCCATGCAGTTGTCAGCACAGCAGTGGACAGATAGGTTTTGTACTGCAATGTTAAGTGTTCAGCTGGCAAAGAGTTACCCCAAAGAGGAGGGCTTGAGCACAGCCCCAACTTGCTCTCCCTACACTTTAAACTTAGCAGCCCTTGTTCTGAAGTGAGAAATCAGACAGGTCTTTAAAAATCTTGAGTGTGTTTCACACTATTTATTTAATATAATTGCTTCCTAGGTCAAGGCTTACCACTCTGGTTTTATCCACAGGGAACCCTGAACTGCAAACACTTTGCACATTGGCTTTGCTGAATTTCCAGCATCTCCTGGTCATCCTGTCTGTGTCTCTCTCTTTCTTGTTCTTCATTATCTCATTAATTTTTCATTCAGTGTCCTTCTTGTCTGGAGAGACATGTCTTTTGTGAGAGGAAATGAATCTGCAGCCCACCCACCCTCCTCCTCAGCACAATGCACAGTGAGAGTGGGCAATATGAAATCCACGTGAGGGCTTCCACCTACACAGCTCAAGTGCTGCACAAATCAGAGTAGGACCTGCTGAGAATTTTGGACATTGGGGCAAGAAGCTGATGTTTGTTTTGCAGCAATAACCCTTAGCTTTAGTGGCATCAGTCAGCCATATCTCTCAGGATCATTTAATGTGCCTTAGTCCTCTATCCAAAGTGCTGCTTACATGTGTGTTATATCCTATATTTTCCAAAGCATAGTTGCTTTCTGAGAACAAACATCTAGTCCTGGATTTGCTCAACTTGACTGTGCCTCTGCATAAATGCAGTTCATGTATGTCCTGATACAGGCCCGTGAATTCACAAAAACAGAAGTTGGATGCTATTCAGTTAGAGTAGGGTTAGGCCAAAATTTCAAATTTCCTTTCTTTGTAGGTACCATGCACATACATTTTCCCTTAAAAAAAATCCAAGCTATTTATAATCACAATTTATAAAGATATATTTTCAGTCTTATTCTTTTGCCTTTTCAGACAGATCTACAGGGATACTCCTTCAAGCAGCTACCAGGGTATTCCCCTTCTGTGGTGATTTAAATTAGCCAAACAACCCCTTCACTAATTAAAACACACAAAAAAAACAGAACAAAAAGTGTCCCATTTAAATCTGTATTAAACCAATTGATCAGTGACACGATGAAAATCTTGGGGCCAAATCCTCCTTGTCCTCTTCATGTAAGCAGTGCTTTTGAGAGCAAAGGGATGAGTGAGAACAGCATTCAGTCTATACATTAATAATGTATATCCTTTGACTGACAGGGAATGGGCTGGCAGAACAAATGAAAGCGCTGTGAGGTAAGAGGAGGAAAGTCTCAGTTTGCCACTGCAAACTGCACAGGCATAAAAGTACATTTTGTTCCACTATTAAATAAGGAGATTTGGGATATAATACTGTCTCCTTCTGCAGCCCTTCCATTTTCTGCTCTTGGCAAAGAGGATAAAACTGTCCACAGCTGTAATTGTTCCGTCCAGCGCTCATATGCCCGGGAGAATTAATCATGATCTGCAAAATCCACTCCTCTTAGCTGCAAAGCAGCACACTTGTGGTACAGCAAACACCTATTGATCTGTGAGTCCAAGTCACCAAGGACTCTGTCCTCTGTGTCTCACCACTGCACCCTGCAAAGCTATCAGCTTCATGTCTGGGGTGCCTCATGGTGGACATCCAGGGCATTCTTATTTCACCTAGCTTTGTCCTGGTCAGAAAGGCATTGCTGTCTTTCTTTTAATTAAGTAATTTGGAAATGTATTCACAGAGACAAGAGCCACAATCCTGTGTGACCAGCTCCAAACCCTGTGGCTGCAGTGGACAAGACACACTGGGTGACTCCAGTTGGCAGCACAGGGCTCCTGCTGCCCATAAGGAGCCACAGCCAGTGTCCAGCCTTTGTGGCTTCATTTCTCTGAAGGGTTTAATATTAATTTGAGTTGGATTTACTGATTTCCTTCATTCCCATGTTGTTTATTTCTTTTGCAAGAGGAATTCTAGACAGACATTATCTGGTGAATTCAATAATATGAGGGAAACAAAGCAAATTCCAGGAACAAATTACCTCAAATTTTGCACAGTACAATAACACTGCACTTCTACCATCCTTCCAGCCATTTGATAGTGACTCTTGTAGTTAAAATTGTTTCATAATGTTCCTATCTAGCTTTTGCCAAAGCAACTCTTCCCTATTTGTTACTGGGCTGTTTCTCTGGATGATTTTTGTATTCATATTGTACCTGATATTTTTCATGCCCTCAGAGCAAAGCCAGAAAACTCCTGCATCAGTGATGAAGGTAGCCAGGGAGGGTGAGTCAGCTTTTCACTTCCAATCATAAAATTAAGGCTCAGTAACCAATGAAGACCTGCTAATCAGGGTAAGCACCTTGCCATTTCCTTGGTCTTGTGCATGCAATTTCTACTGAGATATCATTCTTACAACAAAACTTACTAAAATAATTGTGTTTGGATGCTTTACAGCCCTAAGGCAGGATGCTGCCCTCGAACCTGGGCACCCCTTTGGCAGAGCAGCTGAGCAGACCCCTGTGCAGCTGCGTTTCTTCCCCAGTTTTTCCATGCACATGTTCATTGCTGGAACATGTGCCCAAGGCTAGCTCACGGGAATGCCTGCAGCTGTTGAGCCCTGTGAGTGGATTGGGGTTTCCACAAGCAGGCAAGCCTGGTGTTGAGACCCCAGGGATGAGGGAGGAAAGCAACGTGTGTGGGGCAGGGGTGTGGCCGCCCCAGGTGTCGTGGGAGGTAATTGGAGTGAGATGAGCAATGTGAGGGCTGTGAAAAATAATAGCCTGGCTCGTTGGGCATGAATATATAACATCATAAATTCTTTGCAACACAAAAAGAACCACTAAGAAACAAAAAAAGGTGTAATCATCATGTGCACTAGTTTCCGTCCTGCCATTAGAAAGCTTTCTTCAGCGGCTGAAAAAGTGCCTGGATCAAGATCTTTTAGCCAACAGAGAAGCTGGAAGCTCTGTCCATATGGCCTGGGCCAGCACCGGAGGGCTTGCTGGGTTTATTGTTTGGTGGTGGAGGGGTTAATTCCACATATGAAACCCTGTGGGAAGGTAGCAACGCCAGACACCCACAGCTGGGAAATAGCACCTACACAAACCTAAATTCAGCCTCTGGAAATCAGTTACTGTGATACAGTCTCTAATGGCAGCCCCTCAGGAATCCTTCCCCACAACATGGCGCCAGGCACCCTCCCTGTGAAGTTGCAATCCCTGCTGCAAGGCCATACGTCCTCTTGTTCAAGGGAAGAGACAACACCATTCTTCCATCATTCGTATTTTCTTCATTGTAACACAATTTAAGTTTGAAATGATGAAACAATTGGGGTTAATATTCATTCAAGTTGGATTTACTACTTGCTTCCTTTCCCCCAGGACACCATCACTTGCTTGTCCATCAGCAGGGGAAGGCACAACCCCTCCACAGATGCTGATGTTTCTCCCTGCCCTGCTCAGTGACTCAGCAGCAGAGCTTCTGCCAGATTAGGTGATGCTTAGTGCCTAAGCTAGGCTTACTCTCATGGAGGATTTGAACAGGGGAGCTCCCCCAAACCAGAGACCCCATTTGCTAATATTACTGATATAAAAAATCAGGAAGGTCATGACCAGTGGATCCCAAGCCTCTCCTCCAGCAGGCTGATAGGTAGCAACTGTAGCAACTGATCCTTGGGGGCTGCATGTAAGACACATTTTTTCCAGCAAAGGGCTGGTGTTGGTTTCTGATTAGCTCCTTGCATACCACTCCAAGGCAGAAAAAGCAGGCCAGGCTATAAGGTGTTAAAAACTGCTGGAGTGTTTGAAAAATCAAACCAGAAGCTTCTAGAGAGTTCTGAGATGCTTGAAAACAAGACTTTCTATTTGGATATTTGAAGTTATGACTCATTTCATCATTTCCATGCTGCCAGCCCCACTGCCTTGGGCTCAAATAGTTTGTATGCTTTGTCTGACACTTAGAGGCAGCAAAGTAGTGAACTTGTGTCCTGGTCCCTGGTAGATCAGTGCCAAAATGTTAATGGTGGGACCAAGGGCTGGTGTCTGTTTTGACACTACATGTGTGCTGCCAGGTTTTCTGAGCCCAAGACCCAGAGTTGTAAATCCCACTGACCTTCACGGGGGCTGTACGCAAGGTCTGGCCTGTGTGACATGGTGCTTTCGGGGTGAGCTGGGACAAGCCCAGCCTGGCCAGTCACATCTCTGAAACCAGATAGCCCCTGGCACCATCACCCATCCGGCACTGACCACTGCTCACCTGTGGCAAAGAGCTTGAAGCTGGAGCTGGTGGGTGCCTCCCGGCTAAGACAGACATTCTCCTCTTATTGAGCACACAGGGCTGGGCAGGAGAGGTGGATGGATCAGCTGGTCCTTCCAAACCAAAAGAATTGGCCTCCTCTGTGAGATGGTAACAGTCCAATAAAGAAGAGCGTTTCTGACCAAAAATTATGGCTTGACACTTCTTTCATTATCACAGTATTAACAAGGTTGGAAAAGACTTTTGATATTATCGAAACCAACCCATAACCAAACACCAGCCCATCATCTAAATCATGACAGTGCCTCATCCAGTCAACTCTGCTCTTTTACCAACCAAAGATGCAGGGGAGGTGACACTCTCTCCAAGGGCTGCCATGGGCTGCACTGCTGCCCATGGTCATCTGAGACTTCCCATGGGAGCTGGCTGCTTGCTGTGCTTCGGAGGGGGTGGAGGTTGTGCGCCCTAGACAGTGAAGGGGAGCAAGGGGACACTGTGCTCATGGCTGATTCACAAGCTGGCTCAGCTCAATTAATTTGTTCCTGGTTTAATATTTGCTTTTAGCAATGCTAGATGTATTAGACTCTCTGAAAATTAATTGTCAGAGTGACAGAAGACCTTTGTGCTCTTTACTACTAACCAAAGCTAAATAAATAGTTCCTTTTCTGAACATTGCAACTTTTAAGATTTGCCCAAATTCCCCAGGTGTTGCTGTAGTGTGGCATTGTACTTGCTGGTGTTTTCACATCCTTTTTTATCCTTTCTTCTTCCCAGCTCAAAACTCTGATGAGAAAACCCTCGTGGTCTCACTCCCTTGGGCAAATATGTCTTTTTGCCCATAGCCAGCTCAGGTTTTTCTCTTTTTCTTCTACAGCTCCTGGGCAAAGCATCCTTTCAAAGCTGCCCCAGACCTCTCCAGTGCTATACTACCTTTCTTCCTTTCCCTCAGTGCCTCGAGTGCCCAAGAAATTCACTTAATTAGGGCATGACCAAATGTCTCCTTCCTTCTGAAAACCATAGATCCTCACCTATATACCTAAAGCACAGAGCCAAATCCACAGAGCGAACCCAGCCAGTGTGCTGCCAACCAGAGTCTGCAGTAGTGCAGAACTTCCCTTACTGCACTCCCTTTCACAGCCTCCTTTTGCCTCAGAGCCTTGCCCTGACAAGGGCTCTGCAGAAACACATCTCTGCGAACCAGCATCTGTGGCACACACCACCATCTCAGAAGAACACAGCATTTTGTCTGACATCCCACAGTATTCCCAGTCTTTGCACAGAGCTGGATGGTATGCAAATGGATGGATGCACACTGCATGGTGTGCTGGAAGGTAGTGGGGTTTGAGTGATTTGCATTATGGTGGACATGGACTGTATGCTGCAAACAGAGCTTATGTATGTATATCAGAATTAAGGCAATTAAGAAGTGGAGGCTGAAAGTATCCCTCTATCCTTTGCCTTCACACAGAGCTTTCGCACAATGGCATGCTCTGGAGCTCATGGAGCTATTGTTGATGAAGCATCAGGGCAGTACTCCCAGATGCCAGTCTCCTTCATGAGATGGAGAAACCCCACCATCAGTGCTCCTCTTCATACAGAAAGAGCAAAAACCCACTGAAATCCACCTTCCTTCGATATTCCTGGGTCATGGTGAACTTAGTGTAATACAGGCAGAGCAACCACTAACACATAATGCTGCATGAATAGCTATAAAAAAACAGGAAAAGGTCATCAGTGGTTTGTTAGATGTTCCCAAAATCACACAGCCGGTGTCGATCCTGTCTTGCAGCAGCTTGATATGCACTAAGGTATTGCAAGACACTTCCAGGCCTGTTTTCTGTGGTTTCCATGAGTTAGTCCTTGCTGTGATTGCCCCGTATGCAGTTTGGGGCTGTTCTGGCGGCTGTGATTCATCCTCCTGCATGACTAACCCGTCAGCAAACAACCCCTCTGGCTTAATGGGACTGGGAGATGCTGGCAGGAGGTCCCATCCTGCTGGCAGCTCCTAAAGGGCAGTCCCGGGTTAGTTGCTGGCCTCCCAGAACACGTACCCAGGCTCAGAGGAATGTGCAGTTTATCTTTCCTTGGTAAGCGTATTCCTGGGGAAAGTGAGGCAGACGCAGTTTAATGCACTCTTCCTTAACCTGGGAAAGGAAGTGTAGCTCCTGTTGAAGTGGCGTCATTAGCTCATCACAGTCACAGGCTCTGAGTAGGAGGAAAGGATAGTGGCACTGGGCTGCTGCGTAAGCAGGTGCTGAGGCAGAGCACCTGTCACCTCTGCAGCAAGGGAATGGGCTGCAATCCAGCCTTTCCCTTGGCCAGCCATGCCTGTGGGTTACTTAGAGCACAGTGGCCCCAGCCCAAAAGCAGCCTGGATTGCTGTGGAAAGGCAGCATGAGCCCTCACTTGCCCCAAGCAGCAGCCAGCAGCATGCTTCAGAAGGGCAGCTCTGCTCATTTTCCATCCTGTGCTCGGAGAATTTGAAAACACATCTGCATAGTATTTAACAGCTGGGGTGTCACTTCTGAAGGCTGCCAGCTGATAACAGCAGCACAACTCAAATACCCCATGTTTGCTAGAGCTGGGCTTCTACCGCAAGTGCTGCAGAGATGCTCGCTGTTTTGACTCACATGGTTTATCATGGGGTCTCTTCTCGATCGCTGTATTTCTGCAGAGCAAATACCTACTCCCTTCACTGTCTCATCTCTTTACCTATCATGTCTAATCCATATTTTTCTAACAAGATTCTTTTCATATTGCCAAAGGTCGCTAGATTAGGAAGACCTGTATACCTAGCTATTCCATAGCAGTTCTTCCTAACCTCGCTGGAGTAGCTTGTACAGCATAGCCAGGGTTCAGCAATATTAAGGTCTGTACAAATTTGTTTTGCCTCTGAGCTCTCGGCAGTAATTAGTTTAAGGAAAACAAGAGTATATGAAGTGGCCCCATGAGAGCAGAAGCAGCTTGGCTTGGGCTATTGCCACTGCTTCTTGCAAAGAGCTCCTGAGAACATCTCTGTCAGCAAGGCGCAAGGCCAGGAAACAGGGACTCCTCCAGACCCACTTGTCTGTCAGGTGTCACCACCCTCGTTGCTGGTGAGGACAACGTCTCTGATTAGAAGATGCTTCTTCCCCACAAGAGAGCTGAGTGATGTGCAGGCCATGGTGCTGGAACAGCTCTATCTCTCAGAAACTGATAAGCTGAGTTTTATAACCAGTATTCAGTAAGTGTCTTTATGTAAGAAGGTGAGGTTGGTCACTTGGGGTTAGGCCACCTGGGTGTGGTAGCTGCCTGCAGCAGAGTCCATGTGCCAACTGGAGCAGGCCACACTAGGAGGCACTTGCCCTAACACTCCAATTTCCAGCAGCTCAGAGCTAAACCAAAAAGATAAAACAAGCCACAGTTGTCTGACAAAATCTTTTTTTTTTTTACCTTGTGCAAATTTCCCCTGAGCTGCGCTGTTGTTATTGTGCAAAAAATAGACCAAGATATGTATTAACTCTCAAAGGAAGGGAACTAGAAAAGCAAGCAGGAGCAGGACATGCTCATTAACTCCTTTGGCTGGAAGTGGGACACTCACCTGCAGCAGCCCTCTGCCTGGGCTAGGGGGGGCAATGTGTGAGTACTACTCACCAACCACATGTGGAGGTTTTGTGGAGGAGTTGTGGATCATACTGAGATGTCAAGCCACATCCCTGCTGCAGTTCTGAAACATGGGGGACCTTAAGGGGCTGTTGCCCAGCTGACAGTCCATCAGGTGCCACAGAGGGCAAGTCCTGGGTCTTAGGTAGAGGCAGGCAAGGGTGGGTGTCTAAAATCCTTCCATCACCCTGGTGCTGGAACATGTGCTGTTTTCATGAAGTGTTTGAATAACTGAGCAAGAATAAGGAGATTTTACTGCAACATGGCCTCTGTTTTGTGCAGCCCCTCTGTGTCAGAGCCGACTTTTGACTGAGTGTCCACACTGCTCCTGGGGCAGGCTGAGCTGCAGCAGCTGCTACCAAGCTGGGGAGCTGCAGAGCTGCACCTCCCATTAACCAGCAACAGCACTGCTGGCAAAGCACACTCTGGGCACGTGTTACTGAATGCTTGGGCTGTATGGCGTGAGGCATTCCTGCTGACACCTGAGACACCTCCAACACCCCATGGCTGTCTGCCTGTTCCCTTGTCCCCCCATAAAGCACAAGTCAGGGCTGAAACAAGGCCAGGGACTCATCCAACTTGGTCTGAATTCCGTTTCCAACAGTTATGTGTTATGAATATCCTAGGAGCCTTTTCTATCCCTATTTCACGTTATGATTTGAGGGGATGGTAGTGTTGGAGAACTGCAGCCAGCACTTGAGCCAGCTCAGCTCTGAATCTGAATATCAGTATGGGTCAAATTTTGTTCAGGTCCATTAGCAATTGCTCTGTTGGATGCTGTGATAGAAATAAGAATGTGCACTTAGCTGTGAGTCTCTGTTTTGTTTTGTGCCGATCTGCTGAGATTGAAGTTATCGGTGCCTGCATTTACTCTGTAGCCTAATAATGGCAAAATATTTGGCATATTTGATATATTCAGGCCTCAACTTCTGGCTTTGGTGACAGACAGTGCTTCCTGGAGAACCAGCAGCCTTTGAGCAGCCCAGCACAACATATTGCTGCAGCCTGAGAGGGGATGCAGAGCACAGCTGGAAGTGCAAGAAAAGCTGTAACAGGAAAAATAATTAAACTCTAGCACAGTTCCTGGTTATTTTCCAAGCAATATCTGGCTGGAGTGCTGAAGCTATCATGTCTATCTCTGTGAGAAAAAGTCACTGGTATTTTGTACAGAATAGAAACTGCCCATCATGAAGAAACCAGGAAAGCTCTGCTGGGGTATCATAAAGGAGTGGAGAAATTACTTTAAAACCAGCAGAAAGTAACGGAGTGTCACCTCCTCACTTTCTGGTTTGCTGAACCATCCCAGGAAGAAGCGATTCATAGACTGACAAGAGGGGCTTTCATTCCCTGCAGACCTGGGAATTGGAGCCCAGGGATGCTCTCAGCATTGTCAAGTGGGATGTGGGTCTGCAGCTATGAGTACCATGCCATGGAGAGATGCAGGAGTGGGGGGACGTGGCCTGAGACATGCTGGAAGAGGCATACTGAAGAGATGTTGTGTCTCTCCCTGGTGTTAGCTATATTGTATGTACAAAAGCATTTAAAGAGATTTCTGTTCACAGGTGCCAGGAGAGCATGATACCATGCTGAGACCCCTCAAAATTCATCCCCTAGGTAGTATACTGGGAATTATTTCTCCTACCTGCCATCCCCAGGGTGCAAAGACAGCGTTGCTGGTGGCAGGGCAAGGGTTTGGAAGAGGGGCACAGGCTGGAGTTCACAGGCATGAGTACCTGCCAAAAAATAAGCCCAAGAGCTTGCAGGACTGGAGCTGCAGCGCCTGCACATGCTGGGGAAGCTATACATTTGTTTACTGCAAATGTCTCCATAGAAACTCCTTCTCTGGGGCTGAAGATGTGGATCTGAGCTGTGGTGGAGCAAGTGTTCAGCCCCCAGCATACCTCCATGAGCAGCCTCAGCAGTCTCCACAGCGGAATTGTTTGGCAGGAAATAATTCAGACTAATGTATCCCCCTGTGCTCCTGAAATCGTGTGGAATTTAAAATGCTAAATGAACTAAATCATTCTAAGTGTGCAAGCACTGTAATTGTGAAGAGAGGCAAAGTATAAAGCCTGCTTGTTCTAACCATTTCCAGCTATAATTCTTAAACCATCTAGTTTCAAAACAGAGAGCTAAGACGTGGAGAAACTGCACTAAAAAATAGCTGCTCCAGACTTTAAAAGGTACTGCAAATGCTTAGGACTTTTAAAGGGCAGAAACAACTGAAACAGTTGAATTCCTACACTGTCCTTGGACAAACAGAGTGTACCGTGCTACCGTGAACATCCTAGTTGTTGGCATGAGTGTGATAAAAGTGCCTTGCCACCTCTTGGCCTGTGATTGAGCCAATCAACAAGTAAGAGAATACATAAAGCAAAAGAAAACAGATGAAAGTTAACAAAATATTGTGACTGAACTGAGAAGCGACTTTTCAAGAGGCTGCACTGAGAAAGAGAAGATGAAATGTATGAGAGCAGGAAATTCGGTGAGCAAGGCAAGCCTCTGGTGTCAGAGGGTGTAGGAGGCTGCAATGCCACGGTGGGATAATGAGAGAGAAGAATGCAAAAGCTGAGAGTAGTGGAGGGAGCCAGCTGGCATCCCAGGCATTTAAGAAGCAATAAGAGAAGGCACCATGCAGTTCTCCTTTGGACTAGCTCCTTTAAAATTATGGCCCTGTATCATGGCTTCTTCCCACCAGGACAAGCCCTGTGGACAGGCAGAATCCCTGGGGCAAGGGGCAAAGCCAACAAGCGTGTGTTCCTCTTTCCTGGGTTACACAGCCAGGTGGCTGCTGCAGCACTGTGCCTCTCCACCCTCACCCTTCACAGGGGCTTGCATTTGGGAAACTGCCTTCCTGGTTTAGATCCCTCTGTTTCACTGTCTGGGAAGAGAAAATGAGGGAGCTTGTATTGCAAAAGCCCTTAACAGAGCTGTACTCTTACACCAGGCTGCACTTGCATGATAGCTTTAAAGATGCTACCACGTGGCAGCCCTGAAGTGACCTTTTAATTCCACCTCCCTCTGTTTAATTACTTTATATATATATATGTATGGATTCTATCTGCTCTGGAGTCTCAGTTGCCATCCTCTCCCCTTCCAATCTTCCTGTGCCTGACCATCCCACCCCAGCTCCCCAGTGCTGCCTGTCCCTGAACTGGGTTTTCACTGTGGTGTGCATGCCTGCAGACCCTCTGAGGAGTCAGGGCTGCCTAGCAGGAGACTCACACAAACACAAGTGCTCAGCTAGAAATAAAGCAATAAATAACAGTATTAACAAAAAGTTTTGTTCTTACATCAGTGGCCAGCATAGATTACAAGCTTGTCTTTCCTGCAGCCTAGAGCAGGAACTGGCCTAGGACACAGGTCCTTCCCACCAAGCCTGGCAGTCATCTCACAGCAGTGGCAGTGCCTAAGCACTGTCCTTCCACCTCAGCAGTTACATTCGAGGGCACCTCCTGCCTACAGGTCCCTCTGTCAAGCTGTGAGCAGGAGGGAAGAGAGGAAGGTGAGGGCCACAGACAGCCTTGTCCCTGCAGCCCACTAAACAGCTCCACCACCCTTGTTGCCACCATCCCCCTGCAGAGTCACCTGGGCCCCAAATGCCCCTGCCCAAGGAGATAGCAGCCCCCTATGGATGTGTCCGTGTGAAGATGCCAGGCAGAGGAGTAGAGGGTGGGGGACAGCTCAAATGACACACCCTCCCTCCGTGTCAGGTCACTCCTTGGCCCCTCCTGGTTCTGGAAGCATCACTGGCACAGTGGGGCACTGAGCCCTGCCACTCATCAGGCACCAGTGACAAGGGTGAATTTGGCAGGATGTGGGTTTGAGGCCATGACAGGTGCCTGTGGACAGCTCAGTGGCTGTAGCACAGACAGCGGCCCTCATGCTTGCTCCCATGTCCCTGGCAGCTGCCTGCTTGGGGCAGGGGAGATGGATGCAGCTGCTTTAATTTTGGTTCCTCGTGGTTCTGCTACTTTTGGCTTTCACCCTGACCAACATGGGCCTGCAGGGCAGAAATTAAGCCCAGCTGGGCATTAAATTCCTCTTCTGTAGGTTGTGTGACACCAGGCTTTCCCAGGCTGGTCCCTGGTGACGTCCAGGTGTGAATCTCTGCACTCCCTGGAGGTGCCACACCTGTCGCCCCAGCTTTCCTATGGGTCTTGCTGGCAAAGCTGCCACTGGGGACAAGTTTACCTTCTTCATGAGCCACATGGATGTTGACAGCATTGCACATACTTTGTATTGTAAATACATGTATTTGTGGGCCCAGTCTCCCTCTCATCAGGTACTAATGAGGTTTGTGTATACAGCCACAGTGCCTTGTGTGACAGATGGTGCTGGGTTAGATTTGGATTATTCCTGTTCTCCTGGTTTGTCTCTCAAATGTGCTAACTCATGTATGGCTTGGCTGTGCTTATTGTGGGAGCTCCATCAAGGACCCTTTCAAAACACACCTGCCTGCGTGTTTGCTGGGAGCTGCAGCTTTGTCTAAAATGGAGAGCAGGATCTTCTGGTAGTGCTCAAAATAACTACTTGGCTGTTGAGACACTTAGAAAATATTGATTTTCATTTTTTCTAAAATAAACAAGTTTTATTGTACCTTGTGATTTCCTTGCCAGTGTCATGGGTGGGCCACCAGCACTCTGCCCAGCTCTGGGGCCAGGGCAATCAGTGCATGTCCATTCCCACTCCTGGCAAATGGTGCGTGGGCAGAGCACAAAACTTAGGTCCTACAGCAACACAACGTGATCTCTTGGTTTGGAGTTCAGTACATATGCCAAAGGATTCTGACTCTTCTTTCTCTTTTGTCTTTAAAAAGAAAAGAAAACATCCTTCCATAGCAGCCTGTTTGAAGTGTGGCTGAACAATCCTTCAATACAATCTTGCTTTGCTGCCCGATAGAAAACACATAGAGCACACGATGAAGCTGGCCTGACCATGGCAGCACGGTGGCTACCCCTCAGTTGGCTTTGTCATCAAATGCAGTGACACTGATCCTGGCCCTGGGGAAAGCTGGAGAGGAGGCACTGGGCTGTGGCCAAGCTGGAGCACAGTGGGTAGGAAACCCCCAGGGCACCAGGCTGTTGGGCATCATGCTAAAGGCTGCACTGCGAGAGACAGGCACCCCCAAACAGCTGGAAAACAGCAGATATCTCATGTCGTGCCAACTGTCCCCTCTGCTTCCCAGTGCACCAAGTCACCTTAAATGTCTGTTTGCTCATTTGTCAGCTGACTGATTATGCTGCTCTATGAATTCATCAGATTTCTGTGGTAGAGTCCTTATTTTTCTCTAACTGCTGCTCCTACTGACTCGGAGAAGGGCTTAATTAGTCTCTTGGCTTCATCTCTCCCAGAGCCGCTGCACATTACAATTAATTGATGCTCAAATTGAGGTAACACTCACAGGCATCAGCCTTGTAAACAGCATGTAAGCATAGTATTTCTTCAATCTAGCAAACAATGAGGGTATTTGAACTATACATTCTATTTTTTCAGGGGCAATTAAAACTGTACTGTAAACTGATGGGTGCCCTGCAGGACCTGGGAACTCCTGTGGATGGCCCATACCTGTCCTGCCCTGAGGCTGTCCCTTGCTTTTTATTGCGTTTACAGCTTGAATACTGATGGTTAAATATATGAGAGCTTTGGCTCCTAAAGTGTGCTATTCAAACAGGCACAGCCCGATGTGCAAGACTCAGATGCAAATTCTTGTGAGTTCTAAGATGCTTTGAAAAGGCTTGAAATAGGCCATCCCTCACCATCCTGTTTCCCTCCCTGTGCCCTCTAGTAATGATGTCTTGTACAAATACCAGCTCCTGCTCTGTGTCTCTCTGCTGAGCTGGCAAAAACAAAGGGCAGTTTGTGTGCAGGTCCCTGGGAAGCCAGAGATCCTGTTCATTAAAATCCACACCACCAGACTCACCAGAAATCGTCAGTACTCTGAAGTGCTAATGCCTGTGCTAGGTTTATAGCGGGGACCCAAGTACCCAGGGCCTCGAGACCACTGGTGTTCTGCCAAGCCCATCCCCTCTCCTTTCCTCTATCCACCTCCTATCTGAATGTTCCATTCCAGCTCCTGCCACTGCAGCTCACAGTCATTTCAGGATAAGCATCTATTTGTTATCATTCATTCCAGGTTGCTCACTCTGAGAGGGAGGACAAACAATTTCTGCATCAAGAGAGAGCTTGCTGCTGGGGTCACATGCCTTACAAGGCGACTTTTCCTCTGTGAAAGGAACCAGAAATTCATCTGAGGCTGCTTGTCTTTGATTGCCTAAGTCACCTCCACTTTAAAAACAAGCAAATATGCCTATTTAAAAGGAAATGTTTCCTGAAGACATTCATAAAGCAGCCTGTAGCTGGAATAAAGCAAGGCACTGATGCCCCAGGGCCCTAGGAAGTCTCCCGGTTCACTCTATTTGTGGTATAATCAGTCCACTCAAGTATTAGAAGTTTTGCAGGCTGAGTAACAAGATAAGTGGAGCTCCTGATTGTGTGTGGAGGTGAACTTCAGACACATGCCAAGCACTATCTCCATGGGAATTCTGCAAACTGCACAGCAACAGTCTCTACCTCCCACACAAGAGTCAGCCTATTCCCCCAAATGTTTCCTGTGCTGGCACAGCCACAGAAACCAGGCAGGGGAATGCCAGAGGGCTGCAGGCTGCCCATGCTGGGCAACACGACATTCCTTGAGAGAGTCCTAATATGCAGAGCCATAAAGTACTATTGCGAAAACAAGCTGCTGGCCTCAGACATATGCCAGAACTTAACCAAAACCAAACCCGATGCACAGGGCTGCATTAGCCAGCCTGTGCAGATTAAATATATCCCATCACACCGCAGTCTCCACAGGAAAAAGGCAGGGGGCAATTTTCTTTACTCCTACACAGGTGAAGTCAGAAGGGCCTGTGCTAAGATTTGTTCCTGCTGAAGTAAAGCCAGCCTGGTATTGTCCCATAGCTTAAGCATTTAAAATATTTCAAAGTCCAGAGGTTTCTTCTGTTCATGGGAAAAACCAAGGTGCAGAGTTCATGGGAAAAAACAAGGTGCAGCTACCAGCTGTGGTGCAGCAGCTGCTGGCCCTGCTCCACCCTTGGCTATTGCAGGGGCCCACAGGAGACAGCTGCTTGCCTTGGCTGCACTGAGCAAGAGGCATTGTGCCCCAGCTCCCTCAGCTGCTAGGGACCACTGCTCCTGCTTGTTCATCTCCTCTGCCTTGCTTCACCTGAAATAGATATTCTGCTTCTCCGGTGGCATCCGATACATTCCAAGGTATGTGAAGAAATCCCACGACTTTCTCCATGTTAGTCTGCATCTTGAGAAAGGCTTTTATTATCTTAGAATCATAGAATAGTTTGGGTTGGAAAGTCAGCTAGTCAACCCCCCACAATAAGCAGAGACATTTTGCTGTATGATGCCCTATTTTACTGAGGCCCATCTTAGCTGACTAAAGGTGTCTTGTACAACTGCTGGCTGCAACAGCAGCAGGGATGGCTCTGGTGCAGACATGGACCAAAGGCCAAAGTCCTTATTCAGGTACAGCCATGTCTTTGATCCCAGAAGGAATTTTGCCCTAATTCTTTGTTTCATTGATCTTTCTCAGTGAAGCTCTTCAGGTATTTCACATTGGGATAAGCCTAAATTGAAAACACATGTAAAACTCCAGTGTTGAGGAGAAAATAGAACTGGGAAGGGAAGTGCAAAAGAGACCAGACAGTAATAAGTGCAGGCAGCTGTTGTCATGATGAATCCCACATGCCTGTAATGAGATGGTCCTCAGGTCCTTGCCTGCTTATGCTTTTATGTAATGGTGGAGTTAAGAGGAGGCTGAGCTTGAGGGAGTCTGGAGAAGGGGTGTTTTCTACTCCTGATCTACCTGGGAATATGGACATAATTCATTCTTATTGAAACAATGTCAAATAACTTCACCTCAGTGTGTTTATGGAAAACTGCATCTCACCCTATGCCAAGGCCAGGCTAGCACAGTGGGCTATACAGCCTCTGGCTACTGACCCAGACACTCCAGCATCCTGGAAAGCCATGTTGTGGGAAACTCACACCCGGTCTGGAGAGATGTGCCAGACTCTGGGATGGAACTTTTATACTTAGTTTCACTATTTTCAAGACTGTTGCTGCAAGTAGAATACTTGTACTTGTGACTGGCCACCATCCAGCAGCTCTGGGGCACTGTGAATGGGGACAGAGGGCCATTAAATGAAGATTGCTAATTACAGCTGGTGGTTAATGCCATGACCTCTCGAGTTACTCATTTAAAAACAAACACCGAGTGCAAAAATTACAGCTCTGGCTATGAGAGACCCACGAAGCCATAGCCATCTCCTGTGAGAGTCACCTGTGTAACTCAGAAAAGGTGACATTAAAGTGGTACAGTTGATCCAGAAGCCTTAGAGCTCTGTATCGTTCTGGGAACAGCATCTGAGATAGACCAGGCCACTCTGTGGGAGCCTGTGTCCTTTTCAAGACCTTTCACTTGCTCTTGAGGCTCATTTAAAGAAAAATGTATGGGAAAACACCTTATGGTTGCAAAGATACCTTTAAAAACAGCGTGAACTATCACAGGGGTGCACACCTGGTGAGTATAAGCTTCTATACAAGTGACCGGACCAGTTCCCTTTATGCTGGTCAACACTGTCCCTGATTAACTATTTTTCCACCCTATTAGCAAGTAAGGAGGACAAGTCTTTTAACCTTGCTGTAAGTGGTATTTTGTTTCTCTCCTACAGCTTGATAGAGCTTGAGTCAAACTGTTTATAGTCTGACTGTGGTGCTGGAGAGTAAGATGCTGGTGGCATGAGCAGGAGCTCATGCCCAGAAAGCACAGCCCAGTGGCCACCCCAAAACGCCCAGAACTGGGACTGCCCCATGGCACAACAGGAGCTGAGCTGCTGCAGCAACCTGTGTCATGTTAACAGTCACACTAAAGGCTCTGGTTGGCAGCTGTGAGGAATAAAATCACTTAATTTTACAGTGAAAGCTCCTTCACTGGTGCTATCAGGAGGTGGGTTAGCCATGCTGCACACACACATGGGTACACATACATGTACTTACAATCAATCTTCTCTTTTTTACATAAGAACAGCTGCATGGTACATGTTTACCTGACCTCGATGCAAGCTAACCTGAGCCCCCGAGGTGTTAACCATAGGTTGACAGCTCTTTTGAGGCTAATTCCCTCCCTTATTTCTCTATAGTCCCAATGGGGTTTCTTTTATGAAAAAATTACGTGTTTTCTTGTTAAACTGCAGATCTTGGATACAGTATCTCTACTCTTATTTTCTTCTTTAGCCTGTAACACTTCTGCAACTGAATGTTTCCAGCCTTCTTTCTCCCTCTCTGTTCCCTAGTGACTCATCTAGGCAGGTATTTTCTAACCATCCTATGCAGCCTCCTAAGAGACAATGTTCTTTCCAGGTATCAGCTGAAAAGTGCAACTGCTCAGAATTGAGCAGAAATAGAAAGGCAATATGTCAGTCTGGAATGAGTAATTCAGTTCTTTGAAAAGCAAGGGTTGTTTTTGTTACAAGAAAAAAAGGGCAAAAAGATCTTAAAGGCAAGATATCTTCACAGCAAGTTATACATTCCTCCACTTAATTCACTCCTCAGATGGAGTCACAAGCAGCTCTTAGTCTCCAAAACTCTACAGTAGCAAAACAATAAGTATCCTTCACTCCTGTGCCATTCTGCCCGTCCTTAACACCCAGGTTTATTATTTTAAAGAGACAAGTTCTTCCTGGAAATAAATAAAAAATAAACTAAAAAAAATTTAAATTAGAAAGTTTGAAATGCCATTTCTACATGGTTAAGACCACATATAAAGTTGTTTCCACACAGATGAAGAGTACAACCTTCATGTCAGAGGAGGATCTCAAATGCTGTTTTCTAGTGTCCAAGTACCAGCATGAGTGCTGCCTGTCTGTGCCACCCAGAGCAGCAGCCACAAGGTGGTCTCATGCAGACTTCATCTTGGGTTTGAAGCTTTTATTCTGTAGGATGACATAAGCCAAAGTAGCCCAATTCCAATTATTTCACAGTGCATGCTAGCATAGAACAGGAAGATCAGACTATCCTCAAGTCCAGATTTGCTTGTCTCTGCACAAGTAGAAATAAAACCTACTATTATGCTGTGAGGTTTCCTTGCATGGGTAAATTCTGATGGTGAAAACCACCACTGCTGAGGTCCCAGCCAAAGAGTTGAGTTCACACTTCTGGTTTATGGCATGTAAATCAAGATGACTTACATGATGAAATCACTTGTATTATTTGCCTGTCCATGCAGTGCTCTCTTGCTTTTTTTATTTCTTTATTATAGAGAAAGATTGTACAGGGTCCCCAAGTAGAGAAATCTCTTATTTCTGATGGCATACAGAGTGAAGAAGATTTTCTCATAGTTTTTAAATTGCATTGTCCAAACCCTGAATGAAGACTATGCAAAGAAGTTCCCAGTGTTGTAAAGGAAGGCCCTGCAAAGGGGGTAATCCCGCCTCATCTTGGTGGAGTTCAACACATTTGCTCTGAAAGTGCATGATACCTGGATCCAATCCATGAAGTTGTGGTCTGACTTAAATACCAGGAAAGTTTCCTGCCTCGTTCACCATCCTAATGAACATCATGCTTTCTGGGAAAAAATTACTTCAGCTCCCTGAAGATGCAGGGGAGCTGTGAAAAACTTGAATAAGGCTCTTACCTTGTTCAGAGCTCTGAAGAGAGGGAAGATTTCCAGCTCCCTGACTAGCAACTCCCTTGCTGAGATGATATTTGGCACTTTCTCCTCCTCTTTCTGGAGAGGTAGCCAAGGAGGAATCTGCCTGCTTCTGCACGTGCATCAGAGAGATGTTCACACACTCACACACATGCTTGCACGCTCCACCATGGCTTCTCTTCCCCCAGCTCCTCCTAGCACCTTCCCCATATGAGGCAAGCAAATAAAATGAACAATTGCTGCCACTGCAGCCAAAATAAGGCAAGAACATGGAGTGGGAAGGAACAACAAGAACAGAGGCAACAAAGGCACAGCAAATCTATGAAATCAGGCCAGCTGAGGGGAAGGAGTGGGGACCAATCTGGTCAAGTTAGTAATTTTAGCTCTCAGGGCAGCAGTATGCCCACACTGGGAGCTCAGCAAACAGGGCAGATGGAGATAAAAACCTTGCCATGGAATTGAGAGGGACTTTGGATTTGCCATGCCCAGCCACCAACACCATGTGTCCCATTTTGGCCATATTACCCCAAAGCCACCCCGACAGTGATGCTTTCTATGTGGCTCCTTGTTAACCAGCCCTGTGGTCACCTCCATGCCACAGCCCAGCTCTGCCAGGTGGCTGTGGCCCTGCTGGGTCAGTGTGGCTTCCAGGTTTCTCATGACTAGCACCCATCAACCTGTCCTATTCCCACTCAGGTATAGAAACCAATTGGTTTGAATGAGACCACATGATTCAGTAAGCTTCGGGCTTTCTGCATGAGTATGTTTTACTCAGTTATGGGTTGTGGTAGCCCTTTTGGGTCATAAGAAATCCACCTCCATTTCTTTCACAGGCAGGTCTGACCAAGACAATACAAAAGACAAATTTGGAAGGAACCTCAAGAAGTCTTCTGTCCAGTCACATGTTCAAGAAGAACAGCCACTAGGTCTAAGTGTTTAATGTCCCTTCCAATCCAAACCATTCTATGATTCTGTGATTGAGAAGCTCCTTGCTTAGGGAAGCAATCCTTTTCCTGAAACTCTTGGTCTGACTGCCCATGTCAGATGTTTCTCAGCATTTAGTGATTTCTTTAAAAGTTAGCCAGATTCTTAGCACCTTTTTCTGACTGGTTTCCAAGCAATTCTCTAAACAAGACCAAATATGCTCTCCTGAAGTAGAGTCCTGAATCTGCAGCTTGCCTGCCAGGTCTTCCTCCAGGGCTTGCACACAATCACTTCAGGATAAGGAAGTGGCCCCATGGTCCAGCTGTCAGCTCACACACCATTAATGATTTTTTTTCATGTTTTCATTGCTCATATTGTTTAGATGCAGACTTGCATTCATTTTTGGCATTTTAGTGCTAGGGGAAGAGGACACTCCTCAATGTACACTCACAAGTGTCAGTGTCACACTTTACCTCATCCATGTAACAAACAGAGACCAAGCAACCAGAGGTATAACACTAGAAAATCCTACAGAATGTTAAAGGTTGGGCAAGAAAACAGACCATTATTGCAAAGGGTTTGAAAAAAGGTGCTTCAAGGGTATGTGGGTGGGGCCAGGGCCTGGGGACAACAGCAGTTCTGCTCTCCCCATAGTTTGCAAGGAAAATAAAGTCCGAGCATATTTTTCTCACTGGACGTCTCTGCCCCAGGAGGAAAAAGCGTTTCCATCACAGTAATTACAATGTGGCCAGTTTTGCACTTTTCTTTTTTCTACCTGGTTGTCACATCTGGTCCACTCTGCTGGTTTCTGCTAACAGAGGGCTCCTGCTGCCAGAAGCTGCCATGTTAGTCTGACTCAGAATCCAGGGCCTTCATGATCTCCTCTGACTTCTCTTTGAATCAGCCCATGTCCTCCTTTATCCTTTTCCTAGCAAAGAAGGACACAGTGCTGACTGTGTGTACAGCTGCAGCACCTTCCCATAGGGCTGCATCATCTTTGCTGCCTTCTCTGCCAGGGATCGCTCTTGATGTAACTGCTTCTGCCTGCTTTTATGCCAGAGTAAATGTGGGCCATAATTAACCTATTTTCTATTATGGAACTAAATACACTCGTGAACAAGAAATAAGTTGAGTTTTATCCAGACATCCTGCTTAAGAGCTTGGCCTCAAAGTGTTCTTGCAGATCTCCAGGGAGAGAGCTTTTGGTGGTGCTACATTCCACAAGGCAGCTCCTGTCTCTGACTCACAAGGTGCCGCTGCTGGAGACCAGCCCTCACTTAGAAACCCAACTCTGGAAGCCTGTGCAATCAATTGACCTAAATGTCTACTGGCATTTGCTAAGGCAGGTGACTAAACCTGAGGGTCTGCAGCTGACAACCTTTCACCCTGGAGACTAATAGTTGGGGACAGCATGTATGGAGACTTCCCCATGGACATCCAGTGCAGCATAAATGAAAAGAGAGGGAGGTGATGAGAGGTGTCAGAAAGACAAGTGGCCTTCTGCCTCACAGAGAAGTGGTATCTCTGGGAGGTTGGCATTGCCCAGGGCAAGGGGAGGTAGCTTCTTCTGAGAAACCTTCCAAATGGTGGCAAACAGACTGGCCCCATGAACCTGCCTTGAGGCAGGTGCCTGAGCACTGGGCACAGCTGTGTCCATTTTTATTTTCATGCTTGTTAGACCTGTGGGTGCTTGATTTCACCATGTCAAATAGGAGTTTGGGAGCACTGATTCTTCCTCCACTTGAAGAGCTGATAGTCCAGTCAGCAAGGGGTGCTTGTAGGAATTGGGGATTCAAGTCTGCACAACATTTAACAAATGATCTGCAGTCAAGTTTTTCAGGCACCTAGCATTCACCAGTAAAGCTTAGTCTTGCTAATGCATCATGATGAAGGGATAGGTTTTAGTAGGAGATTTTAGATTTGATTTTTTTTTTTTTTGCCAACCAGAGAATTGCTATCTTAAAGCACTCTGGCTCTGCTCTCTATTTTCTCTCTGGTTAATCCTATACATAAAGATGCACAAGTCACATTCAGAATATGAAATAATAACAACTCAAAAATACAAGTTCATATTTCATTGGTTTGAATGCTACTCTCAGGCTTTCCTGAATATAATTGTTATTTGTAAGTGTTCTCAAATACTTTAGAAAAAAAATATTTTTATGCTGTGGGTTGTCTGCAAATGTTCATTTTGACAAGCTGCTGTCTGTTACTGGTATTGGACTCATCACACAGTGTATCTTATGTTCCCTAACTGGATGACAAGCTTGTAAAACAGAAGAATAGCAAGTGACAGATACTAGCATGATTTCTGGTTATTTTTTATAGTTCCTGATTTCATGGGCACTGAAAGCTCTACAAATACCATGAAGAAGATATTAGGAATGAGAATTTTATTGGAAAATATGCCAGCACTGCCAACTTTTGTAGAAAATGAAAGGCTTAATGATGAATCAGGTATCTTCCCTTCATACAATAGCATTCAGTTACTGAGATATACAAGGAAAGGCTTATAGGAAATAATTGGTAGGACACAGTAAGGTTTGGTATGTGAAAGACTTGTCTAAGAATGCCTGGCAGATCAGAGAAAATGTTTCACAGATGTTTTGCTCTTATTTAAACACAGGGGAGAAAAAAGGGAAATATTCTTAGAGCTCAAAACAACAACTTAGCAGCCCAGACAGTAATAATCCTTTTGCCCTCTTAAGATGTTCTCCATGCCACTCTCCACTCTAATGAGTTCAACATAGTTTCAGGCTAGAACAACAATCATATAGAAACACCTTGTTCTCAGGAACTTCTACCTCATGTGTACACAGCAAGCACCTGGTGTCCCAGTCAATTCTTGTACAGCACTGCAATAATTAACCATCTAATTCCTGGATTACAGCTCAGTGCAATTTACTCTTCTGGCAAGCCTATACCGTCCATCAATCAAACAAGATATTTAAATTAACTGTAAGACTTGTAGTTAATAGAAATTTAACTGATTTTTAAAATGTGTTTCTGAATAAAACTCGTGCTTAAAATATTCATGTTTAGCTAAAAGGATTGTAATTGTTCCAAAGAGAAACTGCAATATGGAGTATGTGACTTTGGTAGCACTCTTTCACCACAAGAAATTTGGCTTGGTAGGATATTCCCCCCGAGCATCCTTTCCAGTTATTCCCCAGACTCTGTTCTCTGCTCAAGACTTCATATTCTAACCTCTTGGAATTAAGGAAATGGATTTTGAAGCTGAAACATGACTTTCAAGTCAACATATGAGTGTGTCCAAACTGAGAGGTGGATGCTAAAGGAAAATATCCATTTCCAGCTCCTTTTCCTTAAAGATCCTTGGAAAGAAAAGAGTCCTTCAGAGGCTTTGGACTATGGCATCAGCACAGTAATGTAAGCTCTGGTTGGTATCAGTTGGTCCAATAGGTATAATGTTGTACCGCTACATATGTGGCAGTAACAGATTTGGCCTGAATCAGGGTATCAGAATAAGAACACTATTACCACAGTTTAAGCTGAAAGACCATGACCATATTATCCACACTGAATAAGAAGCATTATTCCTATCATCTGTGTAATTACGTTTCCTGGAACTCAGAGTTTATGCCTTTTGGTGATTTATGGAAAATGTCAGATAAGAATAGCCCCAGATTCAAAAAAGGTATTAAGATGAGTTTGTAAACATAGTGGTGAAAAGATTTATAGGACATAATCTGTCCAAAGGGCAACTCAAGGCAGATAAATGCAGGAAAATATCTGCTAAAATGAAAAAAAATCTGCATATTGCAGAGTCCTAAGCAAATCCATTGACTCTGTAAGGGTCAATAATGCTGAGCATAATGCTAGATTTAGGCAGGAGCACATAAAGTAGCACATAAATGAAGTGGGAAAGACTGCATACAAACAGGACATGGTTCACATACCACATCTCCCCTGCCAGCCCACTGAACATGACAGGGAACCAAGATGAAGAAAACACCACGGGCCCAGCAACAAGGCTTCCCTCCCTCCCTCCCTCCTTCTCCTTGCAGACATCAGCAATTTAGAAAAGACTTGTGAGGCCCAGTAAAGAACAGGTCTCTCTTATAAAGCCTTTCAGTTCAACAAACATTTCCACAGGCAGCTCTCAAAGATGAACAGCACAGGCTTAGAGATGTGAAGAGATTCAAACTTGTATATAAAATGTGAACAGAAGTCACATGAAAAAAGAGATTCCCCAGGGAACTATTTCAGCCTCTGTCCTATCATTTAATTCAAATCTCGTTAATCACTATGCCAACCATCCAGGTTGAAAGGCAGAATTACCCATTTCTAATGGCAGATAGTAACTGAGGGACTGCAAGTGTCATACCCTTTCTGCAAAAGACAGACGGAAAGACCTGAAAAGTACAAAATTTAAGGTGGTTCTGGACTTCATTCCAAGTGGTGCTACTTTTATCTCCCTATATATTCAACAAGGAAGGACAAAGATTTTATTCCTCCCCTGCCACCACCACAAACAAGGTGGAGTCTAATAGACATCAGCCCAGGCAGAATCCTCCCAACACCAACCAGGGAGAAGCTGGGCGGCTGCTGTGTGTCCTGTCTCCTGTCTCCTCTGCAATCAATGGAGCGAGATCAGGTACTCTCATGGATGACTCACCACCTCCCAGAAGAGGTGTCTAGAGTAGGTGGGATGACTCATCCTTGGGGTGGTCCTCTCCATGGATGTTCACAGGATCCTAGATCATAACATAAATCACATGCTTGCCTTTTAGTCCTGTCTTGCATGACATTACATTCTCTGTTATCTCACACATAGTTAGGGCTTTTGGAGGAAAGTACAACCTTGTCTGGGATTTGATGCACTTAGTTAAGGCCTTTTGTATGCAGGAGGCTAGAACTCTAAAATGGTTTTCACAACTTTAGGGAATTTGCCCTTCAGTTAAATGACATCTCCAGCCTTTTCTTTCATGTAGTGGCAGTATCATAAAGGTCAGTGTGAGAGTAACGCCCAAACTCTGGCAGGTGACAGTGTAGGTGGCTGTACACTGGTCGTCGTGTTCTAACCAGTAGTGCAGAACATTTTTTCACTGAGGTGGTAAAACATAGGGGGCATTGAACACAGAACATTTTGACATTCTCTTCTGTTTGCCATCTTCTCCACGAATCCACAGCATTGTTAGTGGATGTGCTGAGGAGTGGATTGTCAGAAAGTCTGTAGTCTCATTTATGAGCTTCTTATGTAAAGACTAACACTGAATAAATTAGGATAGCTTAATCAGTAGCCATAGTGTAAGGATTTTGTTTTTTCTTGTAATAGAATCAAGGGAAAAGTTCTTATGTTGGTCAGATGCAGAGAGAAAGTCGGTAATTATCTGGAACCTGCACCAACTCAATATGCCTGGGCACCTGCCAGGCAGACGTTCTCTCTCTACTTGGAGACTGGCAGAACTGCCTGCACAGGATCCAGAAAACAAAAAGCAGGACTCAGAAACAGTACTAGGATTTCCTTTTGTGGGAACCCAGAGATCTGACAGTGGGGCATCCAGGATGCCACCTCTACTCTCTGATCTTTTTGTGTTAAGACATCTCTGAAATAAAAGTATAAAGTCTTCCTGAAGGCAAAAAAAAAATAAGGTTTGCCTTCATCATGTATAGAGTCAGGCCACAAGGACGGGATCCAGAAGTTTTGCTTTGCCTCCAGATGTGCTTTTTGTTGATAACTTCCCTAAGGGGATAAACATTTTCTTGTCTGTCAGATGTGGTTATGTTAAATGCTTTAAAACCATGTCTCATAATGAGCACCACTAAGAGAGCCAGCTCTGTACAGCAGAAGGCTGCAGAACATGAGTGCCCTGAGAAATCCAGGGGACAGTCCCAAGCTGCACTTTTACATTATCTGCCTTCAGCTGACTCTGGAAAACCCAATGCATCACTTTGACACCAAGGGTGCTAAGCCTCCACCAGCATAACACCCTAGCAGAGGTCCTCCTTTCTTGAGGTGCACAGTTTGGAAGTGTGATTTCACTTCTTACACAGGCAATAGTAGTTTTTAACGTGTGAGAATAACTTCTGTGCCTCTCATGACTAGCCGGTTTTTTCTTGGCACATTTCAAAATTGCACCTTTCTGAGCATCTTGGAAATGAAATGGACAAAGGAGTGGATCAGATTACCTGTCTTTCAGTAGAGGAACACAAGAACTGTATTTCAAAACTAGTTAATAATGTTCATGGAGAGCTTGATTCCACCAAAGTTAGTCATGCTGAGTAGTTTCTTTTTCCACAACTAGCCTATTCATCTCAATTAGATTAGTCACAGCAGAAAGAGAACAGAATTGGACTCTGAATAATTTCAATTAATTTTCTGCTGTAAAAAAGCACTATTAATTAATATTGCCCGTTGCCTCGGCATTTGGCAAATATGTTTTAACTATGCATAAATATTACTCATTTTCTGCATTTCTTCCCATAAAGCATTTTTAATGGTTTGTCAAGTTCCACTTAGCTTTTTAATACATTTTTTGTCTAAGCATAATTCCATGCATGATCTAAACAGAAGTGCCAGCACAGAGCAGGCATAGCTTTACTCTGCTAAAGTTTAGAGTACTTGCCATTAGGGCCAAATGTCTTATGCACAAAATTAGGGAAATTATTTGACTGATCTAATAAAGTTACTAATATTTAATATTAGCTTTTCTATGTAGGAAAATTAGTAGTTCTTTTATATTATCTTGCCTATGTAGAGAAGTGCTGAGTTCTGCATTTAAACCTCATAGTCGAACATAATGCAATTTTGCAATTGGTAAATCAAATTGGTAAATCTTTTCCGCTCTTCTATGTTGCATTGGGTCATCTTCTCTGTAGGATAAGAAGTCCTCTTCTGATAACCACAGTGTGGTGAATAAATTTCAGAGTATCAGTATGCAGGTATCTCTAAACACAGGTGAGGAGTATCTTACGGAGTGACTAAAGCATACATGTGGCCTCAGGACCAGGAGTGGTGACACTGCCCTAAAAACGCAACTGAAGGAAGGAGCTGTGCTTCTAGAAAGAGGTGCTGCCGCTACATGAGGTCCATGCATTGGAGGGTAGTGCACCCAGACAGGAAGGCAGGGGGTATTGACCTCCAAAATCCGTGGTGAGAGGTTGTTCCTCAGTTTAGCCCTGCTAGTCCCATGTTTCTCTATCAGTGCTCTACAAGCAAGAGTATAACCAGGCCAGTGATAGGTTCAGCACAGGCTTACAGAGGGAAATGGAGGGAGATTCATCTGCCATCGACAGCACCAGAGGGAGACTGAGAAGGTCAGGGCAGTCAGGCGAAATTTGGGATTGAAGTTCACAGCTCCAGTCTGACAGAGACATTCCTGGACCACTCCTGCAGACAGAGTTGTTCCACAACTTGGTACCGTGGGGAAGGGGAGGGGGCACTGGTTGTTTGCCTGATCTGACACTGGGTAAATGCCAGTGCTCACTGGTACGTGGACAGATTTCCATCAGAAGTATCTTTAGCTGACAAAAATATCTACAAGAGCCTCTGGAAACATCTGAACAACATGTTCCACCTGCTGGGTCCCATATCTGTAGGTGTTTTAGGTGGCATTTGATGAGATCCAAGTTTGTGCTCGTCTCTGAGAGCTCGTCTTTGTTGTGCCACAAGTGAGCTATAAAGTTTAGAGAAAAATCTGAAAAAAGGAGAAACTGGATTCACTGGATGCTTAGACATCTCTCCTATTAACTTCTCCTGTGAAACTGATTCCTCCCAGAAGTTTCACTCTGTAGTGTTACATAACTACACCAATTCTCTCTCTTGTATCACTGCTCCTGACAGACACACAGCCATTCCCTCTCATACAAGCAGATGATCTCTACAAGGCTAAGCAGAAACTTAAGGAACCGGGTAAAGAACAACAAAGTTGACAGAGACCTCATTTCCATTAATGAATTCCATTAATTCCATTAATTTCCATTAATTTCTACAGGTATTAGGGTGAGTTATAGAACAGGACCTCAGTTATTCGGAACACAGAGCATAAGCAAAGGAAAATTCGTATCATGACTACATTATGAATACATTTGTGCTGCGCTGGGTTATACAGATGACATTATAGAGGAGTATCTTTGGGGAAAACAATGCTTGTTGGCAACCTTGAATACTGAAAATTTAAAATCCATGAGCAGGGAATCTAAAGAGATGATCAGACCTTTTCAACCAGTCCTGCAGAATGCAGTATTAATTTGCTGCTCTACCAAACCCTGAAATGCCATCCTTAATAGATGGGGACTGATTTGCAAAGATCCGTGTTATTTGCCTCTGGGATTTATAGGGATAACAGCAAGATCAGATAGAATTAACACTTTTTCCTATAATATCTCATTTCTATGAAAGCATCTGAAAATGCTTTACCAGTAGCAGGGATCCTTCACTGATGCATGGTACGCCAAGTACAGTGACACCTCAGAAGAACAGACTAAGGACCACAGTCACTCTTCTGCTTAGCAAATACACTAATAGGGAAGAAACAAAAACAAATTTCCATCACTGCTTTCCTTCATGAACATTTCTTTTAGAGTATTCCTTCTAAAGTGATTAAAAAAGAAATGGTGCATAGGTATTAATTTTCCTTACCATAGAAAAGATCTTCCCATAGGACCAATACTGGCATACTACAGCAGTGATACTGGTTTCCATCATCTTAGAAGCAGCATTTTCTAGTTGCTGACACTGAGCAGCTGGTCTGATTTGTTTCAGATAACAAAGATGGTATAAATTAAGTTGCCATGATAATCAAGAATGAATCCCACACACAAAGTGATATGCAATGCATTTTACTTAGCTTTGTGCACTAGAAGTGTTCACAATACTGAAACCTGCCATCCTACAGTGAGGGAAAGATACATTTCTTTGAACACCAAAGACAATCCTTTAGGCTTTGGATTTAAGAGTAGGTGAATCCATATAAAATACGTATTTTTATTTTTACAGCTTTAAAGAAAATTTCTGCAGTATGACTGTGGGGTTTTTTCAGCAGTGTAAATCTTTTTTCCTATTTGGCATTCAGAGAAAAAGAGTTATATACATGGATTACTGAATATCCAGTTTGCTGGTGGTACCCACCCCAAGGACCTACATTATATTTTAATGACCACCTTCAACAGATATCTCATTTACCTGTCAACCTGGAGGTGTAAGACTGTGGATTTCTATATTCTTACTTCACTCATACAAGTACTGCCTTTAAAATAATTGGTTTTGGCAGTGGTCAGCTGGAATTTCTGAATTACCTAGTTCCCTCCTGAGGGATGATTTCTAAATCCATTTAATTCAAAGCAGTCATCCTTACTTCTTTTTAAAACACCTTGAAAAAGAATTCCCAAATTCAGTCTTGTGTTTATCTGCTTATCAGAAATACCTTCAAGACAAAGTTCATTTTGGTTTATCCAACCAAATAAGGGTAAGTGCCTCTCAAGTGGGAAACATATCAAACAGGCAGCTGCAAAGAGTCATCACAGTGCTTGCTCTTTGCCCATTTTTGCTTTAGGAATATTGGCCTTTTCCTGCCCTTCCACCTTCTGGCAATGGCAGGCAACAGGAACCTCACAAAAGGGACAAATTCAGCCTGGTTGGGCCACCTCCTCCTCCTCCTCTTTGAGCAAAAACCTCTCCGAATACATCAGAGGGACAGGCCCTTTCTCTCAGATATTTGAACACATATCTGCATCATTTCCTCTTGTGGAACAGTGTCATCATGTTTCCCTCCTTGGAAGCATTTTCCCAGTGTGCAAAGGCCCTTAGCAATGCACAGACCCCAGCGAGGAATGTGCTGATTGGCGTCTGTACTGTTTGAGGAACAGCACAACTGCAGCCCTGCTCACAGCCATAACCTGCTGCATAGGTGCTCCCAGCTCCCTATGGGATCACAGGGAGCTTTCAAGGAGTGAAAATGCTCTCTAAATCCTGCTTATCTAGCAAGATTCGCAAAGAAGGAGCCCTCTGCCCCCTCATCTTGCACAGACAATCTGACTCACTGGACTCAGGATTCCCATCTGGATGTCTGTTTGAAAGATGGGTGCAAGCCAAGGAGTTTGTCTATTCTTAGCCTTATCTGTTATAAAGATAGTTTTCCCCATAAAAATCTACTGTCACTCAGCCATCTCAGAGAACACCTGCCTCCTAGCAAACACAGCAGCAGTGTGAATCCTGTTCCCTGCTCATTTTAATGAGGTGTTAATATCAGAGCCCAGTGGAGATTATGTAAGTGCTGACATAGCTAAAGAAAACCGTGAAAGAAACAAAAATAAATGGAAGTCAAACAATTTGAACCCTGTCACGATGAAGTACCAGCTACAGGAATGTGGATGGCACTTGGAGGCAGAAAAATCTTCTTACACCTCCTGTGCTCCAGAAATGATACCACTTGCTTGCCAGCTTCTTCGACCAGCATCTTCCCACTTTCTCCCATGCTGCCTGAGGGTATGGCGTGTCCCAGCTGACGTGATCCATGAAACTATGCCTCTCTCTGGTTCTCTGCAGCCCTACTCCCCCTTCCCTTGTTCTCGGGATTGCTGCGGGAGCTTGGCCCCTGGCAGCCAGGCAGCAGCAGAGAGGGATGCCAGAGGGGGCAGTGTATATTAAAAAACAACACGCAGCCTCTTAAACTGCCTGGAACAAAATTGTGTAATAATTGGCTTGTGCACCCATGTGATCTTATCACTGCGAGCCAGGATTTTCAGATGGAGCTGGAAGGA
The DNA here is from genome assembly GCA_013399895.1 of Serilophus lunatus. Lineage (NCBI taxonomy): Eukaryota > Metazoa > Chordata > Aves > Passeriformes > Eurylaimidae > Serilophus > Serilophus lunatus. The sequence continues at coordinate 385,561 of VXBA01001336.1, forward strand.
GTGAAACACCCACTAGATCCTGCTTCAGATCATCTGAAACGCTCAGCTGTTTCCTTCGTCCTCCTCTCTTCATGTTTTACGTTTGCTCATGGTGGTATTTCTCCCTGGGAGCTCCTGGGAGGCCAGGCTCATTGCCAGATCTGTTTGTACACATTCCCAGGGTAGGTTCGGGTTGCTGGCCAGGTTCCCTGTGTCCTGGCTTTCCCTGCAGCTTGGAGCTGAGGCAGCTCCAGTCGTCTTCCAGCAAAAGGCTGGTATGGCCAGGCAGGGTCAGCCAAGCGTGGAGAGGGATTGGCCCCAGTTCTAAAGGGCTCTGCAGACTGCCACCCTAAAAGGGTCAAGGGTGCAAGGGGCACCTTGAAGGGTGGTGTCTTGGACAGACAAGCTGTGGAGACTGAAAAGGCCTGAAGAGAATGAGAAAAGAGAAATCTTTCTCACTAAACACTTAAGACAGAAAAATAAGAGTCTGTAAAAATAGGAAGACATCATAGCAAAGCCTGCTGGTGTGCTGGATGGTTCCTGTGCTGGGTTTGTGAAGAACATTCAGGATCATTGCATTGCTGGTCTTTTGGCTGTCCATGACAAATACCTGAGTCTCTTCCTTTCCTACAAAAGCATCTTTCAGCTCATCCCCCCTTCAGATGGGATCTCTGCTTGCAGCATCGTGTATCAGCCAGGAATACTCTGTGCAGCTGGCTGTGCTTCCTACCTACATGTGCTTCCTGTGGAAGCTATGATCAATTAGGAATACAGGGAGACATGAATGGCATGGGGTACAGGAGGTCTGCATGCTGAGATGGAAGCTCCAAAACAAAGCTCTGGACTCCTCTAATAGTCATTGGAGAGAAAACAACACATCCAAAACACAACATCTTTTAAGTGCTTGTTTCTCTCTGACCACAAAGGGAGCCCAGTTGCCTGAGAGAAGAGACATGGAAAACCCTGAAATCAGATGGTATCAATCCCACCACAGCTTTAGAAACTAAGGCAGTTTCCCACAATTATGTGTGGAAACACTTGCATGTGTGACATTATACTGATGTGCATGAGAAACTGTCATCCTCAAGATGATATAAACAATATCCTTAATCCTACAGTCAAATAACGGTAACACCATGTGGCCTTTTAGTACTTACAACTGAGTAAAACATCTGAATGACTTTAAACAGTCACCAGGATAATGGCCAGAAGTAGTTTGTGACCAGAGTGACCCCAGAGGTACCAACCTCCACACTGGCAGAGTGTGGGACACACAGGGCCTCATCTGGAAGTCATGCATGTGCCAATTCTTTTTTCCTTTTAGTACAAACTGCCCTTGATTAGTCATCGACCTGGTTTAGAAGTTGCATCACCACCACTCAGACTGTGAGTGGAGTACAAATTTAAATATAATAGACTCTGCGATCATTTTAAAATGGCCTAGATCTAAGTCCATGGGGGGTATAACTAATTTGATAGAAACTGCATCTCCTAAATAGAACCACCTGAGGCCTCTCAAGAGTTCAGCTATAGGGTCCACTGTTCCAGCACAAAGCCTCAGCTGAGCTCCCCTGACTGGTTCACAGCACTTCTCAGCAAACAGGTCAATTGGGTGGGGCAGCAGGACTCAGTTTCCTGAGAGGTATCCTTCCCAGTGAGAATGATGAAGCAGAGGAAGGAGGGAATTATGGTTTCATCTTCCTAAACCATTGAAAGGCTGCATTTTTGCACAGTTTCGAGTCAAAACCATATGCAGCTCCACAGTTTTGGCTCTGGTTTGCCTTGGGTTTTTTTGAGCTAACTGCAGTAGTGACTGATCCAAAAGGTAGGAGTAAGTAAAGTCACCGTATGTTTTAAATCTTCCATACTGGAATGTTTCATGCAGCATGCAAGTCCCATTTTTAATGTCAGAAGCACTTCCCACCTGAGCTTTTCACTTCTTCAGCTCTGACTAAGCATCTCTGCAAACCCAGGACTAAATATCTGCCTTTTATCAGCAAGCACAACATTGTCAAGCAAGTAGGCTTGTGTATCTGTAGTGAATTCAGCTGCATTAGCAGATACTACCTTTCTGCAATAGCTGGTACTCCTGTACCCTCCAGACTAGAATATTACAGCTCTATAGAGTGAACAAAATTTCGGCTGATGGTGGGCGGTACTTACGTGCTACCAAACTAAAAGCATCAGCCTTCAGACAGCACCATAGCTGAGATTCCCTTGCCCATCTCTGATGTCTGCTGAAGTGGAAATCAGCCATTGCCCCAGGCTCTTTTATCAAATTTAATTTCTTTCAAATTTCATCTGTTCTCTCTCCAAAAGAAGGTTTTAATGGAAGCTCTGTGTGAGAGTGTTATAGCTGCTGCATTTGTCTCCAAAATCTCTTTTTCATTCGGGTAACATAATAAAAATACCATGAAACTGTGAAAAAAAGAGGGACAGTAAAAGAAATATTAGTGGTACTGAGTTCTGGAATCATCTTTATTTACAGAATCTCAGGATAGTTTGAAGGGACCTCTGGAGATCACCTAGCCCAACACCTCCGCTAAAGCAGGCTCACCTAGAACAGATTGCATGGGATCATGTCCAGGCGGGTTTTCAATAATTCCAGAGAAGAAGATTCCACAACCTCTCTGGGCAGCCTCTTCCCCAGGTTCTCTGTCATCCTCACAGTAAAGAAGTTCCTACTCATATTTAGACAGAACTTCCCGTGTTTCAGGTTGTGCCTGTTGCCCCTTATTCTGTCACTGGGGAGCACTAGAAAGAATCTTGTCCCATTCTCTTGACACTGCCCTTAAGATATTTGTATGCACTGGTAAGATCCCTTCCTGGTCATCTCTTCTCCAGGCTAAACAGGCCCAGCTTCCTCAGCCTTTCAACAGAGAGTGGATGAGAGTGATACTCCAGCCCCCTCATTGTATTCACAGCCCTCCACTGGACGTGCTCCAGTAGTTCCTTGCCTTTCTTGAACCGGAGAGTTCAGAACTGAACACAACACTCCAGTTGCGGCCTCACTAGAGCAGAAAGGCAGGATCACCTCCCTTGACCTGCTGGACAAACTCTTCCTGTGACCCCAAGATACCCTTGGCCTTCTTGGCCACAAGGGCACTGCTGGCTCATGGACAGCTTGTTGTTCCCCTGGACCTCCACGTCTTTCTCCACAGAGCTGCTTCTCAGCAGTTCAGCCCCCAGCCTGTACTGACACATGGGCTATCTCTACCCAGGTGCAGGACTCTGCACGTGCCTTTTTCGGACTTCAAAAGGTTCTCCTTTTCCCACCTCTCCAGCCTGTCCAGGTCTCACTGAACAGTAACACAACACTCTGGGAAATCAGACACTCCTCCCGGTTTGTACCACCAGCAAATTTGCTCTGTCCCTTCCTCCAGGTCATTGGTGAATCAACTGAACAGACTGGACCGAGTACTGACCCCTGGGAACACCAGGAGTACAGGCCTCCAACCAGACTAGGTGTCACTGACTGACCACAACCCCCTGAGCTCTGCTGTTCAGCCAGTACTCAATTCACCTCACTCCCCACTCATCTAACCGAAGATTCCTGAGCTTGCCTAAGAGGACATTAAGGAAGACAGTGCCAAAAGCCTTGCTAAAGTTAGGATAGACAATATGCACTGCTTTCCCTTCATCTACAGAGCCAGTCAAGCCATCACAGAAGGCAGTCATGTTGATAAAGCATGATTTCCCCTTGGTGGGTCCATGCTGACTACTCCTGATCACCTTCTTTTCCCCCACACGCTTAGAGATGACAATAAAAATGAGCTGTTCTATTATCTTTCCAGGGACTGGGGTAAGGCTGACTGGCCTTTAGTTCTCTGGCCCCCACTTCTAGCTCATTTTGAAGACTGAAGTGACGTTGGCTTTCCTCCAGTCCTCAGGCACCTCTCCTGTTCTCCATGACCTTGCAAACTGGATGGAGAGTTGCAGAGTAATAGCGTCTGCCAGCTCCCTTGTGAGCATATCCCATTGGGATCCACGGATTTGTGTGTGACAACTTTACCTAAATGATCTTTAACCCAATTCTCCTCAACCAACAGAAAGTTTTCATTTCTCCTGACTTCCTTTCTTGCCCCCAGGATGTGGGAGTCCTGAGGGCCACTCTTTGCAGTAATGTCTGAAGCAAAGGGGGCATTTAGTAACTCCCCCTTCTCTGTGTATCCTCTGTCATCAGGGCATCCACCTCATGCAGAAGCAGACCCACATTTTCCTGTTTTCTTTTTGTTGCTTATTCATTGCAGATGATCCTACAATGTGCATTCTGAATCCAGTGCTGCACAAATGACTGAATATTCCAGTGTAGGAATCTGGTGTATCCTCACTTTATTACATGTAAAAATGTAATAAATATCAAGCGCAGCTTATTTCCTAACTAACTTTTTTCCATCAAATCAAAGCAGAAATTCTTAAAATGTTGATTATGTTATGTCCTCTCCATACCAGCACAATCAATATTGCCGAGTCTGCAATATTTGTAATGAGCCTCACATTCGCTTAGACCCCAATCATTAGGAGAGCATCATGCCCTTTCTTGCCTGGGGCACAGGAATGGCGCAAAAAGGAGACTTTCCCCCAGGATTTGAATGAAGGAGGGATGTGTCTCACTTTAAACGCAGAAAGGGTTAATTTTTTCTTTTTCCTGCATTCTTTTACACAACCATCCCTGAGGGGAAGTGTCACATTACCTCACCTCTTATTCCTAGGTTTCTAAATCAGACCTGGATTTGAATTTCCCTGGCATTTGAGAGAAGTCTTATTCAATGTTCTGTTTTGGACCCATTGTACAACAGTAGGCGGGAACTCCACATTCAGGGAGTTTGAATTGTTTATTCCCATTCCAGCCTTTCTCGTTTCACACAAATCCTGGATCTAGTCTCCCCCCTTTTCTGCAGCTGTGGAAGATACTGGGAGGAATCACTTCTTTAAAGAGGAAATCAAGCATTGCCTTCCCACGGGAGAATTCCTGAAGACAGAAGGACAGGTTGGTTAGCACTGCAGCCTTGTCCTGGCTTGCCTACACATGCAAGTAATTTCAGAATAAGCCAGGGGTTGAATGTAAAGCAGGACAGGCATTCCACAACTGCTGCACATGTTGCTGAAATCTCAGCAGGAGCAATGGGTCAGGGCAGCTGCATGTTGATTCATTGGGACTTACTTATGTCTTCTTTAGCTGTGTCCAACAGAAATAAACAGGTGAGGATTTTTGGAACTTTGTGTGCAGTATGATACGTACAAAAGCATAAGTAAACTATTTCAGAATAGTCAGAATTAAATAAAAATGTTATTTTCCCTTACTGTACAATACTGAAGCAACAAGACATCTCCAGGGCTCCTTTTCAGAGCAGAATGAGAAAGCGAGACGTGGAAAGGTGGCTTCAAACCACTTTGTTTCTCCCGGATCTCGCACCAAAGATAGTTTAGTCCTGCCTATGTCTCCTTCAGCTGTACCATGTCTGGCTCCAGCACAGCCACTGAGAAGCTCACAGGTGTTCTTCACTACCTGAAAGACTCACTGTGGTGCATGATTGCTCAAAAGAGCCATATTCCAGTCCAGAAACACCTATACCATTTCCCACATCAGCACGGATTCAATCTAAAGACAAGCACTGCCTGGCACCAGTTCAGCCAGATTTCACCCAAGTATTCTATGTTAACCTGAAGCACTAGGGTTACAGAGAAAGATTATTCTCTAAGGCCTTTAACTGAAACTTTGTGTCTACCATTTCCTGAACAGTCTGTCAGTGTATCTTTGGCCTCCACCTCCATCCTTCCCTGCCACTCACTGCAAGACAGAAGAAGGGCTGTCAAACTGATACAAGACCCACTTTGAGGGTAGTGAGGCACTGAACAGGCTGCTCAGAAAAGCAGTGGGTGCCCCATCCCTGGAAGTGTTCAAGACCAGGTTGGATGGGGCTTTGAGCAACCTGGTCTAGTGGGAGGTGTCCCTATCTATGGCACAAGGGTTGGAACTAGGTTATCTTTAAGGTCCCTTCCAACCCAAATGATTCTGTGATCCTTTGGTAATACATTGGAACAAAATGTATTCAGAAGGGTGGCTGCTGAAACTAACACCATTCAGTGCATTCAGCATAAACTTAAACATGTTTTTAACTTCTTCTTCTTCCCCGGATGTGGTGGACTCCAAATTTTCCAGTTGGCTGAAGCAGAAGCACTTTATGCCTTCCAAATTGAGGAAATAGTTCCCTTGGATTTAAAAGGATGCACTTCTTTGTCTCCCTTAGAACATGATCAGAGACTAATGAAAAAAATTGCCACGACAGTGGCTTAAAAATTCCTTTCCCTCTCCCCTGAGAAATCCTAGGCTATGTCTTTATTTTGAATAAAGAAATGTATTTTAGTGTAGCTATAAAGTCAAAATTTAAACAGGTTTTCCTACGGTTCTGCCACAAAAGGGTTTATGGAGCAGAGGTTAGGTTCAATTTTACAGGGTCTTTAAAAAAAATAAAAACACTTAAGCATTATTTTGAGCTTCCATGGAGTAATCTGTGAAACTGCATTATATTCCCTGGGCCTCATTGTGTGAAACATCTCCAACTGTGAGCAATAAAGTAAAAAATGTATTTAACAGACATAACATCTTTGGAGGGGGATGAAAGAAAAGCTCAGTAAATCACATCAATTTGGTAAATCTGAACAGCACTCCCCAACACCTTTCACTTGGCACCTTGGCAGTAATCATAGACATCTTCTCCTCTAACTTGAACTGTTCTCTGCAATGAGCAGCTCCCTTCCTTCCTCTTCCTTCCCTGCTGTCCATAGTACTTTTTCACCAGCTCAGAGAAATGCAGTGAAGGAACATGCTGATGTCTTGCTCCTGTTTTCTGCAGCAAAGATATCGTTCTTTAGTTAAACACATCAATTCTATAGAGGTAGGGCTTCAAAAACAGACTTAAGCACAGTGCTTCAGAGAAGAGTTGCCATCTGCCTTCCACTCTCCTCCTCCTCAAAGGAAGGAAGAAAGAAATATAGCAGAGGCTTATCTCTTCATTACCTGCTTGCACTGATATTCATGAAATTCCCTGCAGGATTTTTCTTGCTAACCAAGCAGGATGAACACCCACAAAAATTGGCAAGGAGGTGACTTTTAACTCATTTTCACAAACTGGCTCTTCTTCAATTAAACAGTGTCTCTCTGGTATCAAACCAGGAAAAAATTGGTTTTGCTTTCCTCTGAAAAATAGAAAAGGCAAGTAGCCATCCTACTGGTTGCCTTGAATACTAACAGTGAAGCATGATGTTTCAAGGATTAAAAGGATTCAAAATCTGAAGACGAAGCTCCATGTTGGCCTGATAATATGTTTCAGCTGAGCATTGTAAAAACCTCAATGCTTTCTGCATTTTCTGCTCCCCTGCCACTATTCTAGAAGTGCAGACACTATTGCCTACAGAAGGCAATACTCAGAAATCAAATTCAGAGCTTGGACATTGTGTTAGGAGAGACTGGTCACTGCTACACCAGTCATTAATGTGCAACATTATGCATCCAGATGATATTTGTATCCTGGGAAAAGTTAAGGCTTGGTACAGAAGCAAAAAAAGTAACTTTGTAGGGATAGATTTTTTAGATTGAGAAAAGTTAAACCAGCTCCCTCAGGAGCAGGGGGAATCCAGCAAACAAAACGAAATAAAGCCAACCAAACTACTTTATCCAATGTACCTTGAGTAAGGAAATTTACTCTCTTGGCAGAGCTATACAAGGCTTAACAAGGCCTGAGGTAGGCTTGACGGATTACTCAGAGTTTAACAGAAACACAGAGAAGCAGTGGGTAAGAAAGCACTGTTGTGGAAGCGTGTCTGCAAAGTTACTCAGTATAGGAAAGCATGTGCATTCCCAGGCAGTATTAATAAGCTTTCATTTAAGTCAATTTGTTGTCTAGACTCTACCAAGAAGTGTTATGCCAAACAGGTTATCTAAGGTAGTTCCCTACCTTGGAAAGGTTACTTCTGGACTTTGAGTTACAACTCAGCTGATTTGAGTTTCTCTGGGCGGTGAGGTTCTATGACTGCACATAGGAAGTGATGTGTTTGAAAGACAATAACAAAACTCTGATTGGGAAAAAAAAATGTCACTGTACAGTATTTCTTTTGTATGGCCCCCATTGCCAACTCAGCAAGCAAAGCACCGGTAGGAAGTAGGACCCAAAAGTATTACATGTCTGAGGCTTTTATGAGTTACTGGAAGTCTTCCACAGCCTGAAGAAACAGTTGCAGTTTATTGCATCAATAAGAGTGCAGTTTACATTAGAAAGTAAAAGCATAGTGTTTCCTCCAGGAAACTATTACCATGGCTTGACACCACTTATTACCTTGAAGATGAAGAGCAGTATCATTACCTTGTAGTCATTAGCAATAATTCTGAACAGTTCATCAGGCTCAATACCTCCTCTGCAGATAGAGAAACTTTGACTGCAATTGCTATCATTTACCAGTATAGAAAGCAAGTAAACCCTGAGTATTGGCAACAGTGGGGTAGATGACACTTTCATGTTGCAACAAATACACAGGAGTCAGTTAGCTTCCACCACTTTGTCTTGATCAAGCATGAAACTTTTACTTACCATAGGAACTTACATGCTTTTCTTTCATGTATACTTGTCAAAAATATTATAAGAAATATGGATGTATTCTGCTTCCTGGCTTATGTTTCTCCAATACCATCTCAGGTATGGGGTCTTGCTCCAGGGTGACATCAGTTGAATCAACGTGTCTTGTGTGCTTAGCTCCAGATGGTCCTGCCATGGCATCTGGCTGTTCTGGTTTTTCAGACTCAAGATGGATTGAAGATAAATCTGTTGTTCAGATTTACTATCACTTCTGGCCTGGGCATGGTCTAGCAGCAAGAAAAGACTCATCTGTTTCATTCATCTGTGAAGAAGGTTCCAACCTGAACTCAAATCCACATACTCCAGTCATTGTAAACGTTTGCATTTTACTCTATGAAGGTTTTGCTGATAATTGTACACAAAATCTCCCTGCTGGATGGAAAAATATTTTACTTTACCAATGGAGACCTGTTGTTGCTGACAAAGTGAAACCATCTCCCTGAAAAAATTCAAGATATATCTTGCTTTTTTCACATTTATGTGTTGTGTTTGCTTTTGTCTACTTTAGCTATAGGTTCCAGGAGAGGTGCTGGCAAATGTTTGTTAGTGAGAATATTGTTTCTTCTATTCCCAAGCCAGTGGGGAAAATTTGGTATCCAGGACCTGTCTAACATTACTCCAGTCCATCTTCACCTCTCTCTGAACAGACTATACAACAAACAAATGACATGCACTATCTCACTGTAGGCAACTCACCAAGTCTCCCTCCCCAGATCACTGTAGCTGCTAGGGAAACCGGTATCCCTCAAATTAGACTCCTATTTTAAAGAAGAACACTGTGCCTCACAGCAACAGACACGATAAGTGCTGTGAGTAATGACAGATCCATGTGTTAACAGCACTATCAGCCACCTACTGGCTCCTTTCTTCTTTTAATAAAGACTTTTCTCCCCTGGTTATGCATGAAGTGCGTACTTCTTGTGTGAAGGTGGATCTCTGTGCAGAAGCAGTGGGAGCAGAAGACAGAAGTTCTCAAGAACTGGTTTAGGCAGTGAAACATGCTTGGTGCTGATCAAACAACTGGTGCTCTTTGCCTCAGTTTCCCCACTTGTAATAGGAAAAATTTTAAATTGTAATCACACTGCAAGGTGTAGTTAATATTTGCACGGTGGTGCTTGGGAGATACCAAGCATCAGATACTCCCAGGATACACCAGTAAATCAATTGTGTCTACACACTGAAAAAAAAGGAGGCACAGGTGCCAGAATAATGTTATGTATTTTGGTACAAAGTGAAATAAAAACCTTGCCTTCTGTCCTCAGATTTCTTGTCAAACATTCATTGCTTCATGTACTGAAGCAGTTAGCAATATGAAGCATATTTCTATCCTACTTTATTTTACATTAAAAAGTGAAGGACCATGACTGAATCTTAATAAAAAAATAAAAAGAAAAAAAAAAAGGGTTTAGGTTACATTCTCCTGGGATCATCTGTAGCAAAGAGTAATAAGTTTCTCAATATCTGACCTAATTATATCTGTCCTTCTAAGTTTTGTTTCCCATAAGAGCTAGAAGTCTATGTTTAAAAATAACATTTGAAATTCCTCCAAGTTTCAACAGAACTTTTTCAGCCTCTCTCAAATTTAATATCTATTTTTGTTTTAATTTTCACCCAACTTTAAATGTTATGATTTTAAAACTGCTCTGTTATACAGTTCCTAAAAATGTTTGTGTTAGATAAATTTGAGAAATGGGGGGGGGGGGGGGAAAAAAA
>VXBA01001336.1:395890-414552 GCA_013399895.1 Serilophus lunatus
TAGAAAGACAGCACAGCTACTGAAACAAGTGACAGAGAGGCACGGAGAAGGAAGGATGCCTTTGTGGTTGAAAAGGAATTGGCTGTGTTAGAATTGTATCTTCTGGTTCACGACAAGGTCTCTTGACAGGAAACACCAGGCAATTCTACAATGGCTGTTTGTATCCTCTCTCCCTGCTTAGCACACAGTTTAAGCTCCAGAGCAATGATGATGGAAAATGATAAAGACCCCAGCCCCTACGACCCATCAGTCCTGTTTAGAGCACTCCATATCAATTAAAAGCCAGGAAATTGTGCTACTGTTGGGATGGCAGAATTCTTCATATTCACCTCTTCCTGCTGGCCCTGTTACTAGAGGGCCAGCATAGATGTGAAGCTGCAATGCTTTGCATCTGAATCCACTTCACACAGCAGCCAGAGATCCCAGTGACCATTTAAGATCTTCGTGCCTCAGTTACCCACCTGTAACAACAGCACTGACCTTTCTCAAGAGGTACTGCAAGGCTCAAGTCCTAACATTTTGACATGGGCTAGGAAATCAGGTCTAATGTGTCAAAGAAATACAAGGGATTATTATAACTTGTCACACTCGATTCCCAGGGATGTTGATAATAAATAATCTTTATATGGCACCCTCTGTTGTGAATGGGCTAAGAAAAGAGTGAGTCTGCAAGCAGGATTTTTGGATAGGAAATTCAGCTTAGTCTTTCTCTCCTGAGAAGCATTTTAGGCCTCGTGGAAGGAAGAATCCAGATTTCAGGCTGACTATTTGAACATCAAGCCTTGTACACCTGCAGGAGCTCTGCACCTGTCACTTCAGACAGGCCATAAAGACTCATCCCGGAGCTTCAAAAATGGTGCTGCCTCCTCACAAGTGCAGAGCCGGCATGAGCTCTGTTTTTACAGTTCAGCTCATGGGAGGACAGCGCAAGCTGAACGACAAATGCAGTTTATAATTGCCCAGTCATCCTGCTTCAAGGGTCTGGGAGACTTAAAAGTCACTGTATACAAATGGGAATTGTTGGGAGAAATAGAACAAAGTGATTTCAAAGCCATAGGAGTCCACTGCTTTTGCTAGTTCATAGCACAGGTTTGAGGCTGGAGCATATTATCTGAATTCCCTCAGAAAGAGGTAACAAAGGGCTGGAGGAGGAAGCAGTGGCTCCTCAGAGGGTCCTGAGGTGAAAAGTCTAGTTTTGTTAGACAGGCAGCAGGGTGGTTTGGTGGCTATGATATTCCCACAGGACACGTGCATTCAGTTCCCTGCAGGCTGAGATGGGTCAAGCTCTCTAGTTTCACTGACCTTGCCTTAAGTGTGAGTTTATTCTGCTGGTGCAAAACCTGGTTGCAAGCTCTGAATCCTAATGTATCTCAAGCATCTGACTTTTCCTTAATAACTCATGTGAGGGGCATGTTCATACCTTTCCTGTGGGCTTGCTTAGGACCAGGGGCTGCCGTGAGTCCCCAGCTTCAACTGTAGCACTCTGCTACGGGGAATTCAAGCCAGAGCCAACCAGAGGCTCCCCAGAAGAGCTGGGGGCACAGCACGTTGCCATCCTGAGAACAAAGGGCCAGGGCTGGGTTGCTCCTGCCACAGAATAGGGGAAGGAAGAGCAGCACTCTGACGGAAAACCAGGCTTGTTACTGCTGCCCTTACTGCAGAGATAGGAAGGGTGAAGACAGAAATGCTGTTGCAGGATGAGGCCCTCCCTTTACCCCGAACAGCAATTGCTGCCCTGGCTCTCTACACTCTTCTGCCCCCCACTGCAGCCCTGGTTTCCCAGGGCTGATGCCTCAGGTTGCTGTGACAGCCTGGTGTCCTGTGTCCAGCACTCACCGTGGGGTGCATGCAGCAATGTATATTCCCCTGGGAAGCTGGGGGTCTGTGTCTGCAGCATGTCTGCACTTGGTGGCAAAACGCTGCCCAGCCCTGCAGAAAGCTTCACTGATATCTAATATCTGGTTAGACTAGATGAGCATTGTAAGTCCCTTCCAACAGAACCATCCTATTCTATTCTATTTTAATCTCAGAGCTAGAAAAAACTTTCTGGTGATGGGATGCCGAACAGCAGGCATTTTGCAAAATGTCTGGAGTCAAGGCCTCTCCTCCAGAGAGAGAAACCATCATGGTGTGGCTGGGGCTGGCAGCAAGCAGGATATCCCATGTTCATCCTCAGAACAACAAAAACACCAGGCAAAGGAGAAAAGAAGAGAAGACACCAGAGGGGCTCTAGTTACCTGGGGTTTCAACTACTTCAGCAGTTGTAATGCACTTGTAATGCATCACTTGCAATGCAAGAGGGGGTTTACTTGTGAATTAAATACCATGTGTTTCTGCTCTCCATTTTCTAGATATTCTTCCCTGTGTAACATTTTGACCTGAGTTGGGGGGGGGGGGGGGTTNTTTTTTTAAGAGTAAAACAAAGTAGAAATTAAGGATCCTAGACACTTCTGAAAGTTTAAGTAGCCCAAATTTTGGAAACCGTTTCTTTTTCACTAAGTCGTTTTCTAATAAAAAGGTAGTTTGCAAGTGCTGAGCCCATGGCATTCTTTGATGATCTGTCACAGCTCTACCACAACCACTTTGGGAAACAGTAAATGAGAAAATAGCTATTATAGAAAAGCTTGTGAGATAAATCTTGAAATAATTTTACCAACATTAGGCATCCTATTTTGGGAAGAAACTGAAGAGAGGATTTTTTTTTCAAGAAAATATTGACATTTCCAAAAGCTGGATATTCATAGGTGATGAGCCTGATTTATAGCAATACGTGCACACAAACATTCACTTGCTCCTAGATGGTGTGCAGGAATGTCAGAGACTCGTTTCTAAATTGGGCACTTACACCTGCATGTGTAATATTCCAAACATAGTAGGTGTTTCTTACTGTTTCCTTATGCCCGATTTTGAAAAATCTGTTCCTTGCTAGATTGAACTCATTACTTCCCAAATATCTTCTTTAATATGAGTTTGCATATGACATTATCCTTGGAGTTCCCTGCAGGTTCAGTTCCAATGCTGTGTTTTCAGATACTTTTCATTCTTCTATAATATTTTTCTGTCCTCCCACTGATTTTTATTTACCTCCCAGTAAACGTTTATAATCCTGATATGCTGTTTTCATAGTTTCTCCAGTAATCTCTTTGAAGAGACTGGACAAGCTAGACCATCTCTCAAACGATGCTAAACATTTCCCTAATGTGGACATTATGTTTGCCAAGAAATTCCTGACTAAGTTTGAGTACTTCCATAGTGCGTTCATGTATGTCAGCAGCAGTCACAGGAGCTGTCTGTTCTTGTTGGAGACTGCTTATTCTGTGGGAGGATATTTTTCACCTCTGGGTCACCACATCTGCCACTGCCAGTTCCAATAAAGGGTTTCCCATCCCTCACCAGGAAATACACCTGCCCAAAGCCCATCAGGACAGATTCTATTCAGTACCTAAGAAACAACTCAGATAGCAAACGTTGGTTTGGTTTTGTTGCTAAATACTGTCCTGATGCTTCTTTTTAAAGAATGACCTTTTATTTCTTCTTCTTGTCTAGACTAAGCTCTGATCACCCAGCAAAGACACTTGAAGCAGAAAGACACAAAACCAGAATCCTCTTCCATGGAAATGTTTGGTTTCCAGCAGAGCTGCTCTTCAGCTGTTGCAACAGCCTTTACACAATCACTGCTCCTCCTGTAGGGAGACTTCAGCACCCTGCCTCCTTCAGCACAGCCCGACAGGCTGCTGCCACATGCAGCTGAGGTGCCAGGGCAGTCCTGGGGCCTTGGGGTTCAGTCGCTGCTGTCTGGGAGGTCAGAGCCTGCCCACTGCACCCCTCTGCAGTCTGCTGGCCCCTCCACAGAGGAACAGGGCTCCTGTTGTTCCTAACTGCTGCAGGCCTGCTAAAGGGAATGAGGGCTTGTTCTTCTATCTCTGTTTGTGAGAACGTTCAAATACCAAAGTTAAATCCAGGCTTATTCTCTCCTTTCTTTACATCAAAGCTTTCACTCAAAGCAGATGTTCTCAAATCTATTATCCTCTATATTGTTCATAGTGGTTCTAATTTTTCCCACGTTGCTCAAAGCTCTATCCTCAGGTGACTGTTCTCTGAGCTTTCCCAGCTCAGCTTTACCTTTTAAATAAGATTTATCCATTAAAAAACAATTCTATTGCTTTTTGCAGCTATCGTTTTGTCACATATGGATTTATTCAATAAATGCTTTTAATAGCAACATTTCTAGGCTTTGTTTGTCAAGAGCTGCCAGGCTTTTACAAGCCAGGGTTGGCACAGATGTTGAATTGCCTCTCTGTACCCAGGGGAGATTTTCCTGCTGGTCATGACACAAGTCCTGCACACACAATGTAAATGAAAGGAAATTAAAAATATGGGTAGCTACATAATTCACAGACAGTAAATGGTGACGAGTATCAGGCTTCCGGCAACTTTTGGACCTCAGCAAAACTTCTAATAAAAGCAAGAATATGTGATTTTAATTTGCAGTTCCAAGATCTACTTAAAGATCTAGAAGCCCAGCTTCAACACAAGCAGCAGGGCAGGGAGCTATATAAAGGTCATCAGCAAGAGCAAATGCAGCCAGCCCAAGGATACTGGGAAGTAACAGCTGACAGGACAGGAGAGAGGTCAGGATCAGTATGCCAAAAATCTCTCATTCACGGGTCAGCCTGAAGTTGAGCAGCATTGCTCTTGCCTGCCTGCTGTCTGCTGTGGGCCACTGGGTGTCTGGCATTTATGTCTTGGTGTACATGGCATCCATCTAAGCAGGACTTCACCGGTGTCTCCCAAAAAACTTTAGAAGGTGGTGGTTGTAGAAAGAGAGAGGGAGTATTCTGTTCTGTTTCCCCAGTTCTTGGCTTTTTCTGAGATCTTCAGATGTCTATTGTTAAATCCTTGGCCCAAACTCTCCTTCTTGAAAGTGGCACAGTACTAAGTTTGTCTACACCAAAATTAACAGGGAAAAGAAAATTCATTGCCTAGATTATTTATATAGGTTTTTCAAAAATTCTAAACTTGTTTTAGTGCCTCTTTTGCTTTCTTTCAATGAAAAATTGAATCTGTTCTTACACAAATAGGATTTCTTTTTGCTCATCTTCCTCTATCCTTTCCATAGTTACCCATCCAGTCCCACAAGGACTTATTAATTAAATTCTCTCAGTACAGAGTTATCTCTCTCTGACTATCTCTATCTTCTGTACTGCAGCTTGTGTACATTGTTGAGAGGAATCAGAGAGAGCGAAGAATCAAATAAAAAGATCCCTCCAGGAATACAGTGTTCGATTATACAAAGAAAACCAGCAGTTCTGATTGCTCATCCTTATTTCCCAGAGGAGGCCTCAAATGTCTTTGTTCTTTGGCTTTTTGAAAAGAATTTCTTTTTCTGGTAAAATCACTTTACCTGTGAACTACAGGCCAGGATTTTCATCAATTTGCCTGCTTTTCCATTGTCAACTGTTACATATTTTTCTTCCCCACTTTCTGCCTCCAACAAACAGCTTTGGGATGTTCCTCAGCTCCCCATGGCTTTGAACCCAGGCTCTGGGTTTCCTGGAGGGAGCATGGCTTCATGTGAACCACAGAGTGGGTTCTTCTCACAGATGACAGTGTTCATAAATGCATTACTGCTGAGAGCATGGACGATGACACCCCCGGAGAGGCCCAGAAAGGAACGAGTGTGGGACCCCAAGCCCCCTCTCATCTCCTGAAGGGCTGTACCTGTTTTATGGACAAAGCACAACTTCTGCTCCTGGAGTTGTTAGTCAAAGTCAGCTTCCTCACTGCTAAAGTTACTATAAAAACCAGAATAACTCTTACAAGCATAAATGGGAAGTACAGTACAATTAACCAGGAGTTTCAAGCTGTGAGCCCCCTGTCTCCTTGAAGTCCACAAATTTGTATGACTCACAGCCATCACACCTATGGTATATGTGCACGCATATACGTGTTTTGATATGTTCAGTATTTTGCTCTTGTCTAAAAATAAAGCTGCAAAATGGAACAGGAAAATCCATTTGCTTCCTTACACTTTATGCTGGAAACCTGATATTACCTCCAGCTTGACATATTCCCATCTGGCTAGATATTGTATCGTTTATGTTGGACCTCCTCCAAAATTAATGGCATCATCTGTACAGTTTTAACAGTTTAATCTTGCAAAATCTCTTTGTTTTGAAATTTGATTGTGCCTGATCTTCATTATTTTAATTGTTTAATGCATTATAGTTAATTAGATCTAACAGATTCCAATTCAGCTCAACATATTCACATCTGTTTGCGAACTATGGGAAGCACAAGACAAATCAGGCTGATTCCATGCTGGTTTTTTCAGTCCAGAGACCAGGTACTATTTTTGCCACTGACTTATTGTCTGCAGTCATCTATCTTTCTGTTTCTCCAAGGGATTCCAGCTTGCTGTGTTTACAGCTTAACTGAATCTCAGCACAGGTTGACATCTTTACACACAAGTGTTACAGAAGTAACAATAACAGCTCACCCCATACGCAGCTGCCTTCTAGCTGGGACTGACTCCTGTTTGAACAAAACACAGGAGTAAAGATCGTGAACATGGAGGCTCGTGAATATGTATGTTGTTTCAGCGTAAAACACGGCAACCTCCCTTTCCTCCCCACTCATCTCACCTCAAGTTCTGGCAAGATTTTGGTACTTTCCAGAGGACAGACTCTCTGCCTACATAGAGGGATACCTTCTACTTTCTGTGCCTGACACAGCACCGTTGGAGCCATGCCAATTGTCTTCTGAAAATGCTGGTGCATGCACAGGCATCCAGATCCTCTGCACCATCTCTCCAATGGTGCACCTTCATTCTGCTCACAGCCAGGTTGCAGGGACGAGTATGTTTTCAATGGGGATCAAGAGCTAGTTTCTTCTTCTGAAGGTAGAGCTGGGAGAAAAGCAAGTTTTTCTTTCCAGCAGTGGATGACGTTGCCTACTTTCTCTTCCCCATGACCTTAACATGGCCAGCACTTCAGTGGGAAGAGTGTTGAGCCAGGACATGGGGAACCCAAGTTCAATTCACTCCTCCACCTGAGAAGAGACAAACCCATTTCTTCAAAGCACATTCTTGTCATCAGGCTCCACAAGAAGATCTTTAGCTCCTGTTAAATGTTTGTCATATTTTTTCCAAAAATTAATAACACAGCATTGATCCTGAGAGCAATTGCAACCTGCTGTCTTCTGGCCAGAGTTCACAGACAAGGGTGAAGAGATTTGGTTCTGCTCCATGACGTAAGGACTACTTTTGCATCTTATCTGGTGATTATTACAGTGTAAGATAAACTCAGGACATCATTCTGAGGAGTATCAGGGTTCCCTAGCACCCTCCTTACAGCAGTAAGCAGTATGGCAAAAGACTGAAACCACACGACAAATCAGACCTTGACTGAATTTGTCATAAGAAAAGAAGATGAGAAGAAACAAATGTATGCAGAAACCTGCCATTTTCATCTCCACAAGAAAAGCATGTTAATGCCCCCCAGTCTGATGAAAGACATTCCCTTTGGCATTGTGGGCAGCCAACTGTGCGGGGTCACTCACTGGACAGTAATGCACAGATGCTACAAGGAAAACGCAACAGGTGTGACACGAAAAGAGCAATGTGCACTTGGTCCCGCAAAGATCCCCCCACGAGGTAACAGAACAAGCCCACACTGGTACCGCATCTCTCGAAAGCTCTGCCTTTTCAACATCCATGGATTTGTGGGCTAAGGCAGCCAGCCTTCATTAAAAGTATTCAATCAGGATTAATTAAGACCCTCTTCAAAAAAACAAAGGAAAAACATTCTCTTACTTGGGAACCTCGGTACAAACGAGCAGAGAGAATGATCTCAAGCGAACATGGAGATAGAATTTAGATTTTAAAGCCCAGAAGCAAAAAAAAAAAAAAAGAAAAAAACATGCCCCCTTTATTTTTAAATTCCTTTGATAATTTTCAGATCCGTAAAAATATTCCATTAGAACAACTGTAATCAAAATAATATACTGTGTGTTTTTGTAATCTAGTTTGGGCATTCTTTTCCACTCCCAAAACATAACACAGGCTTGGTTTTAGGTAGAGACACATTCTTAGTTTTGCAGTTTATTTTTCCCCTGAAGAAAATGTGATTTCAAATCATATGCAGGGCAGATTCATAAATTTGAAGCAGTTTGCAGGCTGTTACGAGGTGAAAAAGGAGAGCCTGCAGTGTTTGGGCCAGGTATGCTCACATCCAGCCACATGGCTGGGCATAGCTGGCACTGTCAGTGGAGCTGTCGAGCATTTCTGACTCAGGTGGGCAGGACATTTCACACCCCAGCAGCCATAACCACAGACTGGGGGGAACCCAGCAGAAGCTATTGTTGCCAAGGAAGAATATGTCAGAGCAAGAAGCTCACCAGTGAAGGAAGAAGCAGGCCAAAATCACCAGCAAGCCTGGTCTGTAGGAGGAAGATCACAGCAGGGGGGAGAGCAGGAATTTTTGGTTGGTGGCAAAGCACCAAGGCATAGAAAAAGAGCATTTTAGTGCTGCATATAACCAAATGAATACATTGAAGGGTTCTCTGACCAACCCTTTAAAATGCTATGCCATATTTGCTTGGAGAGGTGATATGCTGGGGACATAGGTTGTTCTGTGAATGTTGAAATGCTGCCAAGGACCGCATGAGCCAGAGGCAGGACATGCCAAGCAAACTCCCAAATCTTCCTGGGAGTGGCACACTGTTCAAGTGCCAGGAGAGGCTTCATTTACAACTGAGGTATAGGTACGTCAGCCTGGTTGTTATCCAAGAACCTGCAGGACAAATATTCCCCAACTTTGTATCCAGACGCTGAGGAGTAGGTTTGGTATTGCAGATCACGTTCCTGTGCACTAAGAGCTTCAAAGCTTCATCAGAACTCCTAACTCCGCTTGCCTTATCACCAGCTATCAGTAGGTGATGGAGAAAACAAAAAGTTCAGAGAGTTTCTTCATCAATACTGAGCAGCTGTAGCATAGACCACACCGACAGATTATACCCTGGAGTTTACGGTATTTATTATCCTTCAGTTCAGGATATTTCAAGAACTTCCTGCCTGAACATCAATCATAGCTCTAGCTGGACACTTCTGAATCTCCACCTTGTCTTACAAATGACTTATTAAATGCCCCCCACCCCATGTGCTTTCTGGTTGTTGCAGGATGTAGTACAGATCTTTCCACGTCCTTGAAGACCATCTATGGATCTCATCTGTAGCAGCAATTTTTCCCGCTTCTTTCTCTTCAGCCAAACTCTGGAAATAGGTAGGCTTCATTCTTCTTTTATTACCTTCTTCATTCTTGTTTTCACAGTAGGTGGAACATTTTCTTCAGCAGGTTTTTTTTCTCTCCAAATCTTGTCCCTCCACCTCTTCTCCTTAAAAGGGCACCCTATCTCTGCTTTTGAGTTCTGAGCTTTCCTTGTGCAAACCATCACCTCCGAAAATTGGCACTGGTACACATCTTAATCCATAGCCTAGCAAGTCTTCCTGTGAGCTGTTGTCTCCATACAACTTTTTGCATTTGCAGGCATGAGCTGCAGCCAGCTCTGGTGACAGTTCTTCTGTAAAAGAAGAGAAATGACATTGTAAAATCTGGAGCTGATCAACAAATCTGTTGGTGAAGCTCAGAGCGATTCACAGCATTCTGAAGTTAGTCTACTGCTATTATTGCTGCTCACATGCTGCTTATCGTATCATAGAGATCATCTGGTTACAGCCTAGTTGCACTCTTAATTAGCCTTGCCAGAAGCCTGCCAAGTTTGAAAAAAAAAAAAATTGTAGCTTAACTGAGAAGTGAGACATTAACTATTTGAGAGATAATATCATCTAGAAACTTGGTAGTCTTGTTAAGCAGTTTAACCTTTTTCTCATTGAAACCTCAAGTTAAGGAATACAAAAAAGAGAATCCAAAAGTGAGGGGGGAAAAAGTGCTTCCCTGTGAGGCCTTAGGCTTGGATTTTTGGCTTTAAAATCTTTCTTTGGGGCTTAGGTTTCAAAGTCTGCCCTAGATAAATGACAAGAAAGATTGGTTTGGTAACTCTGATACTGGCTTCCAAGTGGGATCTCAGCCCCTTATTCAGCCTCAAGCTTTTCCATATGGCTTACAGGCAAATCATACAGACATTTGCCAGAGAGCTCTGTCCCTACAGAGCCTTTCCCTGCAGGATTGAGCGTAGATGTCAATTTGCTGCTGACCTTTAAAGGACAGTAAAACTGTAACTTGGTCTGGCTGCAAGCACTCCCACTAACTTTATACTTCCTGGGGCTTATCTATTATGCAAAACCAGACAGGTTTCACAAGCTGGAAGTTGTGTAGAAGAGCAGCTTTTATCACAGCCAGTACTATGCATGTGTATAGTCTCTGTTTTGACATCAGCTCAATTGTGTCCTGTTTAGATAAATGACCAGAAAAGAACTACAAAAATTTCCAGGCCAGATAAGGTATCCATCTTGAGGAAGAACCGGACAGAAAAAAAGATGACAAGGCCTTTTGTTATTCCAGCTAAGCTGATTTGTAAAATATACAACTCTCTCATGGTTTTTAGAGTAATACAAACCCTGTGGGACAGTTGTAAGACTCCATATGGGAATTTTCTAAAACTTCTGCAATGTTGTTCTGCACTATTATGTGTATAGAATGAAAAAATAATAATTTGCTTAATTCTAGTTAGCCTCTCTTAAACCAGATTGATTAGTTCTCCCACATAACAGCGGGGTCTCTAAAACTTCAGGTAGCTGGCAGTGGGGCACAATAGGAATCCATGAGTATTTGATGGGTATAAATATCAAAGCAGGGGATTCTCCAGTCAGGATGGAAAGGGGTAAGTACCAATTAGTTTTGTTACAGCTATTGACAGGAGCACATCCTAACAGCCTGGTTCAATTTCTTGGAAAAAGAAACAGCCAGCCATTAAATGGCTTCCACCAGACTGTATCTGAGATCTCATTTCTAAATCAGACAGAATTCTTGGGCTGGTTAAGTTACAGGAATTGATGCTGAGCCAGGAGAGCAAAGGGAATACAAAGATAGTAACATACTCCAGAGATCCAGGGAGGAAAAACGGTGTTTAGGGCAGAAAGGAGGAAGAAGATGCAGGGCAAGAGAATCAAGCTGCTCTGCAAAAAATAAAACAAGGTGGGGTTTGATTGATTGCTTTCATAGACTTTGGTTCTTTGCCTCCCAAAATCTTGCCATAACAACCTCAGGTTCTCTTCCAAAACCCACTCTTTATATAGGGCACATGCTATGTTCAATCAGAAATCTTTGAGCATACTCTGTCAGGCTGGCAGCTCTCAAGCACCACATAAGGGCTGGCTTCCACCTGCCTTTTCCTCAGCACAGGCATTTCATTACGTGCTTTGTCCTCTGTACAGCTGCAGTTTTAATAGACCTTATTTATCTTGAGATTTCAGCTCATCTTTCAAATTTGGTTGAAATTGGGTCCCAAAGTTTTTAAGGGGAATTGCTGAATGTACAGAGAGATAAACACAATCTCAGAAACCCCATTTCAAAGGCAACCAGGCTAAAAAAATGCCAGTTTTTAATTTCAGACCCTGTTCATGCCAAATGTTGTCTAACATTTCAGCAGCAATCTGTGGCCCTGAGAGCTTCTTTCAATATCCTATCAAGAATATAAAATAAATTCTGATAAATGTAGTCAGTATAAAATAAAATTAGTTGAAATTGGTTGCTGGGTTGCAAAACTGAAGCTGACAGGCAGTTGTGAGGAAACTTGCAAGAAAATGCTTATTTTATGTATTTCTTTGGGGCTTAGCAGCCTGGAGCTGTCAAGATGGTTTTGCACATGCTCGGCAGCAAAAACAAGGGAACTGAGCAATTCTGCCCATAGAAAATATAAGTTTCTACTGTATTAAGCAAACCTTCAGGATTAGAAATGCTATACAGCAAAAAAGTAACTTAAGTTATTTAATATGTATTTAGGGGCCTGAATTTCCCTTGTAAAACTGCATTTTGAATTTCTTTATCAGCCCGTTGTGATAATTTTGCCGAGGGCTTGTGAAAATCTAAGTAAAATATACTAGTAAGTTCACCTTCATCCACAGCCCTATTGAACCATTCAGATATCAATAAGTGATGAATGAGATCTTTCTACTCTAGAAATTGCTGTTTCTAGGACCACCTTATAAAATGATCTTTGAGGTGCTGTATCATTTTAACTTCAAATGATCATCTCATAAACAATTCACTGTATTAATAATTCCTTGGATTACCCTACAGAAATAGAGGTTCAATATGTTACCCATTTACCCTTTTAATGGCAAATCTTTATAGTGAGAGTTTTGAAGTATCTCATAGCAGCTGTTTCACTTTTGAAGTCCTCCAGAAATCACCAAAACATATCCTATGAGACTGGTAACTTGCACCTTAGTATTTTTTTCTGATCCCTTCAACTTTAACAACTATGGTCTATTTCTAAAGAATGTAAAGAAAATTAATAACTTACCTTTAAAAAATAAGAGACAAATTTAGGATAAATGCGTGCAAGACAAGAAGCTCTGAAATTATTTGGCAGAACTGATTTGAAACAAGACATTATGGAGGCTTTCTCCTGACAACCAACATTAAAATAACATTAGCAAGTAAACACAAATAAATAAAAAATAAGTTCAAAAATAAATCAAAGGAGGTATAATAGATTGATGTTAGTCTCAAGTTTGCTTCAAGACATCCTTTCTCTTCTGGTAACATTTTTTAAAATATTATTCTTTCTCACTCCAGAGCAGTTACACATAATGGAAATGAATGCAAACTGAAAGAGTTCTGAGTTCCCAAATCCCAACAGGTACTGTTTGCAAAGAGGACAGAACTGTATTCATCTATAAATGAACAGAATTACTGCGGACTCAGTAATTCAGCCCTGTGTGAAGTATCAGGATCTAAGACTGGTGCACATTAAATTTTATCAACACCATGCTAAGTTCAGTCAAACTCATACTGGCAGCCCCGAAGGACTCATGTCCAGCCAGTGCTCCCAGTGGAGCGGGTGCCCAACCACTTCCATGCATCCCGGGGCAAAGCACACCCATTTTTGTACAGCAAGTTGCAAAGCACCAGCTCTCTTGTTTCCTGTAGGGTGAAAAGGTGAAGAAAATAGATGTGATTTGCCCCTTCAGTGCATCTTTGGAAGACACGCAAATACCTCAGCATTGGGCAATCAGTTCAGAATGAGAATAAAATCATAATATATATATTCTACTTGGAGGCCTCTGTTTAGCCATGTGTTTTCATAAACTCGTGTTAAATCTCTTTTTTGTTGCTGATGTTTGGGATATTTCATTTGATTTCTTTGAAGTTGTGATGACTGCAGCAGGATCCCTAAAACGCCTGATATTAGTTATGTCTCAAAATAGATTAATCAACCTTATTTGTGAGTGATGAACTTCGTCTTTCCATGCAGCTTTTGAGTTTGTATCTAATACTGTAAAATCAGTGCAGGTGCAGAAACAAAATGGATTTTCCCTAGGAAGGCAGATACAATCCAAAGCAATGTCAAGATGCCTTTTTTTCACATGAGCTCTCAGCAATTCAAGAAATTGCACATTTTTACAACGTGACTAATGTACTTAAACACTACAATGAAAGAAAACAAATGAGATTGAGGAAATATACATACATATACACATATGACAGACTCACTACCCAGACTTCTCAAACTCTCCTTCCAGCTGATGGGTTACTGAAAGTTATTGCAGCCCTTTGAGCACAACCAAATCCTGATGTTTTCCCCCATCTCATACACTGAGGGGCAGAAATAAAGTTCTTTAAATTAAATTCAGCTCTTAATGGCTCCTGTGCAAACTGACAGTCTTTCACACCATTCAGGAGCTTTTTCTAAACAAGGAAGACCAGCATCTAGCTTCCTTTCTCAGAAAGGTCAGTAGGAAATGAAGAGCAGTGCTGATTTATCTTCATTACTTGGTGACAAGTTCTGTGAAGGCAGTTGCCATTTTACATTACTTTTTTCAGCATCAGGGATTGTGGTAACTTACAATTCATCACTTCTATGCCATGGGTATCCTGGCATCCTTCTTAGATATTTGTCACTTTGTAGACAAGATGTTTGCAAACATTTTTAAATTATTTTGGTGAAAATGACCTTTGCATCGTATTGACAGGTGAACTGGAAGAATCATCCTTGGGGACACTTTCAACGATGCACTGACTATATATACACACACTTAAATTCATCCATATACAAAATCATTTGATGATTTTCATTCGAGGTACAGGATTACTTGTGCAGGACTCACTGGTACAGTGATTCTTTGGCTAAATGTGTAATTTTTATAAAACTAGACAATGAACAGATGGGTGAGGAGGTTAGAGAACGTTCGGCGAGGCAGAAAGAAAGGTCATGTGAGATCCAGCAGCTCTTACTACTTTCTACTCTGTGGCGAAAATTAGTAGCCTTACCCATAATTTATGTGTTTTATCACTGGCACCAGAGTCAGAATCTGACTCATTTTAGACCACTGGGGTGGGGGGAGGGAACAAAAAAGAGAAGAGAACTCTAAATGCATGCATCCTTCACAAAAGTCTTTGAGTTGGGTCAGCCTACAGGAGTATCCTGATGATGAAAGCTGTCCAGTGATCCAAAAATACAATCAGACTACAAAGGAGATGAACGGAAGACCTCGTTCTCTTGTGCAAACCTTGAAGTTTGGCTTGCAAATTACATACTGTGGCCAAGGAAAGAAACAAAGATAGTTAAGACTATATTCCTACAAATGTTAATAAATGCTTTATTCCAGAAAGGTGGTAATACTCCAGTAATCTTGCTTTTGCTAAGTTGGGGGGAGGAAGTTCAAAGCCCTACAGAAGCCTAGACAGGCTGCATGAAAATACTCCCATACACATATAATCATGTAGCCCAAGAACCAGCACAGAAAGGTATGTAAGAAAGTCACAACAGTCAGGACTTGGTGCAAGCAGCTTTTGGAACAGTCACTCTTAACAGTAGGAGAGCACATAACAGATCTGCCAACTCTTCTTTTTTCCCCCTGCAGGCCGTAAATTTGCAGAATCATCTGGTCTCTGGAGAAATGCCCTTTGCTAGGCTGCCTTTCCTTATTTTCCTGTTCCCAGGAAAAAAAAAAAAACAAACCACAAACCAACCAACAGTAACTCAGAACATCTCTATTGTCTAGGAGCAGCCTGGTTAGCGCCAAGAATCACCACCATTGCACCTTCCAGGCCTGACAGCATTCTCCAACTTCTAAGAGCTATTCCTATGGACTCCCTGGATTGTCATTCCTGATCTGTGAGGGTAACCTTCCCAGAAATATTGCCATTCTCTTCCAGTATGGGGATAACCCTACCTTGTACTCATCCACTTTTAATGAAATACGTTTAAGCATAGGAAAGAATAACTAAGCACTTGTAGGAGAAAGGATGGGAAGGAAGAAGAACAAAAAGTTGTGTTAAAGGGAGAATAAAAGATATCTGGGGTCATTTTCTCCCCTCCCCATCCCTTCTTTTCTTCCTTTCATGTAAGAAAGTAAAGTAAGAATGACTGTAAATAAACATGCATATGTGTACTTTCATATGCAAATGTTTCTAACTCTACAAATGAATTTTTGCTGCTGGCTGCTGACTAGCATGCCTGACAGTCTGAGATAGTGAAAGTGCAAGTCATCGAACAAAAAGCTGTGTGGAGAGGAGCAGAGAAAATGCATCTGAAGAACAAAGAAGCTGCTTAAAGCCCAGCTTTTTAAGAGACAAAGTTCCCTGGTCAAAACTGCAATAAGCAAGACAAAACAAAACATGCCACACTGGGGCAAAAGTGCAGGAAATATAAGAATAGAAGACAGCAGGAGAGTATCTGTTCAAGAGACAGCATATGCAAAGGTGAGTAATGTCTAATTCCTTGGATCTGTTTCAAATGGCAGTGTTCATGAAATCCAGAGGAGTGGAAATGGTGTTTGGCAAAAATAGTCCACTTAAAGAGGAAGGAGTGCAACATCTATTGATGCATGGAGCTGTTAGCAAACCAAAACTACGGTTAGTGGCAATTAGGGTTGTTGCAGGTCATGTTCAGTTCACTCCAAAACCAAAAATAATGGAAAGGACTGAATTGAAAGGCTGGTGTTTTCCTCCCACTGAACTATTAACACTGCCTACAGTATTGCAGCCTACTTCACAAGGGGTTCCCCTATATTTCCTGGAAGTACCAAAAGGCAATGCGCACTTGTACTTCGTCTAATTCATGCTCCAGTCTGGGTAGTTATGCTCTTTTAAGGATTATAATTTTTCCTGTATCAGTTAATTTTTCACCATGTTACCACAAAATACTCAAGTACCTCTGAAAACGTATGGTCTATATTTGGGTGGTTGCCATTTCAATGAGACTTTTCTACAAAATAGAGGTTTAAAGCTTATGTTAAAAATGAACTCTGTAACATAACTTGAAACAAGTTGCAGCAAATGCTGCGCCATCGTACCATCTGTGTTCAAGTACAGATCTAAAGCTCTCCCTCTATTGCTTCCTAAAGTGGAAAATAATGGTAAAAATTAAAAACAGGTAAGATGAAGAAACATTGTGTATTGGAATATATTATTAACCTGAGCCTTACAATGTCTGTTTCAAAAAAAGAACCCCTTTGTACCTGTACACCCCAACGAAGCATCTTTGGGGAAGAAAAGAGGAAGGTTATATTCTTCTTCACATTTATATTAAGCAACAGTGATGTTCCCACCTGACACAGCTAGTAAATTCTGGTGAGCTTCACTCTACACAAAATTGCCCATTTTGCTTTTCTTAGTTCTCTTCACAAGCTTTCCAACAATATTCTGTAAGAACGTGAGTGAAATTCATGAAACCTTGGAATTAATGGAAGGAACTAGAACTGAGGAGAAAGAATTCAAAAAATACACCACTGTGAAATCAATGCCTAAGACAAAAGAGGTTGCTGGACAAAACTTACATGGAGCAAAATGTACATTATGACAAACCCCGACATACATCTTAGGCCATGAGAAAGGGTAGCAAGAGATCCAAAAACAAACCTTGCTGGTAAAATGCCACTGCAGAAGAGCTAATTGCCCTTTATATGATACAATAAAAAAAGCCCTTTTCTTGAAAATTCAACTTTGCTGTGCAGAGCTTAAAATACCTTTCTGGTATTTAGTCAAAACTACAGGATCACTGTTTTAGAGACGTAAAAATATACACACACACCCCCTACCACCCCACCCCACACGTTCTGAACGCTTTATCACACTCCCAAGTCCACAGTCACCTTGTCACTGCAGGGTGGAAGGAAGACAAGGAATATTCCGGGAAGCTGCCTCGGAACTGCCTGGAAAAGACAGAGAGAGGCAGTCAGGCAAGACCAGGAGGCAGGAGGCAGTGCATCTGCGGGGGAACCTGTTGATGCCGTTTTCTCGGGTACTGCACCAACCTGTTCCCGGACAGTCACTTGTTTAGAACACAAATAACTTCCTCTTGCTTTCCCAGAAGCAAGCACCTCACTCTTCCTGTGCTATTCCCACACACTGCCCCACCAACAGATTTTCACGACTCTGGCAACATCAATACAGGCCCGTCCTGCGCTGGGGCTCCTCCTGCGTGAGTTGTTTCGAACAACCAGCTAAGCGAGGACTTGTGATTCGAGCGGGAGCCGCTCGTTCAGCTGCTGCCGCCTGATTTCCAGCTGCGGCTCCACAGCCGGGATACAGGGGCGGGACACGTGACTTTAGCCCGAGGTTTTACAGGAGACCTTGCACTGAACAGGAACACGGTGGAGAGCTCGCCGGGGTCTCCCGGAGCCACGACAGCCTGGAGCAAACCCTCGGCAGGGAATCCCCCTCCCACTCTGGAGGTGCTCCTGTCCCGTGGCACTGCCAGATACATGAGCCTAGAAGAGGACATTTAGCCTACCTAACACTTCTCAAAAAAGATTTTGAGGTGCTCTCTCCATCTTATTATTCTCCATTTTATTTCTAATCCTGTGAGACTGCTGATCACAGAGCCCACGAGAAAGCGGGAGAGATCGGGACAGGGATTCAAGCTGGAGCATGCTGTTCAGGCAGGGGACAAGCGAATGCCAGCTTCCAACACCTTTGGGAAACACTCTTCTTTCAGAAAAAGCATTTCCAACAGCAGCAGCGCTGATTAATTAACTTCCTACTCCTGTCAGCACGTTCTCATCAACGTTCGCGTGGTGCTGTCCGAAATGCCCCTTTGCATTTCCAAGGCAGAGGCTTCCAAAGGGACCCTCCGGCCCTGTAGAGCTGTTGCGAGCCCACCCGCCAGCCCAGAAAGGGTCTCTCGGGGTCTTGCCGCCTTCCCCGGGCTCCCATCCTCTTCTGGACCTTTCCTTTCCGCCCCACAGCCCGTGCCCCGTTCCCGGTGCAGGAGGAGGCTCCCGGGGCGCGGTTCCTTGCGCCCGGACAGTGCTGGTCCGTCCGTACCCCGAGGCTCACCCACGCACCCACCCGCGGGGCTCGGCGGGGGTGTCTGGGGACTCGGGGCGGCACGAAGCCGGGAGAGCTCGCGCGGGGTGCGGCGGTGACCCCCGCGCACATCCCGCGGCCGCACGAGGCGGTGCCGCCGCCCCCGCTCCGCGGGCACCGCTCTGCCGACGGGGGGGGCGGGCGCGGGGTCTCCCCGCCGTGCCGGGG
>VXBA01001336.1:415755-471271 GCA_013399895.1 Serilophus lunatus
TGCCCCGGGGGCTGCCCTGCGGCGGGGCCGGCGGTCTGGCCGCGCTCGCCCCGGCCACGCCGAGTGGTAAATAAGCATCGCCAAAATCTCGCTTTAAAATGGCTCCTTAACCCCGCCGTGCGCGGGGCCGGCGGGCTCTCGACGCGCGTTTGGAAGCCGGGGTTTGTGTCCCCGTGTTGGAGACAGGAGCCGCTAAAACTTGCGGTCATCTGGAATGGTGAATTGTGCTTCGTTTCTTCCCGAAGACGGGAGATAGCCCTGCTGTCGTTTCTGGTGAAATGACAGAAATGTTAATGGTTAAAGGTGAACATGCAGGGTTGGGGTGTGTGGAACGTGCAGAAATACATAGAGCATTCGTGACTGACATTGGTTCGTATTTTAATAATCTCGTCAGTCTTTAAAGGACGGTGTATCCTAAAGCATGTTGCCAGTTCCTGAAAATTATTAAGTCGGGTTGCACAGAAGGATGAGGAGTGAGGGAGTATTTTTTTTTCCCTGCTGTACCAAAAGAAATTTCCCAATACTGCTGTTCAGCAGAGCTCGATTTTTTATTTTTTTTTTGAGTGATGTTAAGGTGCAGGTTATGAAGCTCAGCCAAGTCATGCTATCTGAGCTACTGATGTTGAAGTAATATTTTTAAATAGTAAAATCTTCTTGTGTCTTTTGGAAGCACAGTCTCTCAAGCAGAGCAGCCATACCTGGCACAGAATACCACATAATGGGAATTCCCATTTTAGGAAAGGGACTTAGCATCATGGAAGGGTGTATGCCTTGAAATTTAGATATCCAGTGTGGTATTGGATTTGCAGATCTCTATGCCAAGTCTTTCTGCCTGTAACTGTGTGAATCTTTTAAGGCTCAGAATGCTGCCTGGTACTGTTTTTCCATCCTTTAGTTGGTGTTCTCCTGAGAAAAGCTTACTATTAGGTATTTTCTTTGTCAGTTTTCTTATATTGTTAACTTGATGCAGTTGATGCTGCAGCTGGAACGTAGTCTTACAAGAGAGCGATGGCAAAGCATTAGATTTATTTTGTGCTCACGAGATAGTAACGATTTGCTTTCAGTTCACCTTTGGATGCTTTTGCTTGCATTTATTAGAGTAACATACTTTGAAAAGCTAACAGTTTTTCAGAAAGATGCAGTGACTTTTAACTTCAATCCATGTATCCATGTGTTTGAACACTGAGTGCTGCTTGTATGCCTTGTGTTCTGGATTTCAGTTGTGCCTCTTACAGTTCCAAAGTGTTCTGTATATGAAATTAAACCACCTTTGTCCTTGATCAATATCTGAATAATGCCTCACTGTTTTTCCTCTTCAGAAATATCACCATGGATAAAAATGAGCTGGTGCAGAAGGCCAAACTGGCTGAGCAGGCTGAAAGATATGATGACATGGCAAGTTGCATGAAGTCTGTGACTGAGCAAGGAGCTGAGTTGTCCAATGAAGAGAGGAATCTTCTCTCTGTTGCCTATAAAAATGTTGTAGGAGCCCGTAGGTCATCTTGGAGAGTCGTCTCAAGTATTGAACAAAAGACGGAAGGTGCTGAGAAAAAACAGCAGATGGCTCGAGAATACAGAGAGAAAATTGAGACTGAGCTAAGAGACATCTGCAATGATGTGCTGGTGAGAAATAATGAAACTGTTGATCCATTTTTACTTACAGTTGCAGAATACGTGGTGCTGGGCTCTCTGGGACTGTTTCTAGTCTGTCAGTAAGGCTGTGATCTCCTGTGCTATTTTTTGAAGGACAGGGTTTTCAAAATGTCCAACATTTTTTTCCCTTTAATGCAGTGATTATTTTTATACAAATTATAGTTATGAATGCTAATGAATTTGCTGACATGTTGAAACATTATTTTATGGAGAGTTGCAGTTATGAAAAGTCAACGTATTTCTCTGAGGCTGGACTAGATAGACGTTGGGGGTTTTCCCCTCCCCCCTCAGTGCACGATTTGTATCCCGGGTCACTTTGACTTCTGCCACTTTAATGTGCTGCTCTGGTTGTAAGAAGTAGTTCTTACTCTACGGAAATTGTGCCCCTCCCTGGGTAAGATGATGTAATGTTAGTTATGACTCAGCCATGCAGAAAATTGTCTGCAGGAAGAGGCAGTAGAAATGCTGTGATACCCTCTTAAACTTAATTTTTAGTAGCAAACTAAAAGGGTGTTCAAGTTAGACATTTTCTGTGGCTTGTAGTTACATTAAAATGTGCATGTACCTGGAAAGCAACCCTGTATTTTCGTTGGGAGGCTGGTTTACAAAATCCAGACCTCTTCCAAATGCTTATTCCAGATTGCCAGGTTTTTTCAGCTGCATATGCCTGTGATGCTTCAGTGAGCACACAGTGGCAGGTTTTCAGTCCTGTGACCACTCGTGAGGTGGAAGTCACTGTCAGCAACAGCTGTCCACTGGAGTGTGGACCCTGCTGATGTGTCACCCCATATGTGAAGGAGGTGACAGAACGACATGTGATACGAGGGAAGTGTTAAATTGCCAAGTAATGTGCTTGAAGATCTGATGTCAAATGAAAATCAAGATCAGTGAGTGGCATAAATTTTGCTTGATGTGTGAGATACCTCAATGCCATGGGCAGTGATAGCTTCTAGAAGACTGGTTCTCTAAGGGTGTGGAAGAGTCAGCATGGATAACTCTTGAGTCTTTGCTTCCAGGTCAGGTTAGCCACTATAGTTATTGTGATACACCCTATTTTGTATGTTTTGCTATCTTGTGTAAGGATAACTCTTCAGCTTCTGCTGTGAAAATAGAAATGCCAAACTTACTCATAGGAAAGAGCTGATTTCCTAGTGCTTGTGTTGTAAAGTGGTGGCTCATCTATTCAGGCCAAGGAAATAAGGATCCCAATCTGACAATTCTAATTGCTTTTTATTTCTTTAATTATTTTATTGATGGAAAAGTCCTGAGGCATGGATACTTTCAGTTCAGAGTGATGTGAATTTCTTTTGTAAGCTATGTTTGGGTTTAATTAAGTCTATGGGCATAGAAACCTTAGGAGAACTTAGTGTTTTCAATTATTTTTTTTTTGTCTGATAATGGAAGCCAGGTTGAGGTGAAACTAGCTGTTATTGTGCATACTAAATTAAAAAACTAAGAAAACCCCAGCTTTTGACTGTCTGGGAGGGGAGGCATTTGGGTGAGGAGTGTTGTTCAATCTTGTGAATCTCAAAATGGACTTGAATTCCTCTTTGTGTTTTTGAGAGATACATACATACATTATTCAAAGAAGTTATTGTTCTTTGACATGTTACTATTTTTAGGAAGCTAATGACTGACTAATCTTTAACATTGCCAGTCCAATTTTTGTTAATAGGTTATGGAAAAAGTACTGTCCAGAAGAAACAATGCCCTAGGCAGTGATTAGCAGTAATAGAACTACTTAAGTTTAAAGTGGAACACCCCCCCACCCCCCCCCAAGACTTCTGTATTCAAAGGACAGGATTTAGTAGTGCTTTCAAATGTCATGTGCTACCTGTGGTGTTGCAAATTGCCTTGAAAAATTAGATGTGTATTCAAAGACAAATTCTTGTTTTCTTTCTTGGAGTGTCCTGTTCACACACAGTCTTACTCACCTAGGACTGACCATATTGCTTTATTTGACATCCACTTTGCTTTAACAGAGAAGAAAAGAACTGTGGTAACGTTTAGTTTTTTTGTTATGAACAGGGGACAGACTGCACAATGCTACATGTAAATGTAGAACTGGAGGTTGGGTTGTTTGGGGGGTTTTTTAGAAGATTTCTGTAATTCTTGTGCAGCATAATCTAGTCTAAAACTTCACAGAAGTGAAAAACAAGGCTTACCAAATCTTGATTGGTGTGAAGTATCCCATTAATTAACACAACCTGAAGTGTTAAACTTTCAAAGCTTTACCAAGATTAGTAATTTTTGTATCTTTTATTGAGGCTGTGACTTTTTGAGCTGTTGTTGTGTTTTCAGTTGTCTTCTAGGCTCTTAAGTAATATTTAATGCCATGGGGTATTACATCACAGCTGAGAGTGACTGGAGTCCTAACTCCAGTGTTGAAGGGAGGAACCCAATTAAGAGAATGTGTTTGTGACTAGAAGAGTGTGGCCAGAGCTGCCTCCTCTGCAGCTTCTCATTCTTTTCCCTCTGTGATTTGTTGGAATCAAATCACTAGTGTATTGGAAGAAATAGTTCTTCTAATCCAGTAGATGCCAAGTGCATTGGACTGTGTCTGGCTTCTGTTTCCAGCTCTTCTACTGATTTTCAGAGTGAATAAGAACAATTAGTGATGGACTTACGTTTCTTGCTTCATCACTCTTGAGCCCAAGGATAGAAGTTTCAGTGGTTATGTGGGTCAGGCCTGACCATTTTTCTCCTTTACAGTGACCTTGGAACAGCATCTGCAGCTCTGCCACTTCCTAAATCTTCCCTCTCTTGAACCTGCTGTTGAGAACCTCTATAGCTCTATAAAGAGCTGAACTTGGGCTTTTGTTTGCTGCAGCCTGAGTGTGCTGCTGTACAAAGGAGACGCCTGAAATCTCTTGTTCAGCACCAGTTCCCTCAGATACACGGAGAAGTATATTAAGGTGTAACTTTACCAGCTCTAGTCTGGAGCTGGTCTGGTGGTGCTGGCAAACTGCAAATAGTTGTCACATGCTGTACATAATATGAGTTCCTTGTGCTGTAGCAATAAAGACTGAATTTCGAAATTCAAGAGTAATATGGCACTTGTGTGTGTGTGTATGTGTGTGTAAGGAAGTATGTGTCATACTTGAACATCTTAAAAGTACTTGAGTATTATAGGAAATTTCCAGCCTCAGAAGTTTCAAATTGATACAGGAAATTAAGCTTTTAGTTAAATACTTTTCCTCATGTTAGCTGTGTGTGCTTCACATCCTGTTTCAGTTTCTATAGTAGAAGGGAGGGTCTATCTAAAGTACCAGTATAATGACCTATAATCATATTTTATTTGTCATTTCCATAATAAAAATTATCATTAATATAACAGGTGTGAATTTCCTTCAAAATGCTTTTTGCTGTTAGTAAAGAACTGAGCTGGAACTGAATTCAAATTAAATCTATAGCAAGATGAATTTTTCAGTTCAAGAAGGTTCTGAAGTACAGAGAAGAATGTATGGAGAGGTCTTTGAGTAACTAATACCCAATACTGCTTGCATGTTGGAAGTTCTCATGAGCTCCAGTGGCTTTCAGGGAGTCTCTGACATGGGCTGAACATAAACTAATCACTGAAAACAGGACTGGCTATCTTCACTTTAATAAGAACTGTCTTCCCTAGGCTGGCACATTCTGCAGCAGCCCCTGCATGTCCAAGTGCACCATGTGTGACAGTTCCCATATTCTTACCCCACGCCCAGTCTTCTGGGTGAGGTCACTTTGTCCCCCCTAGTTTCCACCACAGTCATACCCCGAGTAAATCTCTTTGCTGGCCGTGCCCAAGCTCTCTGTTTCTCTTCCCTTTTTGTTATTAAGGTGAAGAGAACTTCATGAAACCTTGGCCACCCTTCAGTGTTCTGGAGTTACTGTTGCATGTAGGTGCTACTCAGCACTTCTTCCCCACTCCCTCCCTTCCAGAAAAGCTGCAGGATGATGGTGATGTTCAAGACACTGCAATAAGATGAAATGTTTGCTTTCTTCACTACATTATTTCTTCTGAATTTCACACTCAGCATAAAATAGTACTCCTGTGCTCACACTCTTGAGATTTCTTTGTGCTTATTACAGATGCTTCCCTTGTTGGAAGTACCATTTTTGAGAAGTTGGAGTGCTATCTCAGATTAGTGATTTCAGGTTTGCATTTCTTTCTGAAGCATATTGTTGAAAGGGAGTAGAAGGTTTAGTAACCCATCATGGAGCTGCAGTTCGCTGAGGGAAGGGAGTGTAATTCCATTCAGAATTGCATTGAAATGGCTCTTTAAAGAACAGCTTATTGCCATCATTCTCAAATTACTGTGGGGCCATTTTCTAGCTGCCTGCAAACACTTGACAGGTTACCGTGTTCACATCTATAAAACCTGTCTAGTAAGTCTTAGTGGCAGGGTTAGAAAATTTAGTCTCCTATAGGAACTCATATGCATTTGACATGCATCTGTGTGAACTAGGGTTTTTTGAATTCAACCATTGTATGGTCAGTGTGCCCTCCTGATGGCCAGAGAGCACAGCTAACCTGCAGAGTGGTGCTAATGGGCAGGTGAATGCATTGCTTATGAGTTGAGTGACTGAAGATACCATACAACCTTCTTGCTATGACAGTATCTGATGCTAACAGAAAATTCAGTGTTCTGACTGAAAATTGCCATCTTCAGTTCTGTGACTCCTTCAGGCTTGCTTAATTTTTTATTTTTGACTGCACTTTGTTTCTGTCTTTGAGATCTGTGTCCTTTTTTCAGAAAAGAAGAGGGGGCGTTTGTAGAAACTTCTGTTCACAAAATGTCAATCACAGAAGGGGGGGTGGTTAGTTTGTTGAAAGCTGAGTTAGGTACCCAAAATAATTTAGGTTGGAAGGGAGGTCATTAAGTTTTACTTTGCTCAGAACATCTCCAGTTTGATCACTCTGCTCAAGGTGTTAGCAAATTTTTAATTTCTTGTATGAAGATTTCACAGCTTCTCTAGAGCAGCCTATTGTAATGTTTGGTTGGTTTGTTGGGTTTTTTTTAAATAATCTTTGCATGTAATCAGAACTTCTCATGTTCTGATTTGTCTGCTGCCTCTCATCATTCCTCTATAGAACTCAAGGAAGAGTCTGGCTCCATCTTCTCTAGGCAGCTGTACACAGCAGGAAGATCTCCTGGTCTTCTCCAGGCTGAAGAAATCCATCTCTCTCAGCCTTGCCTTGTACATCTCATGCTCCAGCCCCATAATCATGATGGTGGCCGCCACTGGACTCACTTCAGTATATCTATCTGTGTCTTTCTGGAGCTGTGGAACTCAAACGTGGACGTAGAACTCCAGATGTCATCTCAAGTTTGTGAAGTTTGCAGTTGAAGTTGGTAATTGGTGATGTGTTAGTGGCATATGTGAAAATAAGTGAATACCTCTGGTTCACAGATGCTTCCCTGAATGAAGTTTTATGTACTGCAGAACAAAATGTAGCCAGGGTTTGCTGGCTTCCAAGAGTGGTTATAACTTGAGCTTTTGATTAAATCTCCAAGTCTGGCTTTTTCAGTTGGGATTTGGTTGGTATAATTGCTCACATATATTGAAGGTAGGAGACTGAGGCAATTTGCATCAACCTCATGATTTCATTTTGTTAATCCTTTAATCACTTGCCTGGTTGTAGCTACACTCCTTCAGGGTTTTTGGTTGGGTTTTTTTTGGCTTTTGGGTTTTTAGTTTGATTTGAGTTCCTGGTTTGTTGGTTTTTTCTTTCCTGCAGTGAAAGCACTGCCTAAGACAGAGCAATTTCCTTTACTTTTTTTAAGAAATTAGACTGTTGAAAATCTGTTGAATCTTTGATAATTAACACATCATTCATAAATCACCTCATATTTGAACTGATCTATGTTGGATTTTATTTATTCTAATCGTAGCAAGAAGAGCATCCATAGTGTTGATACCTTTGTTTACTGCACCCATTTATCTTAAAATCAGCTAAGGTGCTCTGCATAAATGCAGATACCTGTGGTACGTTAACTGTGCTCACACATGTGTAAAGACACATACATCTATCTACATCCTCTCGCATTTATTAGAAGTAGAAAAACATTTATTATAACCACTAGCCAGCTGTATTAATTTCTTTTGGTATTAGTGTTTAATAATTGGCTTTGATTTACAATAAAAAATATATATTGCATATTCTGTTCAAAAGCATTGAAGTGGCAACTTGCTTTATTTGAGGGCAACCTTAATTGTTCAAGTGCTTTATGTACCTACTGTTGACAAGCAATTCTAAAGGGCAAAATAAAGTAAGTTGATCACTTTAGTCACTGATGACAGATACCTCTATGCAGTTGAAGTGTACTTGTAATTTTCTGAAGCTGTTAAGTGTATTTGTTTCACTGGTTTGTTACTTAGAAGGCTGAGATGAGAAACGCTGCATTGAGGTGTCAGCTGCTGCTGTGCCTGCAAAAGCCACAGGGAGTAGAAATATAAAATTCAGAATATGAGCAGAGTTAGTGCATTATCTATATATCTGCACAAACAGATGCCGCACTATCTCTGGAAACTATCTGGAAACTTCTGTCTCGTAACTGAGCACATGACAAGAGGGCCTGTTTTTCTGGAACAAGTTCTCAAACATTTGTTCTTTGCTGGGTACAGAGTGGCTCCTGGCTTTGAAGCTGGTTGTCCATTCAGGAAGTAGTTGACTACCATTTTGAAATAGTTTGAGAAAGGTTGTGCTATTAGAGTTGATTAAAGAGAATTGACTGTGATTATTTCTTAAATTTTGGGGGTTTGTTTTTACACTGAATATCAGTTCTTGTGTAGTGACATACTTTTCTTGAAATCTGACAGAAGTTTGGCAATGCCTCTTCCAATGAGAAGTAATAAGTTGTGTTGCTGCTGAGATGAACAGTAAATTCTTGAATTTTTTTTTCAGATGTAGTAGGTTGGACTTGATGATTTTTCAGAGGTCTTTTCCAACTTTATTGATTCTAAAATGCAGCTGAAATGAGGTAGAAAGCAATTGTGGGTTGGTTTTTGTTGTTGCGTTTTTCCTGGATTTACCGAGGTAATCTGATTTCTTAATTGGTTGGTTTCTTCCAGTGCAGAGTAGGTTTACATAGTTAAAATGGCACTTTTCCTAATAAAATGCTTTTATTAACATTGGGTGCTATAGTCAATCCCTAATTGATCCATGCTCTGCTTTAAGGAGTTTCAAATCTGTTCATATTCTAAGCTGCTAAAGAGAAATTGTTCCTGCTTCTATTTCTTAACAAGAATAAGAAGTGTTATAGCATATTTATGGGCAGTTTTACTAGAATTTCTTCAGAGAACAAAACCAGTCTTCAGACAGCTCTGGTTCGAAGTACAGCCACAGTAACTGTTGCTTAGACCTACCTCCCAAGCAGAAATTCTCATGTGACTCAATTGGTTTCAATTTTGTATTGTCTCAAATTTCTCAGAGGGTGTTCTGAAGAGAATTAGGAGCAACTCATCTGGCACCTTTCTAGCTTGTTGTAAGTCCCCACTATTCAAGAAGCAGTTCAGCGAGGTGATGGGGGAAAGGGCCCAGATAAAAATTGCATATTGACCTTGATCCTCAGCAGAAAATGTTCATTACTGCCTCTAGTGATACATCCACAAATTAAAGACTTTAATCCTAATATTTTTCTACTAAGTGTCATTGGGTGTTGCCTTTTGTATGAGATTCCTCAGAACTGATTACCAAACTGGAGGGGTATTTTTGCCTGTGCTTCAGAGTTTGGTTCCTTTACTGTCATGTTTGTTAAGCATACTTTGATATAAACCTGTAATGATTGGTGTGAAACACTTGGAAGGGCCTTTTGAATAATTTCCAAGAGTATGTCTTGATATTACAAAATCATTTATTATTATTATAAATAAAGCACATTTTGCCATAAATACCCATTGGTAAGCATAGTGGTAGAAGGAATAAGATAATAAAGGACATGGTAGTCTAAGCTGGGGAGAGCAGATCTGCAAGGAGAGCTCCATGTATGGCTGTAAAAGTGTGAACTGAGATGCTGCTCCTCATGGCCTCAATTGCTGTCCTTTTCTTTTTTTGCAGACCAGTGATGTGTTTGTGGCATAACTTCCCTCCAAGCACCCTATAGGCATATACCTGCTTCTTACTAACTTGTTTCTGTTCCCCAGCATATGTGTCAGCAGGAAGATTTTTC
Source organism: Serilophus lunatus (assembly GCA_013399895.1). Classification (NCBI taxonomy): domain Eukaryota; kingdom Metazoa; phylum Chordata; class Aves; order Passeriformes; family Eurylaimidae; genus Serilophus; species Serilophus lunatus. Next base: position 425,562 of record VXBA01001336.1, read on the forward strand.
AGGATGTCCTATTTCTTCCATGTTTTCCTCTGTCTGCCCTTATGTAACACTGCTTTTTGTTTTCTAAAAAAAAACACATTTAGACTGTTTTAATCTCATTTTTATGTATAAGCTAAAAGTTTTTGCTGTTCTTTCTGTTGTACAGGATTCTGTTTATCCATTAGTCTTTTTTGTCAGCCATCCTCTTATTACTCACCCCTCATTTCCTCTATTTTTTCCTTTCTGGATCTTCACCAGATTGACACAGCAAAACTGCTAATCAAGTTACCTTTTTCCTGCTCTTACCAATCCCACTGCCCTCCTGCATGTCACATCTCACACTGTTGCATGAAGGCTCCAAATTCTTTCCTGCCCCCTGAAGGTCCTTTTTCCCAAATTCTGAATTCCTCCCCTGCTGAGGCTCATCGTTCTTGCCTCTTCCAGCCAGCTTTGTCACCTTTCTCAAACTTCTGCTGCTGTTTCTGTGGGCAGCCAATTCAGTGGGAGCAAAGAACTGGTACTGAGAACAGGCAGCAGTCCTGTTTCTTTCTTCAGCAGATGTTTTACCAGTGAGATCTCCAGTGCCTGGGCAGCCATTAATTTTGGCAGAGTTTCTTGTATTCCTGTTCTAGAGAGCAAACGAATAGAGAGAATTCTGTAGGTAACTTCAAGCAGGAGGCTTCGCCTTTGGCTGGAGTAGAAGGATGACAGCAGTCCTATTGGTTTTCCCTCTAAGGGGTTGGAGTTCGTCCACAAGGCAACAGTTGCAGTGCCCTTATCCCCAGCTCTGGGTAGAACTGTAATCAGGAGCAGCATAGGCAGCCCTGTCTCAGAGCAGAGTTTGGGAAGGGATTGTCTAAAAATATTCCTCTCAAAAAATGCAAATATTTGTCACCTCCCTCCAAAAATTCAGATATATGTATGTAAATAAATAGTCTGGCCACAAATGGTTTGGTTAAACCCTTTGTAGAGTGTGTGCCAATCTGTGCAGTGCAGCTAATTGCATATGGTATTTTGTAGCCCGAGTAACTTTCCTAACTTGTGCCAAGGCAGAAAACGTAAGCATGGAAAATCACTCGCTAGATTCTTACAGGATTGATAGGTGTTTTGAACTTGTCTGACACAGGTGGCCTGCTTGAATTACTTTGTCATCAAAGTAGAAGTCTGTGAAAGCATAGTTTAAAGAAGTGTGCTACAGCTACTGTAGTGGTTGGTCGGTGGGTTCCATTTTAACCAGGTTCATGTAGCTCTTCCCACAAAGTGTGTGCCTGAAAACACTGGTAGAGTCAGTAATTTGAATGTCTGTCTCAGTACTCCTGATGCTTTATACCTGTAATTCTTTCAAATGCACATGCACAGCTTCCCAGGGAGTCAGAAAATGGCAAGTCAAGTTTGTAATGGTAACATGGTAGTTTTGTGTCTCCTCTCACAAAGGAAGGGTTGTTCCCCTTGGACGCAAGAGGAAGTGGGTACTCTGGGTTGCGGTTGGTAAGTGTATCTTCAAGCATCCCAAAAGCTGAATTTTAAGATTCAATAGACTGTGATTTTATTCCTTGTTCTAACAGTGCTTCAGCTCCAGGTCCCTTTTCTTCATCTCTATCACATCTTCCTTATTTTTCGTTCTCTACTCTCCTGCTCACTGTCTTCCTTTGTAAAGAACAAGGTAAATAACTACCTGGATGCTGGGAAAGTGAGACAGGGGCTTTTGAATCCTGTTTGGAGTGGTACTGAAAGTCTTCAAATAACCTGAAGTTGTCTCAGTCTCCTGAAAGAAGTGCAGATTTAAGTGCCAGTGCTTTTATAAGCTAAACTTTTTTTTAAATGAAACTGAGAAGTAGATTTAAGGCAAAAATAACACGCTCTCATGTGCAGGTAGTCAGGTATCTGCAGCTTCTTCTCCAGTTTGTTGTGGGCATTAAGGTTATGTTGAGAGTGTGAACAATGTGTGGAATATGGACAAGAAGGCTATTAAAGGTTATACCTTCAGAGAAATCACATCTGGCTCAGGAGGAACCTGAGCACTGATGGAGGCTAAGGGAAGCCTAGCACTTTATTGTTTTTTTAATGTATCTTTCTAATAGCAACCTCTTTTGGGCAGTGTTGCAGGTAATTAATAGACAGAAGAATCCTGTCAGCCAGTACAGTTCTTGTGTTCTTAAAATGCCTTGGAGAAAGATAATTGCATGCTACTTACATCATGAAAATGTTATGCTGTTGTTATTAAGTGTGAAATTGGCTTCAGACTGAGCTTTAAAAAAGATACACTGTTTCTTTCATGTCTGTCATGAATTTAAAACCCAAGAGTTCTTCCATGTCACTTTCATCCCTGTGTCATCTACCACGGATGGATGGGGAGTTGAAGTTCAGCCAATACTCCTGTGCAACTTATTCTCAAAACTAGTAATCACGTCAGTATTATGTTGGGTGTCTTTTGATACTCCGTGAAAACAAAAGGCCTGCCTTGTCATCTCTGAGAAAAACTGATACTGTTTAAGTTACCTAATGTTTATCAGTATATTCTTTTGGATTTTTGTCATTCTGCAGTTTGGCTCTTTTGTGCAAAAGGAGTATCTTTGAGTTTCTCCAACAGTTCTAGAGTTTTCCTCAATTAGATACTTAATAACTAAATTTTTTGTATTTAAAAACAAAGTTTCTTGTTCTCGGTACTTTAACTATGTATTACCTGCTCATTTGCTACTATGTTTTGCTAAAATCTGGTGACTATTACTCTCCTGCTTGTCAGAAGAGAAACACATAAATAGAAAACCAAGCTGTCGATGTAATGCTCAAATGCATTAATAATTAGCTAAAGTTTCTAAGCAATAACATGTACTGAAACCAAACCTATAATAATGTGAAATAACCACAGAAGTAGAAGCAGTGAGGTGAAACTAAGGTGTATATTTTGATGAATTTGGGAGTAGATTTCTACCCTACACAAATCATTTGCCAAAGACACAAATGCTTTTAAAAGAGCTTAGTTTTGGGCTTCAAGTGTCAGAGAAGGACAGTTCAAGTCCTTGTGTTGGCTTCCTGTCTTCATCTGCATCCTCTCCACAGTCTGACAAACTGAAGCGTGTCCACTTGCAGCAAGAAGGAAACAGACTTTCAGGAGAGGATTGAATGTTCGGGGTTTTTGGTTACTACTTGTTAGGCTTCCTTCATGCTCCTGACTAATTAGTCTGATAACTCTTAGGAAAGACTTTATCCTCAGAATCACAGGAACAAGTTCATAGAGACTCTCATCAAAGTGGTTTCAAAACACGTTGTGCTTCATGTTGCTGCCCATGGGCTGTGTCCCATTCTGGCAATAGAATGTGTGTAAGAATGAAGAAAGGGAATCTCTCTCCAGTTCATTGGATAAAATAAGCCTGGATTGACGCTAACCAGTAGAATAATACAAGTTGTGCATAGGCAGCTTCTGCCATGCCTTTGGAGACAAAGGCTTTTCTCTAGTACGTACTTCTTGGAGGTGAGGGAACATACCAAATGTGTGAGATTTCTTACCAATGGTATGTGTGAGCATAGCTGACGTTTCCCAACTTCAAATGTGCTTGGTTCCCAGTCCAGAGTACCAGAAAGCTGTTAACTTAGTCCTAACCACAGTTGCAGATGGGTAGTGTTGAAGCCTGATCTTTGAATGGCCAGAAGAGTTGATACTCAGGTTTAGTATATTGGTTTTTTGTGTTTTTTTTTTTTAAAAAAAGGTAATAATTTTCCATTAAGCCCTTCTGAAAAGGCTTATGAGACATGCTAGAAGCACTTGTACAAGCTGTCACAGATTTTGGCTGAAAAGTGCTCCAAGATGCTGCTGCATCTGCCTAGTGGACTATAACAGTGTGGGTTTTTTCACAGCAGTTAGATTCTTGTGGTCAAATTAAAAGCTCTGACAATCCCTGCTGTGTAGTTGGGGGTGCTCAGGGACAGGGAGTGGTGGTTTAGGTTTTGTTTAAAAAACTGTTTCTACCAGATGCTAATCAAGGTACTGTAATTAACTGCTCATGGAGTTGTACTTAGTGCATATTAGTATATAGAAAAAGTGGGTGGGAATTTTGCATGATAGCAGGAATGTTGTGAACAAGCATGAGCTGCATATCATGTAGCTGTAATATGCACGTGCTGTAAGGACTGCAGTTGTCAGGGGGTTGCATGCATTGCAGTGATGGAGATCACCTTAGTAATTACAGATCACTTACTGGCCAAGTGTTGGATTAGCTGTTAGCTCTTCAGTGGCCTGGGTGTAATCAGCTCTATGCTGCTAAACAATGTCATGTCAACTGGTCAGGGAGGGAGAAGGGAGGCACATATTGCTGTACTATTGAAGATTTGGACAACCAACCTACCAATAGCATTTAAATATCAGGATATTCCTCCCTTGTTTCTCCTCCTTGTTTCCTTATTTCTCCCTTGCAGAGAAATTTTGTAGTTAAGGCTATTAAGAAACCACAAGATAAACAATATTCCCTGTGAGCTGATGTGTTGGCAGATAACAAAGTGTTAGATGGGTTATGCCTTTGATTATGCTGTCCTCTGTAATTGAAGTCTAAGATGTTGGTAGTTTCAGTGGTCTTATCTCTGGTTTTCTGTAGCCACACCACCTCCATACATGTTGCACATTCAGAGCCACTCTCTGGATAAATAAGTGTACCCTAAATCTTCAGACTAACTTTAAAGAAGTGGTCTGTGTTTACTTATGGCAATAAAACAAAATATATCCTGAAATAAATGGACTGACACAAACAGGAGAAACTGAATATGTAATATTGAAAAAATAATAGGGTAGAGATCTCATTTCGATAATTTTACATGCTAACTTTTAAATGTTCATCTGCTTTCAGGTTTTGTTGTTGCTGTTAGTAAAGTATTTGGCAAAAATAAAATTCTTCCAAAGATATGTAGCCTACCAGTTCTCCATGTTGTTTGCATAGAATGGACTCTTTTGTCCAGATTTGAGCAAGTGCAGTTTGAGTTGGAACTCAAATACTTGGCTATATTCTATTAATAGCTGTTCAAAGGGATTTTCTTAGTTCAACAGTCTTTGAAATTCGACATGGCTTTAGAACTTTTTTCAGTACAAGAATAACAGTGTTCAAGCTGCTGTTGCCCTGCTAACATCTGTCTAATTAGGAAGACAATTAGTGGTCTTTTCTCTGTCTACTGGTGCAATTCACCCATTCAGTTTGTAAACAGCTTTACCTCATTTGTGACCTAAGTGAAGTTTAAGTCTGAAATTTGGTTGCTGATGTGGGGGTGAGTAGAGCTGTACTTCTTAATGGAACAACCTTCTGTACAGGTGATGATTACTTTCTGTTTCTAGAATCACAGAAAATATTTTGGTCTGACTAATTAATGGAGGGTACAGAAGGAAAACAGCTCCCCATGGTGCCGGGAGGGTGGGTGCAGGCTGGCACACCTGGCTTAATTGCAGCCTTACAGAGAAAAACTAATAAGAAGCCTTATTCTCAGCTGGTAACCTTCAGTTGTCACTGAAGTTGGGAGTTTCTTGACACTCATTGAAACGTCATAGCTGCAAACTTTGAAGTTGTCTTACAGTGAGGGCAAGGGGTGTGAGCAGTTACAGAAAGCTGAGGCACGTGACCCATGTTCCTTCTGTCCTGCTGTGTCCCAGCCTCACTGGGGCAGAGGGGGCTCTGAACTCTTCTCCTGACATAGGGCTACACCTGCCAGAAGGGTGCCTTTGGCATGAGGCAGCTCAGCAGCCCATTTGACTGGCTCCATAAAAATACTTCTGCTGCTGACTTGCTTGTGTTGTGTTCCTTCTGTTCTCAAAGGATTGTCTCTGTTGTCATTCAGATGAGAGCAAAGGACATGCTCAATTTTTCGATGTCTCCCTGCACAGTTAAAAAATTAAGTTATATAGGAGGCCCCACAGTACTGGCAATGTCTAATATTAAAGAGGACTGAACAAAGCCACTATGTTGAAGCCAGTAAAGAAAGTTGACTTACGTGTTTTTATTGTGTTGCAACATTATTTATATAAATTAATTTGCATTTTTATTTAAAAAAAGACAAAAAAAATCAAAGACCAATCTTACTCTTCTCGCTCTTTTTGTGAATTACAGCTTTCTGTAGCTTAATAGTTGGCCTCTTAAGAGAGTGGGTACTGGGAATACCTATATCACAGTGCAGTAGTGGCAGCCTACCACATCCAGGGTGTGCTTGTCCTGGAGTATGTCCTGTAAGACGTTCACTTAACTTCTGCTGGGTGCTATCAAGAGGAAAGTACTGTAAAGCAACCATTGTTCTGGGAGTTGGAACTGAGTTAGTTTGTCCATTTCTGTGGTGTCACTGGAAATATGAGCTAAAAAAAGTGAAGCAAAACTGAAATGTCCGTCAGTCATCTAATTTATAGGAAAAAGAAGATGCCCAAAAGGTCCTACTAAAACCTCTTTTCAAAAATCACTACAGAGCCTTAGCAAAGTATATGTAACAGCTTCTGATTTAATTCTGACTATTCGGGAGTGCTTCTGTATTTTTTTGACTTTTAAATAACTGGCTTTTCTTCCAAAACCTGACTTCAATTACTCAGTATCATGAAGTTTGACAAGCTTGTACCTTAATTTGTCTAAATGTGTCGAAGCTAGTGATTTTTTTTATTTTTTTTTTCCATTCTTTTCATGGTAGCAAAACTCTTGCTAAATTACATGACAGCCTCAGCTGGGAACTTGCTGTGTTAATAAGCAGTTAGAATAATCTGGAAAAACCTGGTCTTAACTGTCAGCCCACAGGGAGAATTTGATGGAGTGACTCCAGGGAGCTGCCTTTGCTTTGGAAGATTGAGGAGACACCTGTTAGGGCAGCACATAAAAAGTCAAATAGAGATGCTGCAGAGCTGAATGTCAGATTGTCAGCTGTCTGGAAATGCAAGAATACGGGTTCACCTTTCAGTTTCTTGCTGGTGATGCCTATGCAGCATTCCACTTAATGGGAACTGGTCTAAGGAGGCTTATTTATTACCTGTGTATGGAAAATACTTGAGTCTCTGATTTGGCAGCTGATGCTTCATATCCTTTTATTGTCTTTTGTGGAAGGAGACTTTATTCCATAATATACCCTCTGCCCAGAGTCTTTGGACTACCTTATTTTTGTCAGCATTGTGTATAATGGCTTACAGAAACACTTCCTTTGGTCATACAAGGCTCACCTGCTAAATTCACTCTGCTGCCTTCTCCCCATCAAGTCACAGCTTGCAGCATTCCTTTTTGTACCTAGAACTGTGATCCAGAACACATTTTGTAGCTGAATGTCTTACATAAGATGTGAAGAAAATACGCAAAAAGTAAACCTGTCTTGACTTTGAAAGAGATTGAAATATAATTGAATTGTTGGTTCAGTATGCTGTAAAAGTATATGTGTTCCAAACACTATTCTTTGTTTCTCTTTTAGTCTCTGTTGGAAAAGTTCTTGATCCCTAATGCTTCGCAAGCAGAAAGTAAAGTTTTCTATTTGAAAATGAAAGGAGACTACTACCGCTACTTGGCTGAGGTTGCTGCTGGAGACGACAAGAAAGGTATTGTGTGTCAGATTGTGGATAAGTATTATCTAGTAAGATTGCTTTCAGCAGAGCGGTGGCACATCTCTTACATCCAAATAAAAATTACTCTAATTTCAATCTCTTTAGGCTTCCTGTTTTCTGAAGAAAAATCACAGGTTGTTGGCTTTCAAATAAGTTACAAGGTGTTCAAAGAAGGGAACAGATGTTGAGTCACAAAATCTTGAAATGGACTCCAACTTACATGTGTGCATCTGGTTTATCACTGAAGTACAGGTTTATGCTGCTTCTGTCTGAGTGTTGGGTCTTTTACCTCTCGGTAGTCTTGTAGCTTTTTGAAGATATATATTTTTGAAGATATATCTGTGCCATTTCTCCTGCATTTCTGCAGAATAAAAAGTCTGCATAACAACCTGGAGGAGAAAACTGTTAATAAAACTAATATTACAATCAGAAAAATTTCTTCTGTAAAGTTTAATGTCCAAAAGTATTCTATTTCTCAGGTTTCTTGTATCTTCATGTAAGCAGCTTGTCATAACTGCTAAGTTTCCTTCACCTGAATTTAGTTAGAAAAGTTAATATCAGGCACTTCACATTTTGAGTGGCTTAACTGCTGTAGTTGGAGACACCCTTAAGAGCATGCTGACTGCACTGCACGCAGAGTCACCTTCAGTTCAGACACAGCTCACTGCAAACAGTGCCAGGCTGTTTCCTGGAGCCAATGCAGGGCTGGTGGGAGCGTGTCCTGAAGAGCAGCTCACTTCAGCCCAGAGCCCAGCCAGGTAGCTCACAGACTCCTCTGGGTCTGCCCTCAGTCTGCAGAAATTCAGGATGCTTGGGAGCGTGTGGGCAGTCTGAATTCGCAGGCTCAGGACCCTCAGGGAGTGCTGGGGAGCCCTCAGGATGGCTGTGGCTGGTGCTCAGTTCCACTCTGCCCCTGTGCAGGACCTGCTCGGCTCCTGGCAGAGCTGTTGGACACGTGGTGCCCCTGTGGCCTCGTGCTGCTCTCAAGCTAATAAACTCTCACAGTATGATACAGAAGGATGTCTGCACAACTTCACAGAGACTGGGTTGTGTTGGGTGTAGGAGTAAAACAGACTTGGAATAATTTCAAGGGGATAGATGTCTCTGCTTTAGTGCCATGTGTTATATCCAAATCACATAGTGAAGCCCAGTTTCCCCAGGATGCTGAATAATAGAGTGTTGCATAAAGATACTAAGGTGTATATAGGGCTTGATTTGACTTCTCATGCTTATTGTGTGCAAACTGATCCAGTCCTGGTGGCTGCAGAGCTGCATGTGTTTGTTACCAGATCTGTTACAGAGAGTTACTCTGTTCTCCTTTCACTAACTTAGGAATGGTGATCACATGCATAGAAGGTACAATTTTTTAGAGTCCTAAAGTTCCTTTTTCTGTTGAGCATCAATTTACAGTCACTAAAATGAGGCTGAAAAAACTTTAAGTGGTTTTGAATTTATTTAACCCAGTCTCCTGGCTGGACAGTTTTTAGTGGGCTTCCATTTTTTTTTATTTATCCCATTCACTCCCAGTGTTCCATCTGACAAGCTTTTCCTGTATGCTGTCTGTGACCTTGAAGAAGAGCAGTTGATAAGTATTGTTTAGGAAATAATGACTTGAATTGGACAGTATTCTTTCAGCATTTTGCAGTAAATACAGCAGCAATATAAAGCTCACAACTCTAAGAATTGGGGTTTTATTTTAAGCCACAGTGTTGGGGTTTTCTTATGGCAGACTAGCAGACAGGGATGTCAAGCTGGTACCTCACCCTGTTTTAGTCTTGAACTTTGGAACTGAACTTTCTAAAGAATTCAAGGTTAAAAACTTCTTTATGTTGTTCGACTGATTTAAAAATTAACAGAATACAGCAAATTTTGCACTAAATTCCTCGAATCATTGCTCAAAAGGTAACTGTATTTTCTCAGACAACAAAATGTATGCTTTTTTGGTTTGAAGTTGTGTTAAAGAAAAATTACTAAAAAATAAAAGCCGGCTTCAGTCCTTGAAGTTACTTGTTTTTAATGCTATTAGTTTTGCCTTTCATAAACAGCACCATTTTCTAAGGCTTTTCCATTATGAGAAGAGTTTAATTCTGACATAGTGAGAAATGCTTAACATGATAAACCTGTTTCTTCTCAACTGTAACACACTAACTTCTGGTCACTTCTAAGGTATTGGGGCAGCTGATGTAACCTGAAGCAATCCAGTATTAGTGATAAGGGTAAAGAGGACAAAGTGTTGAATAATTGTGCAGTGAGTGTCCTCACTCTTCCATGTTGAAGAGAACAATATGATGCTTTAATTTTTGTGAATACCTGAACCTCAACAAATAGAGGTTGCATAGACATCCTGAGTATTGGTTTTCAGTTGTTCTCAGACTTTGGATGCTTCTGACTTAAATAGTGATGTGTATTTGAATCTTTAGCCTAAAATTCACTTATTTTTGAATAAGTAAAACTGGCATTCTTGCAGAGATCATGCTAGGTGCATTTCTGGTTTGATCCAGAAATGTTAGGATTGGAGTCCTTTTGCATCTCAAATCAATGACTTCCTGCCTACCTTTCTCTCAGCTGCTGTTAAAAATGATGAGAATGAACAATGGTCCTTTTGTGCTCAGCATCCAGCCCTTCCCTTGCCCCTGCAGCCATTAAGGGCACACTCTGTCCTGTGGACTGTGTAGGGCAGTGATCTCTGACTTGTGGAGGCAGAGCTGCTCATGAGTTCAGGTGCCTTCCTTGGAAATGGAAATTGTTGAGCCCTTCAGTCTTCATATACACATTGTACTTGCTATTTTCTGCCAAGCATTTATAACCTGTACAACTGAACCAATTAAGAGTGACAAAAGATTAATCTAAAAAAAAAGAGGCAAATTGTTAATTTTCTGTATTCAAAGTACTAGAACTTTTGAAGTTGGGTAAAAATACTTTCCATATCTGCATTGGAAATAGTCCTATGTTGGAAGCTTTTAAAAACATGTATTTAATATGGATTGAGGTATGCCATACTATCTTTGCCAAGCAGTTTGAATGGAAACTCATAGATGACTGTTACTGAAAGGGTTCAGCATGATGGGCAAAGGTTATCAGTTTTTCCTGTGTGTAAAATTTGGATCTCTAATGCATTGCAGTTTTTAAAGACATTGAAATTGTGGTACTGTGTCAAACTGTGTGCAGTTAAAACTTTGGGGTTTTACCTTTTCGTGTAAGTGGTGAGTTTTATCTTCTGTAAGTGCTACAAAACTGCTGCAAACATTTGGAAATACAGGTAGTCCCAGGGTGGCAGCGTGAGACTCAAACCTGTGATTTGGTCAATGACAACTTCCCTTTGTTTTAATAATTTAGTAAAGTCTTCATAAAATAGCAACTTGTTAGGTAAAGCGCTCATTCACAGGCATTTACTCTTAACATACTTTATTCATGCAAGTATGGACACAGTCCTGATTGTATCTCTGGATACAGTATGTGAATTACTTAATTTTTGTGGTCTTTCTGTGTGTTTGTTTTTTCCCCACAGGGATAGTGGAGCAATCACAACAGGCATATCAAGAAGCTTTTGAAATCAGTAAAAAGGAGATGCAGCCAACACATCCTATCAGATTAGGTCTGGCTCTGAACTTCTCTGTGTTTTATTATGAGATTCTCAATTCCCCGGAGAAAGCCTGTTCCCTTGCAAAAACGGTAAGTCTGAGGGGGAGAAATTCCATAAAATTATTTGCATAACCTTTTGGTGCATGGCTAATGGAGTTGTTTGTTTTTATAACATTAGGCTTTTGATGAAGCAATTGCTGAACTTGATACATTAAGTGAAGAGTCATACAAAGACAGCACGCTAATAATGCAGTTACTGAGAGACAACTTGACAGTGAGTATCATCAAAGTTTGTATATTGATAAAGGGATTGATCTTTATGGCACTCAAGAGCTGTCCTTGTTCATGGCTGTGAAGCTGTCTGTCACTTACAAATGAGTTTACAGCACATGTTTCTGAGCTAAGTCTTTCTCCTGCCTAGTGTTTTGGGGGTTTTTGGTCTGCATGTTAATTAACATGGTTTTCTGACAGCTGGTAAATTGACCACATTTTTCAGGTTATTTTATTCTAGGAATCTAGCATGTTTAAGTAGTGCAGTTTGGACTATGACTAGCAAACCTCCTATCTAAGGTTAAACAGCATTTGAGAATACTTTGCCTCTTCAAAACTTAAGGCAAATTTCAGGTAGCTTATTCTGTGTGATTGCATGTGCAAGGACTAGATCCTATGTGAAAACTACAAACAGAGCTAGAAAGTCCATTTAAGGACCTGTCATTTGGGGGGTTTTGTTTGGTTTTAATTTTGGTGAAGCTGAAATGACAATGAATGCTAGCCAGGCTATTTCCATGGCAGTTGTAAAACAACTGTCTTTAAGTCTTTTTTTTTTTCCCTTGGCCTCACCACCACAGCTATCTGTTGTTGTCAGAGTAATCAAAATCTTCATCTTGTATGCAGTATTTTTTAACCTACTTTGAACTTTAAAACTGGCAAAGATAAACATTGAAAGCAAATGAAACTAAATGTAAGCAAACATGCAGTAGTGTGACTAATAGCACTGTTCAGGATCTGTGGGGGGAAGAGCTGCAAGCAAGAACTGAAAAAATAAGCACCTCTTGACACCACATGCAGCACCTTTGCTAACACTATGTGTCTGATATCAGAGATGTCTTTTCATCAGAGATAACTCTACAAAAGAGCTGCACTGCTTTTAACATAACTAGAAGTTGTACAGTTGCATAAAGTAGGAGTTGCCATATTTTTTGCTTTTGTGTCTAACATTTAATTTCTCTGTTTCTTGGAACGTTTTCCACTGAAATAGCAACACTGCTGAAAAAACTACTTGTCATTGTTCCAGTTTCTGCTTACAAAACAAATGGAAGTGATTTCTCAACCTCTGTATTGGAGACAGATACAGGGTTGGCATTGCCCTCAATGTCTGTGTGTATTGTCCCCTTGAGTGGGATTGCTCAAGAACTGTCCTCAGAATGAGTGGTATTGAAGCAGAGAATAGAAGCTCACTTTAATTGCCACTTCCAAGTAAAAATAATGTAAAGCTTATCATAGCAATTGGAAAGCAAATTGTTTCACACAAGAGCCAGAGTTGGACTAAGCTACCATAGTGTGTGAATTACAGCAGCAGGTCTGATAGTTCATGTGAGCTTTCCACTGTAAGGGAGAAAGCTGTGAACAGATGCAAGATTCCATATTCTTGAATGTATGAGCGCATTGACTCCATGTTTTTCCACAACTTTTTGAGCTAGAAGGTGACTTTTGCTAAGTGTGTGAGTGATAAAAATTCGAGTGATTTTCATAAATGTAAAAAAGGTCTGTTTTTGTAGTTATGCGAGTCTTGTAGTCTGTGAGGTAGATGGGCTTTTGGCAGTGAGTCAGCATATTGACCAGTTCTGTGCAGGAGCACTTTCCTCAGTGCCTGAACAAGAGTCTGTTTTCATTCTCAGTGGGGACTGAAGGCAAAGAAGTGTTCAAAGAGCTATTTAACATATTGTGTCAAAGTTGGTTTTACTGGAATTGCTAATTTCTTTGTTATGAAATTGTTTTGGTATTTTTAATTAAATAAAATGCATCCCTTCCTCCTAAAAGTTTTTTTCCCCAGCAAATTTGTTAAACTGTGCCTTCAGTTGGCAAAATTGGTAATCCCTCTTTCATAGCAGTCAGGCCCTTTTGTCTTAATGAATAAAGGTATATGTATGTTTAGATTGGACATGAGGAAGGTTTTCTTTACTGAAAGAGTTGGTAAGCATTGGAACAAGCTGCCCAGGGACTTGGTGGAGTTACCATCCCTGGAAGTATTTGAAAGTCGTGTAAACGTGCCACTTGGGGACGTGGTTTAGTGGTGGACTTGGCAGTGTTGGGCATTGAATGGTTGGTTTCAGTGATCTTGAAGGCCACTTCCATCCTGAATGACTGATTCTGTGTTCTAGAGGTGAGGAGGATTCTAGAGGTGAGGAGGATTTAGGATAGAAGCCTCTGATAAAATGCTGATAACACTGTTCTTGCTAACTGTTCCTTACAAGAACAGCACTGAAATGGAGACTAATGTAGTAATACAATAATGTAGTATAGAATGTAGTGCAGGTCTGGAAACAAAGAGTGCTAGTGTTCTGTTGTCTCTGGTAAAATAGCTTGTTGCTTAAGGCTTCAATAAGTTTCTCAGTTGCCTTCTATTCCTGCAAAGGATAAATGTTTCTGATGATGGATTTTTTTTTTTTTTAAAAAAGGCTTTTTGTGAGACCTTAGTGGCATAGCATTGTAGGTGGAAAGAGAATTAGTTGATTTTATGTTTTACCACCTTATGCTATAGAGCGTGAATGAGTTGGTTAATGCTGCTCTAACTCCATAAAGTGAGAGATTGCAAATCATACTGGGCTGGTAATAGTCCGAAAGCAGCCAGTGTAGCAAGATTCTTGGTTCACAAAATAATTTCTTTGCCCTGAGTGTTCCTCTGGAACTGATGCTTGGTTTCCTTAGTTGGTACTTAATCTTGATACATGGCTCCTTAGTGTGATTTTATGGAGCTGAAAATAACGGTTTTTGCATACTGCATGCTTAACCTGATTGATTTTTTTTTTCCCCCCTCTTTGTCCTGCCCACCAAGTTTGGAAGCTCGGTGTCCTGCAATTTGCTAAGTGGGAGCACTAACTGAACAGAGCCAAGGAATAGAGATGTAATGAAATTGTTTTCATTTTAAAAAAGCAGAAAAAAACCTGTTCTGAAGAAAAAGTAGCAATTGCTATAGCACTGAATGTGGAGAAACATCTTTATTGAAGCTCTTCCTTCAGAAAGATGTGTAAAACTTTCTTGAGGAGAAACCAATTACTGTTAGTTCCTGATTCTCATTTATCTGTTTTGTAGGTCTGATTCTTGCCTGCTTGTTAGTTGTATTTTAGTGAGCTTTGTGGGTATGAGACTTGACTGTTCATGGACTTGTTCTTCAAGTGCAGTGTGGAGTTGGGTCACCTGGGACTGGATTTCCATTTTTTATAAGCCAAGAAATACATTCATATTACTGTGTGATTTTTTTTCCTTTTCCACAGTGCTTAGTAGGACCTGTTAAAGCTGTTATTTAAGATGTAGGCCTTTTTCTAATAATTCCTTATTAATTATTAGCCATAAGTACTAATAGGTACATATTTCACTCTATTTTTTTCCCCAAACAGTTGTGGACATCGGACACCCAAGGAGATGAAGCCGAAGCAGGAGAAGGAGGGGAGAATTAACCAGCCTTCCAACTTTCATCTGCCTCATTCTGAAATTTAAACAGTAGACCATTTGTCATCCATGCTGTCCCACAAATAGTTTTTGTTTACGATTTGACAGGTTTATGTTACTTCTATTTGGATTTCTATATTTCCCATGTGGTTTTGTTTAATATTAGGGGAATAGAGCCAGTTAACATTCGGGGAATTTATCTGTTTTCATCTGAGGTGGCCAATATAGGGTTGTGAAATTTTTATACAAGTTTTACATGTTTGGCATAGTACTTTTGGTACATTGTGGCTTCCCACAAGGCCAGTGTTAAAACAGCTTTCTATGTCAGGCAAAGATGACTGCTTGCATATTGGTCTGTCATGATGGAAAAAAGGGATAATCAATGTTGCAGCCACAGGTGTAAGTTAGCATGAATATTCAAGCTGGAGCGCACATGGCTGCACACAAACTGATGTCCCATAGATATTGCATGTCCAGTGAACATGTGACATCTGTGGAATATTCCAATCAAGTGTACATCTTTGATTGCAGCTGAAGTGTTCCTTAAGACAGTTTGATAACCCAGTCAGCTTTCTCTAGAGAAGGACAGAGAAACGGTTCACATTCCATTATTTGTAAAGTTACCTGCTGTTGCTTTCATTATTTTTGCTACACATTTTATTTGTATTTAAATGGTTTAAGCAACCTAAGAACAAATGTACAAGTAAAGATGCAGTAAAAATGAATTGCTTGATATTCATAATGACACTGTATATCGAGCACAGCAGTAAAACAAAAACCCATGTATTTAACTTTTTTAGGTTTTTTGCTTTTGTGATTTTTTTTTTTGATACTTGCCTAACATGCATGTGCTGTAAAAATAGTTAACAGGGAAATAACTTGAGATGACGGCTAGCTTTGTTTAATGTCTTATGAAATTTTCATGAACAATCCAAGCATAACTGTTCAGAACATGTGTATTAAGTTGATGTAAGTGGAATAAAAGTTTTATGAATGGACTTTTCAACTACCTTTGGTGTAGATTTCATGTCATCTGTCTTCTCACACCTTCTAGAGTAATGGCAATATTATATATAAATTCAATATGGAAATATTTTTACTATGGAAAATCTTAATACACATGTAGGCATTTAGTTCATTTCAGGGAAGTTGAGATTGAATACTTCATACCTGATTTTAAGATTCCTCTAATTAATTTACAGCTGTTAGATGTCTACAGCTTTTCTAACTGATCTCTGGAGATACCTTAACAAACATGGATGGTCCTCAGACTTAACAGCAAAAGGTGCACAAAGTTCTTTAAGAGCTGACCTTTTGGAATAGGTCCATTTATATGGAAACTCATGTCTTGCTGCTGTTGGCTCTTTAAAGGAGAAGTGATCAGGAGCCTCCATATTGTCCAGAGGGTTTAGACACTGCAGCTCAGTTTGTGGAAAGGCTCCCCTGAGTAACAGAATAATGATGCTTTTCCTTTCTTTGTCCCCAGAGAGGTTTGCACTGATGGTATTCATAGGATAGCCACAGCATTTGTAGATACATGCTTTGAAACAGAAATAAGTGCAGGGAAATTGAGACTAATTTTCAAACAATGTCGCATCTCAGTCAAGTAATGAGTGTCTTGGAAAATAACTGAACTGTATTAAAATACTAGTGTTACGAAGTCAAGATGAGGGAAGCTTGAGTGGCCTTTTTCCTGTTTGAGCTGCACCTGTAAGTTCAGTGTAAATTGTAGTTTTAGGTACTGTTTATTTGGATGAAAAGTAACCTGGTAAGACCAAGGTAAGTCTGATACCTGGAAGAATAAGATGAACCAACTCACTTAATGTGAACTCCATGGCCTTACCCTTTTATGTATGCAGTTGACTTATGCAGTCAACTTACAGGTCTTACTTTTTACAGGTTCAGTGTAGCCTTTTTCTTGTATTTAAAAAAAAACAACCACATTTAAAAACATAATTGCTTTTGGATTGTGATGTTCCATATCCAGAAGCATCTCAGCCCTTTTTCCTGGTATTTCAGCATCAAGGTTGGTAGAAAAGCTGGTTAGGATAATCTTACACTGTTAAAAAAGTAGTTAGGGACACTAGTTACTGTTTCTAGAATTGAAAGTTTTTTATAAGAGATAATATGAATTAGAATCTGATTAAGAACAGAAAGATGGGAAGAGTAGGGAGGGCAGAGATTAACAAGTCTTGCTGAGGGTGTACTTTGTATATCCCTCAGTCACTGCTGGAAAAAGTAACAATGACTTCTTTAGTACATGAAATCACTTTTCAAAAGAAAAAGCAGTAATCAAATACATTTACAAAACAAAGGGCTACATTCCAGTCTGGAAGCCAGGCAAGTTGACAGACCGTGACTAAAAAAATTCTTTGGGGGATATTTGATCCACTTTTAGAAAAGGAAAGACCACAGCTCATTCTATAGCAAATGTGAGTCCTGTCTCTTAGAGAGGCTTTAATGAAGATGTTGCCTTCTTTCCTTACTGAAGGGATTTGAAACTTGCATGGTAAACATTTAAATTTCAGCTGTATGAAACAATGTGACCTGAAAAATGCGGGGTTTTTTTGTTTTTTTACCCTTACCCAACTGTTTCAGAAAGTTTTGAATAATTGAGTTCTGTGAAATTATTCCATGTACATGGAGAAATTAAGGTACTCTGAAATACATAATCAAATGAGTGGAATACAACAGAAGAAATTTTGTACGCTTGTGCCTTTAAACACAAAATATGAAGGGATCTTTATGTAGTATGTCACTGGATGGTGTGGTAAGTTTTGTTTAAGAAAACCTTCCCTGATCTGCAGCTAGGCTGATCCTTTAAATACCACAGAATGTTCACCTGGAGTCTTCATTTCCCCTGTTCTTCCACTTGAGTGATCTACATTATTTGATGATGAAAAAATGTCCTATATTGAGCAATCATCCTGACCTTACTTACAAGCATGTTTCCATGTGCTTTGAGTCTTTGTTCTGCAGTGCAGTGGTGTTGCTCCACACACAGCACGTGCCTGTCCTGCAGTGGAGCCTCTCACTTTGCTGAGCAGAAAATGCTTTCAGGGGCCTCGAGTGCTTTGAGCTTTGAGTGCAGGACTGGCATTGCACACGCTGCCTTGCAGAGTGCAGTCCCTACAGGGTCTGCACAGAGCTACAAATGATAGATGGGCAGCACAGCCTGAACAGGTAAAACAAGGAGGGGTCGGGAGTGTTTACACAACACCCCTATTGCACCGATGGCAGCCAAGCATCCCCTGCAGCCTCGTGCACCTGCTGAAGAGGAGGCCTTCCAGGCAGACGTGTTGGCTACAGGGAAGCTTTAAAGATGCAAGTGCAAGGCACTGTGCAAGCAGCCCCCAACAGCCCAGGTAGCACCTGCCTGGTGCTACCAGCAATTCCTTCTGTTGGTGAGGAGTGTGTGCAGCAGGCAGTGTGTAATGGGGATATGCTTTCTTGTTTCCAGCTACTTAGAGCTGAGCAAGATCCTGGCGGCTGGTATTCATTCCCAAAGAAGGAAGGAAGGAAATTAATTTTTGGAAGATAGGAAATTCCAGCCTTTCTGAAAATTGTTACTCAAAGCATGGTTTTAAGATGCCTCAAAACTCATGTCAGAAACCTGTTGAGGCTACTGTTCTAAACAACTGCTGTCAGCTTTGAGATGAATTCAGAGACCTTGTATTCATTTCGTAGATGAAAATAATTTTTTACTTTTCTTACCCATGAAAAAATTGTTACTGCCTGTTAGCTGTAGTAGTAGGAGCTCCTAGTTGTTTTGAGTAAAACCCAAGCATGCTTTTCAACTCTAGATTACAGATTATACAGTAAAGGTTGCTTTATTTGTTTATTCTTCTGTAACAAATTATTTGTCCTAAGAAATTTTCTCCTTTTTTTTCCTATCCTCTTGTAGCTGGGTCTGAAATAACAACAAAATTTTTAAACCTATTGCCATAACAACTACTTGCTTTTTAAGAAATTCAGAAGTAATCATGATAAGAGACAACTTCAGTGTGAATCCAGATAATTGAGCTCAATTCAATGTTCTTTACATTGTGCCCTGCTGTCCTCAACCTCTGCTTTTGGCAGATGAGTGATAGAAAAGTGCTTTGAAGACTTTCTGTCCTGTGTAATTCAGTTTCCAGCTGAAAGCAGAAAAGCTGAGGCAGCTCTCCTGGTTTGGTCTCGGGGTTAGTGTGATTTTGCTGGAGTCAGCACTTTGCATTATCACTGGTTCTTTGAGTGGAGGGTCAAATTATGTTCTGTCCTCAGCGAGGCTGAATTGTAGCTGCAGTAGATGCAAAGCACATCCATCTTTAACTGGGTGCTTGAAGCAGAATGAACTGTTAAAGAGGTGTAGATTTGCTTTGCAGATGAGCAGGGACATGAGGGGGGCATTAGTCATCCAGTTAGTACTGACTGGCGAGGATGGAGGACTGGATCCTGGGGTGAGGCTGTAACTAGGCATCCCTTATCTATACCATTTCGATGGGAATGCACCTGCTGGCTTTTTAGTGGGCTAACAGTTATTAGCAGTGAAATACGTACAGAGTAGAGCCAAGTCAATCGTGCTATGTGCCAAATGGCTTTTTTAGAACTAGAGAGAAAATGACATCTTCAGATTCTTTTCCCAGGCAAAATACAGCAACAATTACGGCTTGGAAGTAGGAGTTCCTGAGGGCTTTGGAGGTTCACTGCAAGCCATGCAGTTTTTCTTGGCCTCTCAGGAACCCATATTTTTGGAACATCCAAGGCTCCTGTAGTGAGCAGGGCAGTTTCAGATACTTTTGGAGAACTTTCTGGTAGATCTGTTCTGCAGAAAATTATTTTTTGCGGAAACTTTCTAAAGTAGCTGCTCAGATGGTTGCTTTGCCCTCCAGGCAAAGCCTCCAGACATTACCAGACTAGTGGCTGAAAGCAGCCTTGAAGGAAGCTGAAACATATAGGGCCCCCCTAGCTCAGCCATTTGATGGCAGATCTGGAATGCTGTAATTCATTGCAGACCCATTCCTCCTGACTGGGAGGAAGAGGGCAAAAAGAAAAGGTTTCAACGACAGAACTCAAATGTCATGCCCTGGATTACATGTCTGGAGCTTGTCTTTAAAAGGGATTGGAAAATAGTCAAAGAAAATAAGCATTTTTTACCAAATACCTTCCCTTTGTTTTGTCCTTTCTTAGAGTAAGCATGTTTTATAATTGTTTTTTCTTACTGGAGATACGCTTCTCTGAACCAACTTACCAAATTATATTCGTTGACCAGACATTTCTGGCCTGACAAGAAACATTGGTTTGGGTGGGAGAGATTACTCCCTTACCATTTGCTCTATGTTCTTTCTTCTCCTTGCCTTTAATCCTGGCCCCTTGTATAAACTGTGCTGTAGTGCTTTAAAGCTAGAACATTTCATTAGGAATCTGCGTTTTTGGTGAGTAAAGTGATATCTGCATTTTGGAAGCATTCATTGACAGTGCCATTATTGCTGCAGATTAGAGCGCCAGCTACATAAAGTCTGAATATCATACACCTGAGCTGCCACCACAGCAGACCACCCCAGAGTGCCTGGACCCCGGGGGGTATGAAGGGCAGACACAACAGCTTGTCAACATGTGTGAATTTGCAAAGTGAAATTCCAAGCTGTTAAATTTTTTAGGTGCCTTAAAGAGGAAAAAATTGTTTAAGTATAAATCCTTATCACAGTAGAATATCCTTATTCTTAGATTAACGTCAAATGTATTTCTTTGCATGCAAATTTGAGAATTTTATTTCTTTCAAAAATAATATTTAGAAATGTTTTCATCTGGATTGATGCATTCTGCTGCTCCATAGCCACACACTGAGGAGAAAGGAAGTCCAGTCCCCAACCTTGTGCCACAGAGCCTGGTGCTTGTTCATTGCACTGAGTGTTTTCTAAGAGGCTCATTGCAGTTTAACCTTCTAGAGCAGGGTATTTAAGCTGTTTTGCTTTTAATACTAAGCCATTTAGCATCAGCCTGTCTAATTCCAACTCCTACTGCCAAAGGGAACTGGAGAACCCTTCTAGGTCAGTGAGGTTGTCTCTGGATTGCCAGCAAGTGGCATTTCATGAACGAATTTTTCTGATCAAAGGATGCACCGTTGCTAAATGTGTCCTGGGATTACCAGGGAGGACAGTAAGCTTTGTAGAGAAAACTCTGAACTTAGGCAAAACATTTGTGTGTGTGTGTGTTTTGAGACCTGGCAGTGTTTCTGTACGTGGCTTCTCAGTTCTGTTCTAGGCTGAGGAAGGTTAACTCCTCAATACTTATAGCTGAGGTTTCACCCAAAAAGATGATGTCAGGCATTACCATGTGAGTCCAGACCATTCACCTCCACATCCTCATCCTGCCATGTGTCAATGAGCAGTGACTATGTAGCAGTGACATGCTCTTACACACTCTAATACACTAGAGTGAAAAAGTACTGAAGCAAAGTACCCATAATAGCAGAAAACAGAAGTGTAGGTTTGTTACCTAAAGCAACAAACATCAGCAATGAGCAATTTCCTCTTCCAAGATGAAGCCAGTTGGCGATTATTCTGCAATTCCAGCACAGCTTGACTTGCCAAGGTATAAGCATTCCCTACTGCCCACCAGTAGTACTATAAAAGTGTACCTTTTGCATAGCAAATTTTGTGGTCTATCCAACTTTTCACAGTCTATTTTGTCAGGCTTGGAATTCGTTGTGTGCTAAATCCCCCAATAAAAGAGAAGGTTGCACAGCTGGGTTATAGGAGCGGCTTATGTTTAAATGTTTGGGAAGATAATTCTGTGGTGTCATGTATTCTGGAAGATAAATAGTTCTTTTACAAAGAATACAAGCAGGCACTTTGAGGTGAGCAAAGAAAACGCTGATGGCAAGACTAAAACAAAAGGAAGTAAGAATAGTTGCTGAGGGAGATAGGGAAGCGAGACAGCAAGAACCCAACCTCAAAGCACGTAGGAGATTACATAACCCAACTTCTGAGCCAGCCCTCTGAGCTGGGGCAGTTTGAGTAGCACATGAAATGAGACCCTGCCGTGTTTTAGGTCTGGGAAGTGTCTCACAAACTGTTCACACGTGGACTTCACAGATTAGAATTTTTAGATGGAATGTGACCTAGAAAAATGGTCCAAACTTAATGCAAAATAGGATCAGGTTCATTAAATGTGACCTTCAGAGAGAAGCAGAGTTAACTTATGTCTTTTTTACTTTTTTCCTCTGCCTTTTTCTAAATTAAGAATTTATATGTTAAGCATGTATCAGGCCTATGTTACTGATAAAACTGTGATGAAATGTTGATGAAAATCTGGTTTTGGTTGTCCTGCTATCCCCAGTAGAAATTCAGGTCACAATTAAGGGAGCCTGTAAAATGACATCATCATCATCGGCGTGAAGATACTAAATGCTGCACAAATAAGAGTTTTAAAGGGAGTGCTTTACTGATTTTGAGTTTTCTTTGCTAAAAAACCTGCCAGTGCCTGGTGAGTGCTAGGGCATGTCATCACAGACTCAACAGCCTGTCCTTTTCCATTACTGCAGGAGCTCAAAATTACTATCCTGGGAAGTTGGTCAGCAAAGGTAGTCTTTGCTTCAGTGGCTGTTAACAGTGATGTAATATGCACCAGAAACAATTCTTCCTTTCTCTGGAAAGGAATATCCAAGGTTTTGAATAGGCTTGCGAAGTAAAATGAAAATCAGACTTGACATTCCCAACTGCAGCACGTACAAGCCAAGAACAATCTCCAGACATCATGTGGGAGCTACCTGCCTGCTGGCCACCTGGCTGCATCCCAGCTGCCTTCCCAGCTCCTGCTGTCAGGAGCAACTGCTATGATAGACTAACTGCCTAAGGAAGCCCTGGGGCTTCCCGGGAGTGTTCATCAGATTGAGAGAAAAGTGTAGAGTGAGGAAAGCAGAAAGTGCTGGATTTTCAAGGGGAGGGAAATCACTCTGATGGTTGGAGTGCACTGGAGAGTCTTTCTGTGGTGGATATGCTTTAGTAATAGTGGGGAAAACATTTCCAAAGAAGTCCCTTGGTAAATATTTTTCATAGTACCTCATGTTCCAAAAGCACGGGAATGTAAGGGATGGTTCCAAGATGCTTTCTAGTCAAACTGGGCTTAATTAGGGAAATTCATGAAAATCGGGTAAAAAATTGATACGAAGATGAACATTTGGAGATGTCAAAAATGTCAGTGTGGAAGGGGAGGGTGGCTTCCAGTGATCATAGTGGTGAAGTTTTCATGGAATTTGCAGCCTGCCCAGTCTGTGCCTCATACCTTTGAAGAGCCATGATGATTCATGGGTCACCTTCTCCTTTATCCTACTAATACCTTGGGATTGGTAACAAAGGGAAAATAAAAAGAAGTTGCTGGACTGTGCCAAGGAGTTGTCCTAAGAAGAAACTTAGATTTAAAAAAAATCTGTTTTTTCTACCTCCAAGTTTCAATGTTTTTATTCCCTTTCCTTTATTAAATGTGTAAAACAAGGTGGCCAGTTACTGAATTGCCTGTTCACTTTCTTCTGGTAATACTGTAGACATGGTATTTTGTTGCAAAAATACAAGGAATCTTCTTCCCTGAAGAAGTTCAAGACCTCATTCTCTTGGTTCTCTACCTGATTTAAGCTGTGTTGCTTTCCTGTTCCCATGAGCACCTCGACTGGGTGATGGATGTGTTCAGCACCTGCAGCTCACTACAGGAGAGCTCCAAGAGCTGCATCCCTGTCTGTGACTTACTTCTCTGAAACAGAGAAGATTTCAGCAAAGTCATGAAGTTCCCCACCTGAACAATTAGTCATTGTGGCCATTAAATCTCTGGAACATGATCATCCCAGCTGACAGTGTGAATGACAAATCAACCAGGGAAATGGAAGCCGTTTCTGAGCTATCAGGAGAGCATAAGTTTATGACTGTCACTGTCATCACTGATGCAATATTCCAAAATGGTTCCCCAGGAATACAGTTCGTTTGAACCTGGGATGATGATGTGACCAGCCTCCTTCCCCTGCCTGTCAGCCCTTCCTCCATTTGGGAGGGCATCATGAGGGGTAAACCTACAAGGAGCTGAAGATTCCCTGCAGGCATCCAGTGCACCCATTAAAGGCCAGCCACAGGCACCATCTCTCTCTGTGCTGAGGCCGCACCATCTGTCACTGGTGCTCTCTAAGTTTTGTGGGATGCTAATAGGAAATTACATTTTCTTGGAAGGATAATAAAGAAGCCTAAATTCTTCTCTGCCCCTAAAAGCTGTCCCTAAAGGTTACACCTGAGACATTGGCAGAGAAATTGAAGGTAGCTGCCTGCCTTGCTTCTGCTACAGTTCTCTGGCTAAAGAATGGAATTCAGTCTGCAGGGCTGCCAGATTTTACTTAAATTCATATAAAAGACCTTTTAATTGAAATGTCTGATTAAAACCTTTATTATTCAAACAAGAAACTTCAAGATGTAATTAAAACCTTATATAAAATCACAGAAATTTCTGAGGAAGTGTAATGAATTTGGAGCAGACTTCACACCACATACAGAGCAAAATCTACATCACACTCCATAACAAGGCTTCAGGAACAAAGCAAAGAACCAGTTAAGTATCCTTCACAAGAACATGAGATGTCCAAGAGGGATGAGACAGATGACATTATCTTGATTCAAAACATGCCTGTTATGCTCTGATGGTATGTTTTTCTTTTACTTGCAAGCCCTACAGAATGGACTCTGATACTGTTTTTTGTGACGAGATCCTTTTTAATTATGTCTTTTCTGTCATATGGCATGTGTTAAGGTTTTCAGTTGTGTCATAGATTGAAACTCGATATGCTAAGAGACCATTTGTATCTGACAATAAAACACAAAAAACTCAGATCAAAAAGCTATCAAATACTCTTATGCAATTTCAATGGCATATTGCAGCAAGAAGCAAAATGTACCCTTCAAAAAATGAAAATGTTGTTTATGTTGCTGATGGAAAACCAAGCATTTTTTTTGTTACTTAAGACCTACTGCTGAAAGTATCTGACACCCACCTTCAGCTGCATCTCTGAGGAGAGCCTGAGAATGCTGGGCAGAAGTCTGACTATTCTGTAGCTGTGAAAGGAGCACCAAGAGAAAGGTGTGTTTCTTCTCAGAATTGCCAGAAGATGCAGAATTATCTGAAAGAAGAGGAAAATCTCTCAGGAGATGTTTGTGCTGTTGATAATGGCAGCAAATGATGGCTGGGCTCTACAGGGATATAGAAAACACATGCCCTGGAGGGTTACGGTCTCAGCTGTTGTTCAGTTCATCTGTAGAATTCCTCCAGAGGCTGGACGTGATGCTGGAGTTTACTTCCCTGTCCATAACTGCCTGGCAGCTCCATCTGCTGTATGTAACCTCAGTGGAGAGCTGTCCAGAGACCTAAGTAACAAAGCCTTGGTGCCTGCAAGTGAGTGCTGTTAGCAGTCCACACTGAAACTGTATTTACTGCAGCAAATAATGAACTCCAGGGCTCTCTTAGTAGAGCAGCAACATATTTGCTGTCCAAAATGCCTATAATCTTCCTTTTTGCCTTGCCTATAGGACAGCATCGTTATCTATCTCATGGCAGCAAGCATCTGGTGTGGCAGGTCATGTACTAGAAAGATGTCAGGCTCCCCAATTTCAACATTACATTCAGCCTAATGGAACATTTTTGAGCCCAAAGCCCCCTGGACAGTATTCCTCAGCATCAAACCGTAAAAGAGGTCACAGTGCTGAACTGTAAACCATCTAACCTTTGGACTTGGTACTGTAGATGGAGAAAGCAGAGTGTTCCCTCCATCTGGCTCCAGAAGCAGGTTTCAATGTGCAGGATGGTAAAAATCCCTGTGCCACCCTCTAAAGTCATCATAAAAGAATGGGATCCTTTACTTGGGTGACTAACCCTGTTTGGAAAAGACACAAGGATCTCCTGGAGATGCTCTTCTCTCCTTTGGTGGGCAAGTGAACCCATGTTTTTGATGGCTGAAGTCAGAGGAGTTGCCCCTATGTGTCTGATACATGCCTGCTCTGTCTCGTATGTGCAGCCTTGTCCACTGCCCTTTGTCCCCATGCCAGCGCCACACTCCATGTGTTCAAAGGTTCCTGTCCCTGGGAGCAGGCGGCTCTGGCAGCACTCCCGAGTTGGCATGTGTGGGGAGCTCCCAGAAAGGGAGCTGCATGCCTGGAGACGGCAATCTGAGGAGCAGAGATTCCTAACTCTGTTGCCTTTATAACAAGTTCCCTTGCTGCCAAGCTGCAGGGAAAGCACCTCCTGCAAAACCCTCCAAGTTTCTCTCAGTTCTGTTCTTATGTGGCTAGGGCAGGAGGGCAGCAGAGCAGGGCAGCCCCTGTGTCTGCAGACACCTCAGGGCCTCAAGAAGCTGTTTTCTTGCCAAAATCATATTCTCTGAATAAATAAGGAAGCCATGCAGACAATAAACACTCTATGTTTCAACGTGCCATACATGTGCAGCTAAATGCTGCTGAGAATAAGTATTCAAGCAGGAAAAGCATTTGGAAAACCTGCGACTAGGACCTGGGCATGGTTTTCTTATTAATTCAAATCTGTTTGCAGAATTTTGATGCTACCTGCATGGAGTGGTTCAGGACACTGAACCTCCTCTCCCCTGCAAAGCAAAGGAAGGGAGCTGTAGTCCCCCCTTGCAGCTGCCCATGGGAGCAGGTACAAGCTAGGCACAGAGGCTGGTCCTTGCTGCTGGGATGTGCCCCATCCCCAGTGGGCAATTGGCTGTTTCTGAAATCAGTAGGGTCCTTGCTGTTGTCTTTCAGAGAAATGGGATTGGAAGCTCAACGAGGCAAAAAGCTCATGCTGCAAATGGAAAACAAAAGTGTCACAGCCAAAGTTGTAGTTTACACTAGAGGAAAAGATTTACAGTTCTGCTGTGTCTCTTCCCCAGGAGGACTGGGCTATCCTACACACTTCTTTGTGTGGTTTCACAATCAGAAAGCTGATGCAGCTGAAAACCAAGCTGTGTTTTCTACTGGATGGGGCCCCTGATTGCAAGGGCACAAAGAGACCAGTGTCAGCACCAGGAGAGTGCGGGACTACCCTTTATGATCACAGCCCATGAGGAAACTACAACCGTCATGTAGCGCTTGAGCCTGCCCACTTGCAACAGCCACGTGCAGTACTCAGCTTCTCCATCCCGTGGAGCAAAGGTGTATTTAGTTTGAGCATTTATGACCTAAAAACTGGGCTGATTCATCCATGAGCCACTCCTTTGTGAAGCAGAGGTCACACGGTACTGGATACTGCCCTGCACACTCTCTACTCTTGTGTAAGATATAAATAGTTATTGAGACAGAAATGTTTACAGTTTTTTCTATACCTGAAAAGAAACTAGGTTAGGGAGTAAAAAAGCACTTTGCTTCACCTAGTTTTCCCCTAAGGAGAGAGGAAGGTGAGCTTCCTGTTTACAGACAATAAATGTGAGGGGTTTTCATGAGTGAGCGTATCTCATCCTTGTGCTGTGTTGTTAGTCGAAGAAAAGAACGTGCTGGTGAGATCTCTTAATGTTTGCCACGGGATTATGGTTTTAGGGGCCTGCTGAGGTAACTGGGATGAGCTGGAGACAAGAGGCCATGCAAGGTTTGTATGGAGACAACCAGAACGCTGTATCAGACCAAGTTTAGATTGTAAATGTTGGGCACAGCATTTCTCGGTGCATTTTCACTTGAGAATCTCTCCATGACACATGGCCAGGATCCCAGGTGAATAAACTCAATTTTACAATTTCTAGCATTTGCTGTCTCCTACCAGCTCAGTTGGAGAGGGGATGGGAAAGGGAGAGTGGGGAATTCAGTTCCCACTGCCCTGTGACACGTTTTCTTAAAACATTTCACCCATCACAACCCCATTGCAGTGCCCAGACTCCAGCATCTCTTTCAGAAACAACACAGAACTGTTCCTGCTTGCCCTCATCGCTCCCCAAAACTCTGGCATTGCCAGCATTTGCCTGCAAGTGGGGGTGTTGCTGCTTGTCAAGATGAACCATGGTAACTGGAGAGAAGAACGTAGTCTCTGGGGATTCTTAATATTCCTAAATTCCTGAAGTACATGTGCAGTAAGATAAAAAAAGCCTAATTCATTTTGCATTTTAATAAGTCCTTTGGTGAATAACTTGGATTTCCTGGATCAAGAAGCCTGGCAACAGCTGCTGAACCAATGTCAGTATGCAAAATTTAGTGGCACCCCTCACCTTAGATCAAAAGACAGCCTGGGAAATTGTCTTTGAAAACATGCTGTTGGAAGGAAAGGTACAGTCCAGATAATTGTTTTCCATTCTTTATAAACATGATCATATAGCAGCTGCAATAGCTGACATTAGGATTGCAGCTGCTTGGCTGATGCCGTGCTAAGCTGCTGTGACTTTGGGCAAGTAGCCCTAAGCAGCGCTGTCATGACTGGTACCTGCAGGAGGCACAAGGAAGGCCCACGTCTCCTGTCCAGCTGTTTCCATGAGAGGTGAGTGTCCCGACTCCTGCAGTCCCTCCTCTCCTCTCACCAGCTCTCAGCCACCAGACGCCCTCTGGGACACCGGTGGGGTGGATGCTCTGCGTGTTGAGGCTGCCACAGGGCACTCCCGCACTGGTGAGAGCAGCGGGTGTCTTCCCACATTGAGGGTTACTGAAGTGGACACGCTTATGCTGGAATTGAATTTTGGATATTAGCAATAACTTACACTGCTGAAAAGGAGATCATGAGATCATCTGAAATTGTCTTTTGTGCAAGCTTAAAACTGCACTGTCTGCCATGTGATGAATACTGCTCACAAAGACTCAGGCGACCACCCAGGAGTTAATATGATTAAGATCATTTATTCCTTTTGTAATTCTAAGAAAGCTTTCAGGTTCATCAAATGTCTTCTGTTCCTTTCATCCTGACATGGGTACACCTACTAGAGCTTGCTGCATGTCAGTTTGACAAAACACATTTTCTGAGCCTTATTTACATGAAAAAAATCCAGATTATTATAAACATTTCTATTCAGATCAAAAGCATTTTTATTTTTCAAGCATTTCTTTGTTATTTCCTGCTTAGACTTCACTACTGAACCACAGCTGCTGAGAGGGATGTTGGCACAATGCTCAGCCTTCCCACCCACTGCTGCTGAGCCGATGGAGTTCCCATTCCTGCACGGCGGTGTCAGGTCTGCCCCCAGCCACCCAGAGACACACACAAATTCAAAATAACCCCTGGACCATACAAGCTGAAAGCTTCGGCCCCCAGAGAGTCAGAGAGCGCTGCAGGATCCCATGTCCCATCATTGTTCTGCCCAGGTTTCCCCACACAGGTGTGGGGTGACCATCCTTCCTGCCCCACCATGAGCACCGATGACTGGAGGTGAGAGACGGACATCAAAGTCTCAGCAGGGAGCCAGGAGGAGCAGAAGCCGACAGCACTCCGCTCCTGCTGAAACGCAGCTTGCCTGGCAGCATGCAGCCCCCTGTGTCTGCTGGACATTGATACACCCGAGCAGAGGTGGCAGGAGAGGTATCGCTGCAAGGCAATGCCTCCCTGAACGGGCCCTGAGTGAGGCCACACCTTGGTGCTGAGTGCTGTGCTGCTGGGATGGGGCATGGCCTGACACCTGTAGAAACGGGAGACGAGAAGCACATTTTCCAGGCAAGAACTTGCTCTGGCTGGCCCTGGGAAGGACACAGTTTTGTAGTTGCTGGGCCTCACCTGCAAGGCTGAGCTGCTGTGAAACAGGACACAGCCACAGCGCTGTGTCAGGTACAGGTACAGGCGCAGGTAAGAGACAGTGGAGTGGAGTTGGCTTGGCAACATGATTCCCGTGGTTCACTGTGGGGTATGTTCTGGGCCACTTTTCCATATTCTGCCCACAGCGTACTTGTTCACAGTTGCATCTCTGTGAAGACCTTTCAGTCAGTCACATGAGATGTTACATAAATCAGTTACTAATTTCTTCAGTGACTGTAACACCAGCCAGCCCCCGGAATGGCTCAGAGGTAAGAGGTGGGGACAAGAAACCCCACTGCAAGCCCAGCAGAGCGTGGGGTGCAGGCAGCAATGGTTTCCACTTGCGTGGGACTTGTCAGCAGAAGGAAAAATTAACCCATTCAGCATGCCTTAAGCACAGCTATGAGCCTGCAGGGCACTGGACAACCAAGTCGATGCCAAGCTGATCCCCGCACCACTGTCCTCCCTCGTGAGGACAGGGAGGTCCCTATAGCTCTTACTGCAGTGACCACATAAACTTTCCGGTCCTTCAGATCCAAGCAAGGCAGGCAAGGCTGCCATCTGCCTGGGCATAGGCAATGCCACCTCCTGTCCTTGGGGAGGAACAACCCCAGACACCAGCACAGGCTGGGGCCAGACAGCTGAGAAACACAGGGCTGCTCACAGCAGCCTTCTGTGCCCCTCAGTTCTTTCTTTCTTAAATAATTTGGTTTATAAACAGATTAGTTTGTTGGCTGATATCCTGGACCATTTGGATATTGATGTGCACTGCAGTGCACGGCAATGCCAATGGCAGGAGGCTGCTCCTGGTGAGCGGGGGGTGTCAGCGTGGTTGGGGCTTGGAGCTGGCAGACCCAGCCCGTGTCTGCCACCTGTGTGGGTGACAGGAGGCAGACTCAGTGCACTGGGGATGTGGGATGATGAGGCCTCAGCCGCCCACAGAAGCTGGGCCAAGTCTCTTGGATGGCTGTACTTCACTGCCAGAGGCATCCACTTGTGCTTGGAGCCTCATACTGTCCTCAACCCTGCTGGGTGTTTGCATGACCTCAGTAGGAGGATAGGGAAGTTTTGCCAGATGTCCTGTTCAACCCACATAGCCCTGTGACAGCCTGCCAAGGGTTCTTCTGGGTCTCTGCAGCGTCAGAGACTGGCTACTGAGTAATCGTACAGACTAATTACAGGGTTACTTTTGCCCTCCACAATAAAATGCTACCTCATAATTAAAAATAAAGAGAATGGCAATCCTAATTATCAGGCTTTCATTAGGCTGACAGAGGCACACATGGCACTGCAAGAACTGTTCTTGAGACCTGTTCTCAGTCCCCACCCACTCCTGCCCATGAGGCTCCCAGGGAAGCCCAGGGCAATCTCTCCCCCGGGAAAACACAGGGTGAGATGACTATCTCCATGCAGGCCTCACCAAATGCCATGCAGATCAGAGGATCAAGAGAAACCTGCCCTTCAGCATCCTTCAAACTTCTATGCCTGCTGCAATCCAACCTGCAGGCTGCTGCTAATGCTCAGTCCTCAGCCACCTGAGCAGCTCATGCATTGCAGTGTTAACATAATCATAAATTCCACCATGTTTCATGTGTTCACATGCACATGGAAGACAATCACAGCCTGGTAAGTCCTTGTGCTTAAAATACTGCAGCAAATACGCTGTGTTGTCCTCCCTAGCTTTCCTAAACAGCCTTACCCCCATCAGGCTGGGAAATGAAGGGCTGCCCGGGGATGTCTCAGGCTGCGGAGGTGCCAGGTACAGGCAACTTCTGCTGGAGGTAGGAGGGTTTACAAGCCTCTCTGAGTTCAGTAGCAGCTGTAAGACTTGCTCGCAATAATAATGAAGTGACAAAATATTGTGTTAAAAAAGTACTTCCATGCTGTTTGTAAGGCAGCGCACAAGAGACACCAGGTTCTTCCTACTCAGCAAATGTTGAACTCACCTTAAGATCCCCTCCATTACAGCAAAGACACTTTCCCAAGGTCTGTCTCTGCCTTTCCCTTGCAAGATAAGACTAACTTAGCCAAGGACCTGAGGGCCTTGGAGGCAAGCTCTGAGCTGAGGGATTGCTGCTGCACTCAAGGCTTTGGATGTGAAGGATAAAAATTTGGGTCTCAGAGGTGTCTCAGTTTGGGCAGATGGTGGATTTTCCCATATTCCTTTGAGTCTTCAGGAGTGCAGCCAGGTCCATGCAGCCAGCACCTCCCTCCAGCAATGTCATCGGTTTCAACTGACAAAACACACCGGAGCTCCCAGGGGAATAGTACTGCATCCCAGTCTTAGTCTGTAACAAAGTTCATCCGATACACCTCAACAAGCAGGGACAGATCTGCAGAGGCAACTCTCATTTCTGGGAGCTG
The DNA here is from genome assembly GCA_013399895.1 of Serilophus lunatus. Classification (NCBI taxonomy): domain Eukaryota; kingdom Metazoa; phylum Chordata; class Aves; order Passeriformes; family Eurylaimidae; genus Serilophus; species Serilophus lunatus. The sequence continues at coordinate 457,396 of VXBA01001336.1, forward strand.
GGCTGAGAACCTCAGGCTGCAGGACGCCCCCCATGGTTTTGCACTGCAGCCAGGCACCTCTGGGGTCCGTTTGCCATGCAGCATTGAAAACAACCAAGCCAGCCTGGGTGTGCAGGTTGCAAAGCTGAATACCAGGAATCAAAGTGATAAAGTATAAATGTCTGAGAACTAGGGAGAACTTGGATATGTGCCAAAGGCAGCCCTTGTGCCTCACTGACCCTGGCTCCATTCCCCATCCCTCCTGCCCCCAAGGCAATCCGGCCCAGACCTGATGCTTTCATGCTAACTCTCTGTTTAAAAGCAACCAGGAACAGCTTACAGTCTGAGGCTGTCGCTGAGGAGCGCCCTGACCTGAACCACCCTCTGCTCTGCTATTCAGTGTGCAGTGATATTTTACCTAAGCCAGCTTTCCTTGTCCTCCTGGTTAATCAGTGCTAATTGATTGATTGGGGATCACCTCCCCACACTTGGAAGAAGAGAGGGAGCATCACTCTTGATGGAGCACATGTATTTGACTTCAGAAAGCTGCCAGCATACTTTCAAAAGTAACCAGGTACATTCCCCAGCATAACAAGAATTCACCATATAAGACAGATGGACAGTCATGTGCCTGCCCATTACTCCAACACCTCTGTGTGGAGCAGGACCAACAGTGACATGTCCAAACGCTGCACAGGTGATGACCATGTGCTGTCAAGGGCCTTGAAACCCTCTTCCCCATCCTGGTGCCACACTGAGTCTTCTCAGTGCATTTAGCTTATATCATCCAGGCCAGGTTTATCCCTCAACCTTCATTTGGGGGTGCAAGGGATTGGGAGCACAAAAATGGTGTGAGGAACTTGGTACTTCTACCAGGGGCTGGAGGTAGCACTGGGTACATCAGCCAGCTGCCCCAGGGAACAGGACATGGAGGGGCCAGAGAGGAGAAGGGAAGGAAGCGGTGGTTTTCAGCTGCAGCAGGAGGGGAAATCCAGAAAGACAGCTGCTTCATCAGCACCGGAACCTCCCAGGGGCCACATCATACTGCTGAAAAAGGAGCTCAAGTGCTGTGAAAGGTAAAAATTGACTCGGGAGTTACTTAGTAACTGGCCAAAAGCTGGTAGCGTGTACAAGCACGAACATGGTGATGTCCCAGTACCCGCAGTGCATGCAGTGCCTGGAGGGCAGGCTGTCTTTGCTCCCACACACCTCATTCCCTCTCATTCATCCCCAGCAGTGTGGCACAGGGGACATGCAGCCGGTGGCCACAGAAAGGCAGCTCCAACCAGCCAAGACCCTGCAGCTGAGCTTCCCTCGCCTGTGACCGCAGTGGCAACGCCGGACTCAGCTCTGCCTGCAACCAGCCCAGCTCCAGCCCAGGGTCACGGCTGCCCTGCACAGCACTGTCAGCCTGCAGAGACAGGGGCTGTGTCCTGAGGACATGCCTGAGAGACATGCCTGGGGAGATGGACCACGGTCTACCGGGGGCAGGCTGAGGCTTTTTGCTACAGTTACTCCTACCCAGGTGGGAGCACTCTCAGGCATTCCTCCAGGCATTCCACGTGGTTTAGAGGTGAAGCTGTCCTCGAGAGCCACCATTTTGCACATATTAACACAGAAAAAAGAGCAGCTCCCCATTTCGTAGGAGATCTAAGAGACCTAAGCATCCCCTGGGTAGAGGGGCAGCGCTGACAGGGAAATAAAGTGAGTCAAAAGGCATGCTGCCATCCTTGTTTTCTCCGTGAAGGCTGCAGGACATGACAATTTGGAGGTCAGCAAATGGAGATCAGGAGTTTAGGACAGCCTTTCTTGTTCTGCTGTTACCATCTTTCTGAAACCTCTGAAGGGTGTGAAGCATCAGAGAGGAAGCCAGAGGAGCAGTAAAGGCTGTGACCTGCAATCTGTGTGCTATGGATTCATTGTTCACAGAGCACAGATGGCAATTAACTGTTTAAAAAGTGGAGGCTGAAGGAGAGCTCAAGTAAGGAGCAATCAGCTTTTTCACAAAAAAATGAGCTGCTTGGGTTGCTGTGGCCACCGACATGTGAGCCATCACAGGACAAGTTAGGAGAGACAGCTTTCTTAAACTCCCTTTTAAGTCACATGCCCCAAATGTGGCTTTCCACCCCACATTGTTTTGGAGGGGCAAGCTGCCCAGTGTTCAGGGACGATTCTGCAGCTCCTGGGAGAAAGGACCTCTCAGGATGTAGGCTTGTAACCAGCAGCTTGAATTCAGCCTGTCAAATAAATATGGGTTAGATCAAGCTGAATAATAGTTGTATGGGTGAAGTAAGACAGGCGTCCAGATCCACACAGCTTTAACTTTGCAGGAAACTGAGCCCATCCTCACATGTTCAGTCCTGAGATGTAATGAAGTGGAAACTAGAAGCAGATCTCATTCCCTCCTGGATTTTAGTGGATTTCAGAGAAACGTTTCCATCCTTTTTGCTGTCACAGAAACTGACAGTGACCAGACAGGTCTACCTGACAGGCTCTGTCCCACAGCACACCAAGCACTCCAGCCTGGGTCCAGCAAAGTGACAATAAAGCACATGAAGATTCCTGCAGCAGTCAGCATAAGGGGCCAGAATCTTCCGGAACAGGCCACCAGTAACTCACGAAGGAGAAACCATCAGGTGGCAAATACTGCCATCTCTGGATATGGTTCTTCAGAGTGACGAAGTGGTGAATCACAGCCAGTTCCCAGTCTATACACCTCTGGTCTGTGACACTGGTTTTCACTGCAGATATTTTAAGGTGCTCCAGTCTGTGCTTCATCTTTCTTATTTATGGAAATTAGTGGGGCATTTAATAAAAAAATTAAAATAAAAAAGGCTTCCTATGAAAGCAAGGGAACTGACAAAACAAGAGATATCAGTGGTAAAAAAAAATACAGCTTGTCTAGTAGGACAGCTATCCTATTATCCACATGGCACAGACAGGAGAAATTATAAATAGAAGCAGCAGTAATGCCTGGCAGTTACATCTTGGCACCAGTGCCTCTGGCCACCTCTTTCTGCCTCCCGTTCACAGTGACATACGAGGGCAGGGCACAGCTAGAAAATCTCCACCAGCCCTCTGCCCCCCTGCTCAGGCAGGGCAGGCCCCAAGCCGAGCACTTGCTGGGGACACAGCAGGCAGGCTACCACTGACACTCGATCCTGGTCGAAACAGCAGCAGAGAACAAGGGTCTTCTGTTAGGAAACACAGATTTTCCTCGTGCAACTACTCAAAAGGCACAGGGGAAGAGCATGGAGATGGAGAAGGTAATTGTTTTTAACTGGTCGTCCTGACACTTGAGATGATGGTGTATAATGTAGCCTTGGCTACAATAATCCCTGTTCACAGCCGGGAAAAAGCCGTTGTGCCACCACTATGATATTGGACTATAGAATGGCACGAGAAGAGCCAGGAGAGCCTCCATGGCCTGGCTCTCACACAAAAGCTGGGAATGAAGGGTACCATCTATTCATTTCTTTTGGGATGGCTTCATTAAGGGCATTAAGTATGTTTATAGGGCTACCACTGGCCTTTTTGGCCACAAGAGCACTGCTGGCTCATGGACAGATTGTTGTCCACCAGGACACCCAGGTCCTGGGCCTCTAGCCTGTGCTGAGAACCTCTACCTCTCCCAAGGAACTCTTCTCCTTAGTTTCTGTGGTGAGTTTTGCAATGACTTCTAACTGGATTTGGAGATATTTTGGATTATTATCTGGCAGCATCCTGGCAGTGCCCCGTGGAGAAATTGAAACTGTTAAATCTAAGCTGCCCAGACAGCTCTTACGAAAACAGAGAGGTTTTTTAATGCAAAAGATGCATAAAAAAAAAAAAAAGATGGATTGTTTTTATGCAAAAGAGCTGAGCCAGTGAAAACTTCTTTTGAAGACCAGTATCCTAGCTGCAGTGGCACTGTTGTGGGAGGCAGAGGCTGTTGTTAACTTCCTTTTCACTTCAGGGAAGCTGTGTTGCTGCCATGCAAAGCTGGCTGCAACACTAGGGATCACAGGGACTACTGAACAAAACCCAACATGAGACCCACAGAGCAGTGCTGTCAGAAAAGACATGGAGGAGTTAGAACTCACCCATCCCTCCCTGCTCAGCTATGCTAGCTAGCATGAGTGCCCTTGGGCTTTGTTCTTTGCTAATATAATATGGAAGATGATTTTGGATCACTGTGCTCGCTATTTAATGCAGATCCCCTGGGAGTTTGCCAGTGCATTGTACTGATACCTGCTTGTTCATGCCCATCCAGCCTGTACCATAGGCAGAGAGCATTAAAACAGCAGCAGCGGAGCTGAAACGTGCAGCTGGATGAAACAGATTTGTTCTTATGGAGAAAAATACCCGGGGGGAGGAAAAAAGAACCAGCTAGAAGAAACCAGTTTATATTCATGTGTAAGTCAGACCCTTATGACTATCAAAGCCCTGTTGTCTGCCTTTGCACCTCTGTCTTTCCAAGTCCAAGTGTATGTTCCTGAAGACTTTCACACTCAAGACCACTTTAGTATCTGAGCATCCCTGCTCTCAGCACTGGGGCATCTGATCTGTGAAAGACCATCACACCTTGCAATAGGCACAACCCAAGCTGAGAGCAAGGGAAGATGGCAGCAGCAGATTCCCACTCGGTGAAGATCTGCACTGGAGTGGCCACCACTGTGCTGACTGGATCACAGGTTTTGCATGCGTAACTCAGTGTCATGTTTAGCAAAAGTGTCAGGTACCTCTGTGCCACAAAGCGCATCACCCAGCTCAGTCTCTGGCACATTGTAACAGCCAAAGCCATTTGTCACTTTTCTGATCACTGGATTTACTTTCAGACTGCATTTCATGAAGGAAAGAGACTTGTACAATCCTGAGGCCTGACTGCCCATTTTTTCTCCAGTATCCCTAGGTAACCTTGATCACATTTGGCCAAGATACCTCAGATACACTGCAGTTTTGATAAATTTACGGAAAATTGGTGGCTGGGCAGAGAAGAAAGACAGATCCACATCAGCAGCCCTGTCCATGGAAGGGAGGCTAAGCTCACCTGTTAGAAGCTTGGTTTGGTGGGAGAAGACATGCCACTTGTCACATGCACCAGCCACGTCTCAGCATGTGGGCATAGCTGGAGTAGCCATGCCACCTTGCCTCTGACACAGCAGCAGCATTGCTGGCAGTGAGATTTCATGGGCCAGGTAGCTTAGTGGAGGTTTGGGAGCCTGGTTTTACCCATTCCATCACTCAATAGCTTGTTTTCTGATGCTTTCTAAAACTGGAAGCTTGCAGTGCATGAAAAAACAGTTCCTTTTCCTACATTTATATATTTCTTTGTATTGCATTTGCAATGGTATTTTTAGTAGCTGTTTCTATTTAATTTTCTCTCTCTTTGGGTTTAACTGTGCTCATGCTACTGCAGTTACTACTGGCCATTTAATGGTTCACTTTTCATTTTAAGCAGATACATTTAGAGTTATTGCTTGTCCATAGGCCTTTGCCACACCCTCAGTGGCTGACAGCTAACATACTGTGCTTGCTCAGGGGTCTTTGTCACTTGTACAGACAAAGCAAGTGCAGATCTGGGGGGAAAGCTGCATGTGAGTGTAGTGGGAACCAGGATGGAAGAGTTTACCTTGGAGCAACTCAGGATGCTCCCCAGACTGTGCAGACCAATCAAGAAGAGTATCAGGGATGTTTTTAAAGCTCTTGAGCTCAGTTTGTCGAGTGCTCGACAAAGTGCAAACCTTGCCATGCTCCCTTTCATCCAGTCTCCTTTGGTATGGGTCGTAAACAGCCCTGATGACACACTTTGTCCTCCCCTTCTCCTCCCAGCCCTCAGTTCAGTGTGGAGCAGAGCTTGTGCTGCACCACATCACACTTGCAGGCACCTAGTCCTGGCCAAGGCTAAGCGAGGCTGATGTTGGAATAGGCTGTTGGTAACTTGCTTTTTTGTGCTCAGACACCTGTGTCTGGCTCTCTCACAACTTCCACCAAACATATCAGCCTAGGGGAGAAAGCCTCACCAAGCATTCATTGGGAGGCCGTTCAGTGAGTTTGCATGGGAATAACATATGGTCACAACTAAGGGTTTGGGATTTCTCCTCAGAACACCCTTAAACTGAGCAGGTGCATGCAAGGTATGGATGGACACTGAGGTATGGATGGTCAGAGCAGGATGAACATTTCTAGAAGCAGAAAAGCACCAACATGTTCAGATGCCTCTAAATCACTCACAAGCAAGCAGCAGGCTACAGCAGCCAGTGCTTTTGCTCTGCTCCTCTGCAGAGATGACTGAGACTCAAGTAGTCCCAGTTCAACACATGTTAGAAATAAGTCTGTTTGCTTCGGTTCCCCATTATGAAAGGCATGAGTTGTCATCTTTCCTAGGAAGGGCAAGAAATTTGTTCAGCATTATGTAATTTTTTAATTTTGGCTTTATTATCTGCCCCTTGTGGCTGCAGGTGACTGGACAGGTTTGACTCCTGTGCCAGGGGGAGCAGAGTCTCTCTCAGCTGGGAGAAGAACAGCTGCAGCTGTTGAGAAGCCAAGGGCCACCTCCAGATGGGGCCCTTTGGCTTTGTGGTTATCTTAGCTGCAAGCTCTTGCTGCACTTCCAGCCCAGTGTTCCTCTGTGAGGAGAAAGGGGGCACAAACCAAAAATATTAGATTTAGTCCTGCCCTAAGCAACTCTTATAGCTCTTGGTGAAATCTCTTTTGCTCTGGAGGGTCTGCTCCCCCTCCTCCCAGCAGTCACTGAAATCCTCTTCCATCGTTTCTCTCTTCAGTCCTTTTACCAATACTCAGCCCTGTAATCTTTCTCCTTCCCTTCTACTCTTCCCTTCCCTTGGGGAAAACAGGATGGCCAAAAATGAGTGTTAATTATTCCTCCAGAGTTGTGCTGCAAATTACATAGTTTCATATGAAGCCATAAGGCTAGTTAGCATTTTATCAGCACTGGAGCAGCCTTCCTTTGTCCTGGTGCCATACACCCTGCTGCTATCTTGTGTCAGCTCTGACTGAGAGCAGATCTAAGTCATTAAAACATCCCAAACTAACTCACTGCAAAAAACAAAACCCAATCCTACAACCAACCAGCCCTTTAGAGGGAAGTGGTCTGGACTGCATGAGCTGGAGGATGTGTGAAAGCCCTGAGGATAAGGGAACAAAGGAGCAGGAAGGGGGAGTGGTCCTTCTCCTCTCAGTTTCAACAAGTCCCTGGTATGTTCAGCTGATGATGGAACAACAAATGGTCAGTCAGTGCCCTCTAAAGGATGTCCAGGAAGGGCCATGCTTCCAAGTCTGAAAAAACACCATGTTTGGTCATAATACGTCCCAACTGCAACCCAAAATGCTTTGGAAGCCAGAGACATCACAAAATTCACAGTTATGATACAGAACAATGGCAGCACCCTACTTCCCACCTCGTACAGGTAAAAGCAGTCTTATGAGGCAGTTATTGATGGCCAGCATGGTCTCTTTGAACCAAGAGGAAAACTCTGCTCTGGTGTCAGTAGTGGAGAGGGGAACAGAGTCAGCTTTGGCCAGAAAGCCTGTGTCATGCTATGGGTAAGCAGTCTGCCACCTTTCACAAGGGAGGGCCACAGTTTGACTACACAATAAACTGAGCTGCAATGTCCTAAAATTTGGTTAAAGTGTGTGACATGAAGCATTTACTGAAATAAAACTCCTCATGGTGGAACACATTTGTCCAAACAATTGTGAACGTTTTACTCATATGAGCAGGGGTGTTTTGCAGGTTCTGTCACCCGTGGCTGGGTCAGGACTTGATGGCAGCTCATATACAGAACCTTAGAACACCCTGAGTTGGAAGGCACCCACAAGAATCATCGAGCACAACTCCTGGCCCTGCACAGGACCTTGGAGGTTTTGTCATCTCTTAGTTTTTGTTCTCCAACTGCTCCTTAATCCTCCATGTCACCAGCTTCCTTCAAACATAAATCCTTTCAATCCCATTTGCACCTTCTCTCTGCTAAGTGAAGGTCTCTTTCTGCCTCAGATCTCAGGCCTTGTGTTCAACTCCAGAAGATGCTTGTCCAAACCCTCCAGCCACTAATGCAAAGTCCCCTGGAAATGTCAGCACAGCACAAATACTGTGCTGGCACTGGGAGAGGAGACCCTGGCAAGCAGAGCCACAAGATCCCCAGGTAGGTGCAGCATTCTAAAGCCAACAGGTATTGACCAAGGTGAGGAGTGAGAGTTCTATCAAAACAGCACAGACTCAACAAAAGCTCATTCAAGTATGACTCTTATTTTGAGAGTCCCGTAAGAGCTTATTATGCCCAGACAACTCCCCATGCTGTACATGAGCTGTGTCTCCATGCCCTGAACACTCTTTCCTCAGCAGACACCCTTCCCATGCCACACTGCCAACGTGGACCCACCCCCAGTGCTCAGCACCAGGCTGCGGGAGACACCATTTGGCCACACACAGAGCCCAGCCCAGCCCTGCCATCCACCCTGCCTCTCTGCACTCCCTTGGTTTCATGCAGCTCTGTGAATCACATTCTACTCCAGTTCCATTTTGACTTTTGCTTTTCCTCTCTGTACTTCGTTTTTAGACAGTCCCTGCAGGACTGCACTGCAGGAGCTGCAGACTGGCGCCTCAAACTCAGGATTTAGAAAACCACAGGCTACTGATTCAAACGTGGCAGGATCACAATTAAATGGTAAAAGGGCCTGGACTGAGACCTGTAAGAAAAGTTTGGGGCAAAGCATCATCCATGGCGTAAGAAACACAGAAATATGTCCTGCATAAGGGCAATCTCAAGTCATAGTGAGCAGATAAAGTTTATGTAGATAAACTGACCAAAGTGTATTTTGCTATTTGGTCCTTTTGGTTCTCATGACAAGTGAATGAACAGCAGCTGGTCCAGCAAAGGTCCATGTTTTCTCTCAGGCAACACACTTTTATGTTACTACCATCAGCCTTTTGTAAAGGGAATATACACGCAAAGTCCCCACAGCACAAAAATGCTGGTACTTCATTGTGCACACGGTGTGCACGTACTGCAGCAATAGCAGCTTCCCCTGCGACAGGGAATCACAGGTTGGCACAGGCTGGCACAAAAATCACTATCCCATATACGTGCTAATTCAGCAATGCCCATCTGAAACAGATTATTTGTTCATGCCAGAGTTCACTCCAGTCTAACCTACTCCCTGAGCCAGCATCACAGACCAGAACACTTTCAAATGCATAAACTGGAAGTCAGATATGGCTGTTAGAATAATAAAAGTACTTTAAAAAAAAAAAAAAGAACAAAAAACCCCACACCACCACTACCACAAACCAAACCAACAGAAAAACGCAAACAAATCAAGAAAATAAAAATATGTTCTGAGCTCCCACTGAGGATAGAATGAGAAGGAACTGCAGAAATGGGAACATGGGTCAGACATTAAGAATATAATTTCCAAGATAAGGACAGTAAAGAATAGACTGCCTTTGAAACTATTGAATTGCTATCCTTAGAGAATTTCTATGAAAAACCTTGAAAAATCTCAGTTAGGGTGACACTGTTCTCACCTGGGGAGAGAACAGAGTACAACATTTACCAGGCTTCTTTCCTCTTTCCTGCACCTACACCATTCCTCCCTCAATTCTGCACTTTAACAGTCTACAATCTAGGTGCTTGCATAGAAATATAGCAATAACTGTTTCCCCAAGCACACAACACTTTCCAGTCACTATGTGGCACTTCGAGGACACTCCAAACAGCAGCATGATACTCAAATGTTTTTGATTATTGTACTTTGGCTTCTAAGAAGAAATACTGTAGCTACTGATGAAGGGAGCAAGGCTCAGAGCTAACCAATTCTGATTACAGCTAGCAAAGGGCAAAGGGAAACACAAATCTGTCTTTCACAAAACCTTGATTTGATGGTTTCTTCTTAAGGAGGGTGGACTGGCAGAGGAAGAGGTGGCTGTATCAGGGACAGGGATGGAGCAGCACAAAGCTCACTTTCAGGCAGCAACAAGGGGTAAGAGAGGAGAACCACCAGGAGGCCCAGAGCAGCTGAGCCTGTCCTCAGGGCAGTCTGTGGCAGTTCTGCATGGACCTCCTCTGCTCCCATGTTACACTGTCTCTCTCCTCCACACACAGCCTTCCCAGAGCAGCTCCTTGCCCAGCCCCAGCTCTGGTACCTCTTCCTCTGCACATCCACCTTTCCAACCCTGACAGTATCTCCCAAAGCTTAAAAATTAACCAGTTCTTACAGTGAGGAGAGACAGAATATACTCTTGAAGTGCTAGGACAGAAAAAATGCTGCAATATTCCTGATCAAACTTAGCTCAGTGCCCTCCTATTTCCTCAGCTGCACTTGGCATTGGAGAAAATCCCACTGCACAAACCTGTTGCTTTGCCTGCTTCAGGCACATTATAAAGTAATTAACTATTACCTTTCCTGTGTCACAATTGCCTGACAATTACACTTCTTTCCCTGTTTGTTGCCAAAGTGATTTCTCCTTCACAAATTCAGTAAACAGACATACAGCACTTTGTATGAATGAAGAATAGTCTCAAAAATAAGAAAGGAAAATTGGTTTTGCCCACATTCAAGAAGACTCAAAATACAGAGGTCTGGTCTTGATGTAGGAGGGTTTTTTCCTTCTTTTTTCAGTTTTTATTAAACAAATTACTCAGAATTTGGGCTTGGCTGGGCTCAAAAGATTATCTAGCACTGAAAAGACTATCTGGACTAAGTAGGCTGCCAAAAGCAAACAGTGTTATCAGCCAGGCACTCAGTTTAAAGAAACTGGCACTCCCCTTCAAAAGGTACATGTTCTTCCTTATCTCTTTAACACACACATCAAGGTTTTAGCTTTCACAGTGCCATTTTAGCACATGGCATTGCTCTGTAGCTGAACAGAAAAGGGAGTTGTGAGAATGATCAAGCAGTGCCTGAAGTCAGAAACAGTGTGTGTATTCTGAACAATAAAGTCTTCTTTTTAACATTAACTATCAGCCATGTTAAATGAAAAAAAAAAATTGATCTTCAATATTGGCACTTCACAGATGCAATTTAAAAATGCTTCCTGTGGCTAACTATAAAGCTGGCTCTGCATAACTTTCAACACTTTAGTGCAATCCATTGTGTATCAAAAGTCGTAATTCCCAGGCAACAGAGAGAAAATTTATTGAAGCCTGAACAAAATTCAATAACTCCCCTACTTCCATGATTGCCTAGCATAAGAAAAATAATTGCATTCACAAATCATAATACCACTGGCACAAAAGAAAAATCTCTTATCTGCTTAGAGCTTTAAGTTATGAAAAATCTTTATTTAACTTTGGTAGGGCTTACATTTAGAAAAAAATGTATCTGTGTAGTCTGAAATATTAATCAATTGCTGTTAGTGAGAAATACTGTGCACAAATTACTCTTTTCCCTATTTGTTAGGGAACATGAAGCTGGAAGGAGGCAACACGTGCATCAGGTGACTCATCTTCTCTGGACTGCAAAGACACTTGAAAGATTTATGATCAAACCATGATTGTCCTCCATTCGATTCCTGGTTGACTTGGAAGCTCGGAAGCTGACAAGGGAAACGCAGAGTTGCATCTTCCACCTAAATCTCAAACCTAAGGCTTCAAATAAGTAGTTTCTACTAAGGAGGCAAACTCCCAGGCCAAGACAACACATGTAACACCTGCAAGGACAGGACACGCTCCGGGCCTGGGCAACGAGCCCAGCCCATGAGACAGGATCCCTGCAGCAACTTGTATCAGCCTCCACACCGAAGTCCAGAGCAGCAGGGCTAAAATGGATCGTGGAGAGCCCCAGAAGAGAACACCAGGTAATACCAGGGCTCTCCTGCCAGGATCCCTCACAGACCCTAAATCTCACTCGAGGCTCTGGACTGCAGTTCCGGGTGGGCAATTGGCAGAACTGAGCACAAGCATCTAAGTGCTTTATGACATTTAATCCTAAATCACTAACAGAATTTTGCAGCACCAGAACCTAAAATTTAATGCGGATTTTGTGCCTCAAACAAAAAATTACCCTCTTGTTGTATTAAAACACTTAGGCCACATCTTGAAAAGTAAGTTTGTTACAGGAGGAGAGGTACCATCAGCTAACTACACCTACCTTCTCCTGTGAAGGGGTTTTCTCTTATAAAGGATGTCTAAAGCCCCATTTAATGCTTTTGAGGTTAAGGGTGGTGGGAGGGAGGGATTAGACATCACAACTTTTACAACAGTTATATCCTTGCTTTATGTCAGGCCAAGGCAGTGCAACCTGTGAGGACAAGACTCAAGAATTAAATACATTATTTTACCAAAAGAACAAACAGTAGACATGTTTAATTATAAAGCTTCAGTGCTTTTCAACAATAATTTGAACTTTCCTGGATATCCAACTAAGGCTGAGAGTGCACTTTTACTGCCTTAGTAGCATTTGGTGTTAGAAAACACTCAAGTCACACGTTGTAAGAGGCTTAGTGCAAGACGACCAAGAAGTCCCTCTCTGCAGAACAGAACTTGCAAATTTAAAGAATTAAATTGGTCAAGGGAGCAGAAATGCCTTACCATGCTCTGGGCTCTATCTTGCCATCGTCCAGAAGTGCCAAGGGCAGAAATGGAGCAACCAAACTCACAGAAGAGCAGGAATGTGCCAAGGGAAGAAGAAACATGTAAGAATATGCCCAAGTGCCAGTGACAGAGAAGTGTGAAAGAAAGAGCAGTCTGGGGAAAGGAGACATGTAAGGGAGAGAGCAGAAACAGCACACACCAAATCCTAGGGAGGGCATTACAAACCAGTACTTAGTGACTTTTTTTTTCCTATAAAATATCAAAGTTTAAATTTTAACACATCAAACCTCACTCTATGACACTGCTGACTCTGGCTGTGTGCTTTACTCACCTGACAGAAGCCACCACAGCAGGATGGGTCCCTGTGTCAGCCAGGGCTGGGTAGGGGCTGAATGAGACCAGCACTCTTTGCCATGGGACACACAGGGAGGTGCCAGTTTTGCCACAGGTTTGGTCCCTCCAACAAGGGGCAGTGAAACTGCAGCAGCTGCTGAGTGCAAGGAGAACCCTTCACATGGGACAGCAGAATTCCTCCCCCTTTTGGCTTTACTGGAACCTGTAATGGCAAAGGCTGGTCAAAGAATAAGACAACACACAGAACACATAGGACAATAAAATGACAAGGGAAACTGCAGACTGCTCTTGCTCTTTATGTTGAAACTGTGTAAAGAACAAATAAGAAAAAAAACCACACAGAAGAAAAACTACATTAAGCATAAGACAGCTATTAGCTCCAAGACTTCTGCAAATCCATGATCTAACCTCCTGCCCTGACACTTGCGTCTAGTACAAGTACTTTTAGTACATTTATTTAGCAGCAATGAAGCGCATTCGATATTTTGTGAGAATCTGAAACACATTTCATCAGCTGGTAAAAAAAAATCCTATCCAAAGATTGGAAAATACCTGCATTTCTCGTGAAAGGCTTCATTATTTTTTAGGACCAGAGAAGCCTGCTAAAAAACAAAAACAAAACAGCAAAAAAATACCACAAAAACCGAGACGTGGCACTGACGGTCGCACTGACAGGGGGTACAAGCACAGGTTGGATCTCGGGGGTCTTTCCCACCCTCACTCCTTCAGTGACCGTGTGGCAGATGCCGCTCACGGCCCAGGCCACAGCTCCACTCCCGCAATTCACGGGCTCCCCGTGTCCCACCGCTGCCCCTCCCGCGGCGCGGGACAACGCGGGCGCCTCACACGCGGAAAGGGGAAACCGGCGCTCAGGCGACTCCCGGTGCGTCCCGCCTGCCCGACAACGTTCCGGCTCCAGCGGGACAAACCGAGGAGCCCCGTGCGTGTCACACGGACCGAGCCCCGTGTGTGACACGCACCGCGGAGCCCCGCGGGCCGCGCCGGGGCCG